>QJNX01000130.1:0-152930 GCA_004155925.1 Monosporascus sp. MG133 | reverse complement strand
CATTCTCCGATGGACTGGCTCGGCGCCATTCTCATGGGGCACTTGGATGTTTGATGCTTGTGAAGAGCCGCATCCGGAGTCCCTGAGCTGCCCTGACTCAATAGCGGGCTCTAAGTCGACTTCACAGGGGGTAATCCGCAGCTGTGGACCAGTTCTGTTCGCTCCGTCGCGCGCTATTTCAATGCCGGCCATGTCCACACCTTCTATAACCGCGTCAGCCGGGTCAGCGTCAGCAGCCCTCTGAGGTGGTAATGCCGCTGATGCAACTGCGAAGGGAGGCAGTGTAGGTTCCCAGTGGATCGGGATCGGACCTGTCAGATCCGATGGTAATTTGGAGCTTGGCAGAAGTTGCACGAATTTCACTAAAAGCTTCTGGGGATTCAGGCGGTCAACTGGCTTTCCAAGGAGCATGTGGCTCTGGACAGTGTCAACGACGCTTGGGGTGATACTGTCACGAGGTTGACAGAGGCGGCGTATTTCCTTGTGAAACTTATCAATAATCGGCAATGGTTCAATGCCATCGTGGAAGCAGCCGTCGTAACCGTTTCTTTGAAAGGTGTTGTTCGTCGTGTGGTAGGATAATCTCCTCTTCAGATACTTTGCTTGCAATTCCCGCCCGCCTGCGATCCATGCGGCGCAGTCACTGAAAAGCGCCCCGAGGGAAAAGATATCCGCCTTCGAGGTTATCCAGTTGGGACCCTTTGACATCCGTGCAGTGTTGTGACTGCATTCAGGCGAACCTAATACACCAGTTAGCCCTAGCCCCATTAATAGTAGGGTGCCATATGAAAATATTACTATAGCGTTGGTTGCCATGGTTATCTAATCCCATAGCTTCACTGCTGCTGGCTTTGGATTGCCTCACATGACTGAATAGACCAAAGTCAGCGACTTTTGGCGTGAACTCGTAAGCCGAGCCCGACCGTCCTTTGAACAATAAGATGTTGTCGGGCTTGATGTCCTCATGGATTCTATGTTTACGCAGATCGTTAGAGAACATACAGGTCTTGCAGTAGTGGAGTAGAACTTACCCACGAATGGGGTTATCGTCATCCGGTCCCATCCATTGATGTATACTCTGTAGGCCGTTAAGTACACCGAACAGGCTGCGCCAAAACTGTTCGATATCCTCCGCGGTAGAAGGGGGCACTTGTTTGTCAAGCAGATCCTTCAGACTTCCACCGTCTGCATAGTCCAGGATGAGATTGTAGGTACCATTCTGTCTGAAGGAACCATGATACGTGATGACGTTGTCCGAATGTATGTTCATGAGCATTGTCAAAGCTTTCCTTTCGTTCTCGTATTGAGCTTCAGACTTTTTGCTGTGATATGTTTTCAGGACGAATACACGCTGGCTTGGACGATCATTTTCCTGTCCGGGAATATGTGAGCGGGCATTGATGCAGGTATGGGCAGGTATGGGCATGTATAGTACCTTCTCAACAAGATGGTTATGTTCATCACTGATGACTATTTTCTGTACCATGGCAATGTCTCCCCACTGGATCATATCGAAACTCTCAATCGGAAGAATATACTGGGGATCGAGTTGCCGATCATCTAAAAGATGGCGTTTGAAGTAGAGTGGGAAGAAGACCCATTGTTCGCGAGTGAACAAGTTGAATAGATCTCTGTAATGAGGTGCATCCGACCATCCACTTGGGAGGCTGCTCAGAGGCAGCTTTGAATCGTCGAGCGAGTGCCTGGTAAACTTGCACAGGTGGTTGACTTTCTCGATATATACCAAGGTTGAGAAAGTCTGAATGTATTCTCCCTGAATGGTATGGATATTGGCCCACTCAGCGGGTGTGTAGGCTCGTAGTACTCTGGAAACCCTTTTTGTAGTCCAGTATTCCTCGAGAACCGACCGTGGAATGTAGTGGCGTGTATTTTCTGATACATCTCCTCCGGTGTATCTTTGTTTCTGTTCAGCCACGAAATCACTGAATTCCTGGAAGGGAGTGGGATCATAGGTTGGATCCGACATCGTACTGGACAATCAATAGGGCATTCGAAGCGCTGTAGGGTCCCTATATTGCGACGAACAATGAGATGGATGGGTACAGGAGCCAATCGACGACCGAGTTGACCCGGGCCAAATGCTAAAGTGTGGAAGGCCATATATGGCCAATGGCCTGCAGAATGGAAATCGCCTATCTTTGCAATGAATTGGAGGGGAAGAATTCTGAGCATGGTGTGGTAGTTGGATATGTATGAGGATCAACTGAACAGAGCCTCGCCATCTTCAATGTTCAGAATTGACTGGTAGCAAGCAGTATGGGTTCCCTCCTCGAGGGCTAAAGACAGGGGGGCCAGGGGGGTATATCAGAAAACAAGACCCTCGGCCAACTTTGTAGAGCTGACCGCAGCGGCCAGGAGGCCTTACCTTTTGTTTGGATTATGTCACCTATACCCTATCGGAGAGTTGCCGAAGAGTCTGGGGGGATTAGACTAAAGCACTTAGCTGAAGACTCTCTAGGTAGTAGGCTACTGATGAGAGGACCCACGCATGTACATACCAAATGCAGACATTTCCTATCGGAGCACATGCGGGTCGCAACTTCTAGCGTACTATAACAACGCTAACCATTATACACCCGTATGATTTACTTAGCAGTATATCTGGATAAATAAACTTTGGATACATTTGAATTGCTTGAATTAATCGTAGTTGGTCAAGCTTTCATTTTTATGAAAAATCTGGTTAAAATACCAAAGCGTTCTGGCATTACGCTGTATACTCGTACGGGGCTGCGATTTTGCGTAATTAACAAATTCGATGCCCACCCCTCCGCTAAGCAAACCGCGACCGCGAACTTACCTATTAGGATATATCAATCCCCATGTCTCTAGTTATAATTGGTCGGATTATACGCCCTAGTGCCACCATAGCGCTTGCCTGAGAAGCTGAATGGCATAGGTGCTATGATAATCAATTGAACTTGATGTCTTCGATACATCAATAAATAGCCGACACGAGTTTGTATATGCAACGAAAATCTATCTCGTTATTCTCCAAAAGTGCATGTTGGGGGCGGGATTACCAGCCAGCCAGATAGTCCGCCTACGAGTTCACCTAGTAGGTAGTGTCGGTCTTGTGCGTGATTGGGGGGCGTGTGGCTGACATCTAGACCGACTACATAGTAGATAGGTAGAATACAGGGATTCGGAGGGGTTCCGTTCTCTGATAGGCGGTACTGGGTTAAGGACAATAGCTCTTGGACGACTCTGACTCAACAAGGCGATTTTCTCGCAACCAGCGTAATCATTATTACTAAATCGGGTAGATCTTATGGGCTAGGAAGCCTCTCAGGTTGTCCCAGGATTCCCAAGCCTGCCGGAGACTCATGGGTTATTCCTTTCTCGTCTGCATATCCATCATGGATTGCCCTCTCGGTGGCCTTCCTCTTGCGTCTAACGACTATGTACATGAGCGACCAGCCTGCGAGTATGACGATCATGAGGGGCACGCAGATGAACAGGAACAGTTTCAGCGCCTCAGAGCGCAAGACCCAGTCAGAGTCGAGGAGGCCCTCGTCGTTCCAGTTGAGCACGCCGCTGCTGAAAAATGTCTGCCAAGAGGTCAAAACCGCTGTACACAGGTCGGAAAAGAGACGCGGCGCCGCGAGTCTTACAGCTAGAAACGTCCCGGGCAGGAAGATAAGCGTGAATATCGTGATGACATGCATCGAGATGGTTTCCTGTTCTGTTTTCACAGCGATTTTGTGCATCTGCACTGTCCAGTGCTCCATCCGGCCAGAGGACACCTTGGCGCTGTGGGCAAAGTACTCAGACGTCTTTGCGCTCTTGTACTGGAGGGTTGCATCAAACTGTGGCGCCAAGAAACGCTTAGTTATCTAACCGAGAGTAATGCCTACGAGGGGCAGACATACCACGACTTTATCGGAGTCGATCGCTCGAGAAAGCGCCTTTAGGCGAACGAGATGCATATCCATCTCTCTTTCGATGCTGCGTAATCTGCGGAAGAAAGTCGATACCTTACCAGTACACTCCTCCAAGCGGACATGTGCTTTAAATGCGGGTGACTTCAAGACCGTTTCGTACTGCGCTTGGATCTCGGCTAAGACCTCCTTGTTTTGCTCAATGGAAATGATGCCCTGTTCAAGCTCGTCTCCTAGCAGGGTAAGCCGTTGAAACTGGTCGAAAGAGAACTTCAGGTCAAAATCATTCGACGTGTCTTCGTCCGCATCACCAGCTGTGGCGTCTTCCGTGGCCTGTTCTCCTGGCAAACTGTTTTCTTGGACGGTTTGCAAATCTGACCCGCGTCTGAAGAAATTCGAAAGTGATCGCTTAAATGCCGGGCTTGTTGGGCTGACTGGTAGGCCAGAGTTACGACCAGGAGAGGATTTCTGACTGTAGAACGTACTCTGCTTCGAAACCGTGGTGTCCATGGTGCCTTTCCGTGAGAAGATTTGTGCGATCTGCATTGGACTCGTCATCTCAGCCACGGGGGCTAGCCTAGCATCAATAGCATTGACGGTTCGTTTCTCCTCCAAATAATCGACAAAATCACCCCAGTTTTCGGCCGACCACTCCAGAATAATCAAGTGTACGTGTAGACAGGCCACCAATGACCGTGCTGGGGTAGTCATGGAGGCCGGTTTCATATCTGGCTGCTGGCTCGCGGCTTTGGGGATACGCTTGCGCATCAAGCTGTCCCCTTTAAGCACTATCCAGAGCGAGTGACCGGATCGAACATCGAAGGCGTGATACAAGGCAGTCTGACGTAGGGGCCACGACTTTCCAGGGCCGGTGCTCTTTTCTACGGATAATACATTGAAGGCATGTTGGATCAGCATAGAAGACCTCCCAAGCACAGGAAGACTGAATGCAGGGTCTTCCTCTTCCAGGTAGTTTTCATGCCTAAAGAACGCCTGGGCAAACGGCCTTTCCCGCCCCTTGAAAGTGAAGATGAATTCCAAGAAAGATGGCATAACCTGATGGTGGGTCAAAAGGTGTTGTAGCTGCTCCCTGCTGCAACCGAGCGGGGAGCGTGCAGAGCGTGAAGACAGGAAACTTGGCTTGTGTTAGTTATAATTCAAGTGGTCTGCGAGGGCTTTATCGCACATAAACCGCCAGAATGGATCTTTTGGTATTGTATCCATGTACTCAGATAAGTCTTTGATGGTATTCAATCTATGAGACGGTTTGAATTCTATGTCAGGGGTAAGCTACCAAATCTCGTAAGGTGCGAACAGAGAGAACAACCTTGAGTACTATCAACGAGATCCCACATATAGAGAGAACGATATTGCTTGTCGAAATATTGATCGGTCTTTAGCTTGACAACATAGGATTCTAGGCGATGCTGGTAGACCTCGGTCCTTACTAGGTTCAGTGGATAGTTGTCTGGCGACTCCTTGGAGCGCAGAAACGTAGTCATCGGGTCCTGGAAGCTCGGCATTTCAGAAAAAGGCGATTTTCTAAGGGCTCTAAGTAGATTGTTCAGAGCATCTTGAACATATCGATCGAGAAATCTAGCAATATTACTTCCCTATATAGCTAAAATACTCATAGCAATGTGGCTAATTGGGGCTGAGATTCGCCATCTTTGGAAGAGGGGCTCTGCGTGACCAAGGAAGTGGAATAAATCCCCTAGCAATCAGCTGCGTATACGTCGCAAGACACCTATCAACAAAGTCCCATTGGTCAATGGAACTCAATTCTGCCTTGTAACAGTGAGACAGCGGACGCAGTATGGGCAGTGAATAACTCCGCCACTTCTCCTGCGCGTTACCCCGATAACAAGACCTAATACGGAAGCCCGCCCCAAGCCACCAAACTCCTTCCGAGGAGCCCTCCAAGCTTCGAAGGTAATCCTAGAAAAGCTCTTCGTCTTCGTTCCAATCCCGCAAATAGTCCTGGATATATACTCTCTCGCGCTACTCAATTTGTGAGCGAGTGTTCTAGTGATTACTTGTGAGTGAGTCTGACATTCTTCAATTTGCGAGGAATCTTCAAAATGTAGTGGTCGCCATCCAGGGACTGCTAGATTTTTGATCTCCATTAGTTCGCTGTAGGAAAAAAAAAAGGGATCTGTCAGCACAGTGGGAAGACTTACAGCGACGCTGACACCCTTCACCCCAGGGAATAACCCCTTAAGGTAGCTGAGCAGTTTGCTAAGGCTGAGGCGATAGACGGGATACTGGTCCTGTACGAGGCCCATTGCGAGGTATAATTTCAGCACTTGCGCCCCGTGGTACGGCGATGTAGTATTTACTCTTGAAGGGAGTGCGCCGACGGAAGGCTCTCTGGCTCTTATATCAGGCCAACATTGGTCGCCTACCATAGGTCGCCTATGGTAGGCAACCTGAGTCCCAGGCAGAAACGCTGTGAGGCCCGCGGTCAAGGCAAAGAGCCTCCAATATGCAGCGTGCAATGCCTCCACCCCGACCAACCATGGTTAAATCCGGCAGCCTTCCAGTCTATCGCCCTGTGGATTCATTGAATAATTAGAGCACATTGGCGGAGTATCGCATCTGCTTCGAATCGTGATTAATTCACACACCACCTTTTATAAGGCAACCCCGTGCTAACATGCCCTGTTACCCATATGGGCGGGCTTTTTGTTTGCGCGTCACTTAATGACAGCCCTATTAAGGGTTCATCTCCTCACCCATCACGCCAGCTCGAAAGCACCTCTCCCTTCGACCTGAACGGCATCCGGCCATCCAAGTTTGGCATCACAATCATAATACATACGATATAGTCTCTTTTAATGCATTTCGGAGTTTACGGGGGCTGATTCACTAACTGCTACTGACTACACGTCAACTTCACTATTTCGGGAGCTGGTCACATGCCAGCAGGATCAAGTCCGATGCGACACATCCTCTGTCAATGAAGCAAACAGAAGCAGTGGAGATAATAGAGCCAAGAGATTCCATTTTACCTCAAAGGGCGAGGACTACTTAGGTACTACGCATGTCTAGCCCAATCGTTAAGTTACACGGCATCCCATGGCGGTCCTACGAATCGAGATGATATCCTGGTACCTACTACAGTAGCACCGCTGGATTGATTGGATTTGACTTTGCATAAAACCGCGAACTTCAACAGCTGCCGTGGATTCATTTGCGGCAGATATCGGCTTGCCTTATCTGACTAAGCTCAACCCAGCAACAGGACACCGCCACCAGCATTGGCGCGCTGATGTTAATGGCACAATGCGACCTTGGTATTACGGACGTCCCGTAACACCCCGTACCCCACATAACGGAGCATACAGGTCTCCTCAGTGTACCTAGGTATGGAACACGTACCACTATTAACACTAAATTCATGTTTCAATCACTCAATATTGCAAACTGCATGAATTACCGGTGAATCTACGCATAGCGCCGTAAACACGTCTGCTTTTAACCAAGAAAAGAAAGACTATGATGACCAAGCTGCCACTTACGCAGAGAACACATCGATGCCATATGGAATCATGGAGACACACCTCATGGAGTCAGCACTCGGCGACTGCGTAGGAGCAACAGTCCTTGATTTTTGGGCGGGCGGGCCTTCGAGCCCGACAGGCCGTTAACGCGGGCGCTACGAGCGTGAACGTCGTCGACCTGTCTCTCGAAATGGTGCGGATGGGGGCCAAGGATATCGAGACTTCTCTCGGGCGACACGATGGCATCCGCTGGTTCACCGCAGACATCTCGAAGCTGCTAGGCTACCTGCCGCTCCGGGAATAGGACTCGTCATGACGAACTGGGTCTTCAACCACGCTGGGACTACCGAGGAGCTTGCAGTCATGTGGCAGAACGTCGTCGCTTACCCGAGGCCCGGCGGCCACTTCGTGGGGGTCTGGGGCCTGCGACCCCCGGAGGCCAGCGTTCGCGAACGGGCAGGCGCGATACGGCGTGACGTACAAGGACTTCGTGGAGATCCCCGGCGGCTGGCGCTTCCGGTACGAATTACACACCAGTCCCCCTGTCGAGTTTGAGTGTGGCCCCATGGAGGTGAGCTGCTCCGGCTATACTGCTATGCATGAGAAATACGGGGCTGTGTGACGTAGATATCGAGCCCTACGAGAACGCGGAGGTGTTCAGGTCAGACCCGGAGTTCTGGAGGCTCTTCTTGGAAGAGCCTCCCATGGATGTTGTGAATGGGAGGAAAAGGGGGAGCTAGAGGACCAATCGCTGACCTACTAATAAATGCCCAAGAAAACCACCATTTTTGACCGGAGGTCAGTGGCGTAGGTCGTCTCCTACAAATACCCTAAGTGTCGTTCGGTGGATGCGTGGTAAGCTCAATCAATTCTCACGAGATAGCGAGTATAACATAGCGGTGATCAAAATAGCCCCTATTGCATGTATACCGACGGGCCACGACGGTATTAGGCCCCCCAAATTATGCTCTATAATGCGACTTCCCCTGGATTACCATATCCAGAGGTTCTGTGAGACATTGTCAAACAGAGAATGCTTCACTCAGCTGGCATCCATGAATCCGGCAAGTAAGGATCATGGTACGCGTGTGCTGTGTGCTCTTCTGAATCCACAGATCAATCCACCGACGACTTCCCGCTGAACGCCACTACAAGTCTTGACACCATTTCTGCCTAGGCCAAGCGACTCCAAGGACTTCAATACCTTCGCATAATCCCCGAAGAAGGGATGGGCTCTCACGTCATCACCACCCGTGACCAAGCCGTGACCAAGCGTCACGCCCCAGACGCCTCCCACTTTCACCGCGTGGGCGGCGACATGGTCGTCTTTCTGTAGGAGCACGGAATAAACGGCACCGGAGTATCTCACCCTCTTCGCAGCCACCTCTGCCGGGAAAACCCATCTTCCATCTTCGTTCCGGATGGGGTGCCACGGCGTGACGAGAAGCTCCCCCACCCGACATGTGAGCACTCGGCGTACCGGCGTTCTCAGAATGGCGACCACACGCCGGCTACCGAGGGGGGTCCGGACGCTCGCACCCTCGCGCAGCTTGCATACGGGCACCTCCTGCCCGTCACTCAGAAGCACGCTGCTCGAAGCGGAGAAACAGGGAACCATGCGACTCCTATACAAGCTCATCGAGACCGGTGCGGAGATGGGGGGCCCCGGGGTGTGATTGGGCTGGGGCCGCGGGACGTGGGTGGGCTTGGGCGGCGGAAGGTCGTCGAACGTCCTGTCGAGCGCGTCCCGGCACCTCGCAAAGAGCGGGCTGTCGTTGTTGTACATCAACGGGCCTGGGTCCTTGAAGGAGTTGCAGAGCTGCTTCGCGTGCGCGTTCCAGAGGCTGAGGAAGTAGTGCCGGCCCCATCGGTCGAAGTACTCCTTGCGGGACAGGGCGAGGCTGACCTGGCCGGCCGGGGACTCGCCTACCAGATCTTGCATGAGGGACTGGTTGCGGGGATCGCCAAAATGTTGTCCGGGTATCTCCGCTATGAGCTTCTGCAGGGCGGCCTCGAACTGCATGAGGTCGACATCCTTGGGGGTTCCGTATTCGCCGTTGGCTTTCACATCGAAGCACGATGCGAGGAAGTCGCAAATCATGGACCGGCTCTTGTGGTAGGCAATATCGGCGTCGGGGAGTTCGGAAGGAACGAGGAGGTCCCGGGTCACGAGTTCGACGTATGAAGGTGCTTGCATCAACGAGTATGTTAAATCTGCACTGACTGGCGCCTCCTTTTCGGACGAGTCAAAATTTGTCCTCTGACCCTCGTCACTGACGTTGTGGAGATATAGGTCTCGCGATTGTCCATACTGTAAGTTGCCAAGGTTGATAGTAAGCCTGTTATATTTTCCGATCGTGGCCACCTCTTCGTGCAACGTTTTCCCGACCGTTGTCTTCAACCTGATCGATTTCGGGGTTGTCAATTCAAGGGTGCACCTCGTGGCGTAGGTCGATTGGAGATGCGCAACGGCATGGATGAACACGGTACCCTACGTGCTGTTAGATCCAGAAATGGCAAGAAACCGGGTCCGCTTACGACCATGCCAGCATCTGGTATGAATGCATAGTTGCCACCGCCGATCTCGGCAATAGACTTGAGCAGTCCTGACCTGATAGTGTAGCCAAAGCCAAAAGTGTGAATGCTAGCCGGCAGGGGGGACATCTCGCGTAGCTTGGGAACGTAGCCTCTGCGAGGGCACCTAAATTTCGGATTAATAGACGCACACACTAATCCCTGTGAGGTCATAGCTCGCTTACATGTAGTTTGGCTTTCCGTCTGTTAGGACCATAACAGCAGGAACACGACCGGTGTCGGTGTTGTTTTCAAACAGCTTCAGCCCTGCGGTAATCCCACCCCATAAATTCGTCGATCCGTCATGCTTCATCGACTCGATATTAGACCGCGCCAACCCCTTGCGAACATTGTCCATTGGTAGCAGCGGTTGAACTACCTGTGAATGGTGCATCATGTTAACAAAGCACCTGTTTCAGTACTCCGTCCTGCTATAACTTACCTGCACCTCGGTAGAAAATGTGACAATGCCCATTCTATCTCCCTCATCGAGGGTCTCCAGGATAGTACGAGCTGCATGCTTGGTCAAGTCCAGAATAGATAAGCCGAAATCTTCGTGACTTGGATTTCCGTCGGAGTCAAGCGTCGGAGCAGGCGCCTCGCTGTTCATACTGCCCGACACATCGATTACTAGAACGATGTCGCAGGGGATATGAGAGATGCTAGGGTTGGATAGCGATCTAGGAGGCTCCACCTTGACAATGACTCCATCTTGGGTTGCTAAGGGATGGATCGTCAGGCTCGGACCATCAGGGACCAAGGTGGAAGAGGTGGAAGTTGGTATGATGGACTCTTTGTCCCGATGATCTTCTTTCTTGACCATCTTGTCTTATGATGTAGCCTATTCTTCTGCTGGACTAATCATGCAGCTGAATTCCAAGATGAGGGAACTGGGCTTCCGGGCGTAAGGACCTCGTGTAATAGGCCGGGCGGTCCCGAGGATGTCAAGACTGTTGAGACAAGGAAGTTTGTTGATGTCGGCGTTGCAGATTTGCAGTGGATTGGTGGTTAGTTTTATAGATGACCCCTCTCGCCTGTTAACAAAGAAACTCACCTCGAGTGTCAACTGAGGCAAGTGCACTCTCCCAGGAATTACTCCATTAGATGCCTAATTGAGTTATTACAAACTGTTTGTACTAGGAAATTACATTGAAAGCCCCCGGCAATCCGTATTACGTTAAGGCTGTGTTTTTGATGTAGTGGATCTCAGCGGAGGTCGTTTTCTCCATTCTCCTATTCCGTCCACATAATGTCCTCATTAGCTGTCGTCTACTGGTTGGAACTAGAGGAGATAGCATTGGCATCCATGAACAAGGCCACCAGCCTCAACTCCGGACTGTCGCTGGCGTTTTCATGGCGCATGCGTAGCAGGCTCCGTCGAACCGTTGTGACCAGTTGCAGGCTTCTAGTTTGACCCAACAGCCATTAGATTATGAACCGTCTTCTTGGGTCAGACTGATCTAATTCTGCCTTCCTTTCTTGTAGTTGTCTTCGCTTTTCATTGGTTGATGTGGTGGGTAAGCAACCAAACTTTTTGGCCACCTCATTCGCCGTCGCTGCGGCTCCTCACTGGGCAAGCCTCGCCTTAACTATCCGACTGACGGCGAAATGGCAGCACCTCTTTAACAATTTCTTGTGTCTTATGGCCCAAGCTCAAACTGGTGTCGCAATATCACCAATAAGAATGCGTAAAATTCCTCCCACTTCCCTTTTAAGGCAACGCGTTAATTAGGTGGTACTGAGTACTGTTGGAGATGCTGCCATTTCGCCGCCAGTTGGATATGGCAATACACCTAGATATCGTGGAAATGTCCAAATCAGTATTCAGACAGACAAGAGCTTCATCCTCGTAAGGCATAAGAATCGTCTCGTGCGTCCGGAGGCCCGCCAACACGCGTATAAGGCGTGCCAACGCCCACATTGGAGTACTCCCAATACTCAGTGTGCTAACCGGACTGTTTCTAGTCTATAATAGCACCAATTTCTCGAGGCCCGTCGTGCTTAATAGTCATCGCGTTTAGATGAATGAACAGTAACGTTTTGTCGATTGCATCTGATATTGAAGCGGTTGGGTTATGTCAAACCCACAAAACAAAGCCCATGTCTTTAGTGCTTACTATCCGTCAGCTGGGCGTACGCAGACAGAGACTCGTGAGTATGCTTCCTACGCTCCTCCAAGACTACATCGTTGCCTGGGAGCGAAACACCCCGCGACGACGTAGAGCCTACCTTATGAGGATCGAAGATTGATTTGGGGGGAGAATCTAAGGCTGCAAAAGTCACGCGAGGTGACGGGCTTTGCGCTACCTGCCCCCATACCTACTGGCGTCTGGCGTCTGGCACCTTGCCACTTCCATCTAACGATGAATTTCAAAGGGACAGATGTAGAGTTGGCAGTATATGTGTATTATAACCTATCAATATCCACGTTTGTTCAAGCATACTTATAGTTCTTGCTTCCAATTTAGCGAATAAGTTGTAGGTCGGACTATCATGACAATGCTCGGTACGCACGCTGTCGCTGCAAGCTTCGAGGCACTAACTGATACCAACCCTTCCCCCAGTCTGCATATATGTTGGATATTCCGTCAAGTGTGGTCCAACGAGTAGTCGAAGACGGTGCGGATATCGAAGAGGGCGAGATGTGTCTTCCGTACGGCAGCGCGGGGCTAGACAATGATATATGCAATCCCCAAACATTTGCACCATGAACTTGAAGTTGAACATCTGATTGTAATTCAAGCGACGCTTCCAGTAAATTCTCATATACACACATTAGGTAGACAGAGCACGCTGCACGTAGTGACCTGCACGCATGCAATCGCAGATGAGGGGGTGTCCCAGGAGGCTCCGCCCGCGCGCATGTCGTATAAAGACCTATTTCGCATTGCAACACATTCCGGAGTTGACTTTCGCTTCTCCTGAAGCTAACATTTGTGGCTTGTAATTTGGGCTACCCGAGCCCGTTGGGTATCGTTCGTGAGAGATATGGTCTGCATGTACCTGTTTAGCAGAAGCACCAGAGCGGGCAGCGGTAAACCTCGACTGACATCTTTGGGGTTCGCCCGCGTTCCTTAGACGCAAGCCGCACACTCCTTATGCTTGCAAGAGGAGCACGTGGTGCTGATGACGAGAATTCCGCCGCAGTGGCAGCAGTGGGGAGCGTAGGGTGCCATTCCTGTTCGTTTGCGTTTCTCGACTTTTATGTTGGGGGTTCTAGGCAGTTTTGAGATGGATTCGCAGTTTTGGTAGGAAACGGTTTTGCCTGGGTGAGTGAAGTTTGCAAAAACAAGAAGGGGGTTTACGATGTGAATTTGTAGTCCCCTCGTTCCCCTACTCCTTCTGCTCTGGGTTTCCGATACTCTCCGTAGCCGGACGCGCTGCGGGGTGAGGCGAACAACCCTTCAGACATCAAAGGGATCGCTCCCCAAATCTCCATTCGCGGGTTTGCGCTGCGCCTCTACCCTGCATTTGGGGTCTTAGCCTTACAGACCTAGAGTTGAAGCCTCCCTCAGTGCCTAAGACCCACCCCGCAACGTTACCCACACAGCCTTGGCCAGCCTTGGCGCAGCGGCAACAAATCAATGCACAGAGACAACAAATCAAAGCGCAGAGAAGGGAACATCGCTGCTGGAAGGCGAGGAACGTGATTCGTCTCCCCCACGTTACCAGATTTCATTAGAAGATTCAATATATAAGCAGGCAGAGATAAGCGCGAAGATACTCCAACCTCCAGCCTATAAAAATGACTACGAACGAGAAGGGAACCCGGATCCGTCGACTTTTTACTGCAACCAGACGTTCCAGCCAGGACTCAAAATATCGCACTACGTCAGACAGACCTATGACGAAAGAAGCCAGTTTGGAGGAGACGAAGGACAACGCCCGAACCACCCTCTGCGACGTGTTCTCCTCGTTGCGCCTGTCGATTCGAGTCATTGCCCACTAGATCCAGGGAGTAGAGGCCAGCAACCATCCTGATAGAAGTTTTGTCGATTTTATTTGAGAGTCTGCATTTGGCACGCGCGCTATGCGGAGCGCATGCTTTCCCACCATCGCCGAATGCGCCCGGACCCCTTGGAATCTTGGAGCCAATATCGGTTGTAATGCAGAGGATCGCTTTCAGGCTTAGCTTAGCGTTGGGCTGGATGGCCAAGACGGGAAATTCGCGGAGGCAGCAGTGGCTGATCAAAACTGTGTGCCCCGCACATCAGTTTGACAGCTTACAACGTACGCGTCGCTTGTGAACTTTGTTCATATCGCTCGGCCGAGAGAGGGGAGTTATAAAAACGTATGCCCCCAAAGGCGTAGACGTAGTAACGCCGAAATTGGAGATGAAAGCGCGCTTATTGCTAGCTTGCTCGGTTAGGTACTGGAAAGGTAGAAGAGGCTTAGTGTTTCAGAGCTAAACCAAACGATCCGCGATTGGGCGAGGACTATTAGCTAACCAAGCCCCTTCTCCAGTCGACCGTCAAAGCTCATGCTAATTCCAAACCTTACTATGGTACAGGCTCCCGGCGAGCGAAGTACGTATTATTCATTTAGGGAGGGGTAAGCACTCGCCACAGTCGGCAAAGGTGATGGGTATTCAATTCTTTAACTCTCATTTCTCACAGGTCAGTAGTAAGCCTTCAATTTAAAGAATTGGAGGGTGAGATGAAGCTATGGCTCACTTAATGGTCTCGGTCTAGGGATGCACGCTCATGCAAGGTACATTTGAGAGTGGAATCTAGTACTACATCCTTCGTATATTGCAGTTAGTTAATTGCAGTATTCAGATAGCATAGCAGTGAAGGCCCACGGCCACCCATCGTTAGCCTCGTGTCATCAGAGATGCAGGGTTCATAGCAGCAGGCGCAATACAAGTACCGTAATAAGGCGTGCTCGATACGCTCCTACTTATCAGATGGATACGTTACCCGGCCTACACAGGCACTTCGTACACGGGGGATCGCCTTCTGCTGCGAGATGATGGCACCGCCCTTCGAAAACATCCCCGCAAAATGCAGCCTTGCCAAAAAGTTGCAAGGAGACAGGGGTTGCCTAACAGGCATTAAGGGCGTCGACGGAGGACAGTACCACGGCGATGGGTTTTGAGCTCGCTGAATCGTTAATTGACTGCCGCTAAACGCCTTCTGGCAACCCCACCGGTCGTCCCTAAGCGCCGTCGAAGATCACCCGTACTAAGCTACTAGGGCAGTACTTCAAGCTTTAACATTTACTTACTTACTTACGTAACCATCGCAACAGGGTTAGGGTTAAAGGGGGGGGCGGTTTGGGGCCGGCGAGAGGCCCCCCATTCGGGTATATGACCTGATATTTGCAGTGGTGTTGGTGGTGATGTTATGACTGCTGTACCAGCCGTGCCCCGTCAGTGCCCTTAGTTTGTATGGGGGAAATGAGAACTTATGGGGGCGTTTCCAAAGAGCATTTAGCGGTAGTTAATTACGATTCAATGAGGTCAATCTACCTGAGGGGAGAGCGGCCGGAACGCACGGCCGTTGATCAATTTCGAAACAAGTCCTCCATCGTGCGATCCTGGGGAAAGGCGTCGACTGAGCTTATATGTAATAAGTGACACGAGGATACAGAGTTATTAGCCATCGAACAAGTCGGGATGCATAGGATTGAACGGCTGGCCGTTGGATGTTGGCTTGTTTCAACCTAACCGCGCTCTCGCGACTTTGTGATAGAATACCAGCCCGTAGAGTCGACGTTGCACGAACTCCTCCTGTCCTGAGAGGATGTCAGTCAGCTTGTGTCTGCCTTGGCACATCCCAATGGATTGAGTGGCCCAAGAAAAGGGGTCGAGCATTTTAAATAGCCGACCTGGTTTGTCCGCTGAGGGATGCTCTGATATGGAGTCGCAACCTAGGAAGCCCTTCAATTATTATTATTATTATTAAAGATATTTATCCTAACGGCCACTGTTTGTTTGTACGAAGCGAAGATAAATACGTCGAAAATGAGACCAAGACTTTGTACCTTCTAGCTTATTATTTACCGAGCGACGGCTCGTTTTCCTGTAGCTGAAACGATGTCATAGACACGACCAGCTGTAGTCACATTGACAGGTGTTAAACCGGGTCTGCCGGGTTATAGGCTGCCATCCATAGTGCTGTAAAGTCTACCTGAATCTGATGATCTCGTAGGACAGATATTAGTTGCATCGGGAATGAACACGATCTTGGAACGTGGCCGGCGTCCAGATGTGAGATGTGACATGTCAGTGTATTACCTTCTTATGTACAGCCTCGTGAAAGATGTACCTCTAACAATAATCTACGCAACATGGGCCTCTGGGGGATGTGGCGCTTGATTCTCTGGCATGCACCCTGTGTAGCCGTGCACGCACTACTGTATCTCGGTTCACTGTGGCTAAGCTAAGTGGCTGCCCCACTATGTACTATACCTATATTGGAAGAACAGGAGGGCAAGGTGGTTGACAAAATAACTGTCATACTCTAACAATACGTATCTTTACGTCCACAGATAACTATGCCGTAACTACTTATTCTGAACAAATTAAAACCAGAAATATAATCTTCAGTTCTCAGGGATATTGACAGAATTTTTAGTTATTTTTCACTTGCTCTTGTTGATAGGTGATTGTCGTTTGAACCTGGAGTATTTTAAAAGTATGCCAATCTTTTTGCCAACCACCTTTGGGGGAATCAGAGCCAGGCGTCACCATTACAGCCCTTACATATTTCAGGGGGAGTATGTTTAGTCCAGAGGCTAGTCAGAAACCAAGCCTCAGGAACAGTATCCTAATTGGTTCGCGGAACGATAAGCCGACCCGAAGTAACGGACCTGCAGACGGCGCGCATTAATCAGCCATGTGCACGATGTGGGGTGGGGTGGAGCCGGTGGACCGCGGGTGCATACTGTGCCCATTGAGAAGCTGAGACGGTGGCTTAGTGGAAACCCCTGAATTTAACGGGCTGTCAGGTTGTGCCTTCTGCCGGCAGTTGACAATTGATTCAAGATTACTTGCAGTGAGACACCTTGATCAAGCCTGAATGGCAGATCGACAAGATGCCAGAGTGTTATTCACTTGTCAAATCGGACTCATTCTCGGAAGAGGCAAAATGTAACTTCTGGTGGGTGGCTCCTTTTTGCCGCACCTGATAGGGGTAAAGTAGGAGCTGCGGGGCTGAGAGAAAGCATATCGGGCGAGTCTATTTGAACCTTCCAAGTCACATCGGTGGTGCCGGTACATAAAGGCGTGCTCCTGAGCTGGCGAGACATGAGGTTGATGAAAGTGAGACTCAATATAACAGGTCGCACAAGAGAGCATGCTGTGACGCGGTAAGTTCGACAAGCCCAGGACCAGACGAATAATAATCCTCTAGATAGGTGAGACACGACAGCTAGCTGGGCTCGCCGGCTTTCGCCGAGCGCCAGTATTTACAACGAAGGTTTTGCGGGGGGTGGAGGGCATTGGCTAGAAGGCTCGTGCTGATGGGATCAGCAAGGAGAAATGAAGCCAGATCGCAATAGTTAAGAATAGAACGTAATGGAAAAGCACAGACTTAATAAATTATGGCCTGTAATAAGCTCCCCCAGTTTTGAGGTCATCGACGGGACAAACTGGTGGTAATCTGGGATGAGAACTGGGGAAGTTGGCGTATCCAACCAAGTGCAGACAGTGGGAGTTTGTCACCCCTGGTGTTGAACTAGGGCTGGGGACACAAGGATACCGGTAAACAAAACTCTTAAGACGATTGGAATCGGAATTTCGCTATGAGGAGAAACACAATCAAATACAAGGAGGGTATTGCAGTGTTGCCAATCGTGAGAGGGTCTCTCTATTGGAATCTTGGAAGAGGCAAATACGGGCAATGGACAGAACGGAGCCGTCCTTATTATGAATGCCCATCCAATCCCTTTCGATCGGGTCACCTGGACTTGAAGCCTGAAACCAGGATTGGGCTGATTGGCTTTTAGCAAACGGGACTTCCAGAGTCCAGGACCACTCGTACGATAGGGGATACATTCAAAATACTGGATTCGTCCGAGCGTTCAAAAGGGAATCGCGCTAGCACGAACATGGTTCTCCCTGTCAACTCAAATTTTCACATGGATTGGTTGTGACGAGAAGAGCTTGGCTTGATCCCATACTCTCCCCCGCCATCCCGAGCTTCCATTGTCCCATTCGCTAGTATTGCCTTCAGGAGGTTGCACAGTGTCTTTTTGTGACGCTTAGTCCCGAAGCTGATGCCGCTTAGCACTGCTATTCGGTACATCAAGCTATTCATAAGTGATATCATTGGTGCTGTCATATGAAAGGCGCATCGAAAACCTGCATATGCGTCCTCTGTTTCATGGATACAGCTGCGTTCAGGATAGGATTCCGGGAAGTTATCCAATGGCTGGACACCTCTTAACACATACAAGCCAGATGGGGAAGGAATCATATAAGACCTCCGGTACACACCTGAGAAAAAGCAGGGACACAATCAGTTGTTATTAGTGCGCATACAAACGGGTGAAGAACGACAACGCATACTTGTTCGTC
Source organism: Monosporascus sp. MG133 (assembly GCA_004155925.1). Taxonomy (NCBI): domain Eukaryota; kingdom Fungi; phylum Ascomycota; class Sordariomycetes; order Xylariales; genus Monosporascus; species Monosporascus sp. MG133. The sequence goes on along the minus strand of QJNX01000130.1, from coordinate 134,430 downwards.
GCAAGGGATACATTGACTTGAGTATAGCGAACGTTGATTGAAGATGATTTCCGTTTGATTTACCCAAGACGATGGCTCAAGCAGCCGTTCCAAATCCGGCTTTAGTAGTAAAAGTGGGCAGTCAGCTGCGAAGTATGTACAGCCGTAGCGGTAGTTAGCATCCATCTCCATACTACATACATGTATGTACTCGGAACGGTGGGGAAGATAAGCCCGGGCGAGCCTTAACTCATCGCTTCTGATGGTTCTGATTGGTCCAATTAACGGGAAGACAGTATATGTACCGCATTCGCATACTGGCTGCACAGACTCAATTCATCTCTGTTCCTGTTCCTTGTGCTTGTTCCTGTAGGTACGGGACCGCACTTACACCTCCCTGCAAGATCTCCTTGGCGGTCTTTCTCATTTCCACTAATTACTCGGCTTCGTCCAAATTTGTCTCTTTTTCTCATGCCGCCCATCGAGTCACCCTTCGTCGTCCTGCTGCCTCTCTACTCTGCAATTTTCCCTAGAATCACACTCTTTCGATTTTATTTTCCCTTGCCTCTGGTCGTCCGAATCTCTCACCGAAGTCAATCATTGAACCGATTCCCGAGCCGCCGACGCCCACGCAACCTGCGATCCGTAGAGACTCGAGGAGGAACAGAGAAAGGACGGTTGGGAGTCGCACATGCTCAGGCAAGAGACCACTGGCATCCGTCAGCAATCACCGCTCATTACACGACACAACTCTATCATTTCTCATTCCAACAATAAACAAGAACAATCTGGACTGCACGCCTCCCGCAGTCACGGCATCGGAACACCGCAGTTTGTCCTGCCACGAGCCTATTCCGCAGGAACTATTACTTTGCATCTCACCAACAGAATTCAGTAGACCGCCAGGGCCGTTCTACAAGCCGTATCACGACGACATATCACGAGAGGAGTCCCACTCTTTAAGGCCGAAGACGCTAATTCCTTGCGACCTGAATGTTCCATTCACCGACTTGACGCACAGAAGCTTTACCTGCTGGATGTTTGATCGTCCCTTGTCACATCATCTAGTCCTATGCATTATTTCCATGACCGGGTTATCTTACCGTGAACCGCAACCGACACAAACTATACATTATCAGGTTAGTGTTGCCCGGAATTTCCCAGTTCTATCCAATTCGGTTTCTCTTCATCATTGCTGTTTTCATGGAGCATATGCAAAGCACGTTGTATCCTTGGACATGCCGCGTCGCAGCAGGCCAGATTTGGATGGTCACTTTCCCAATTTCAAAATGTCCCGTTGCCTGCAGCACATTGGGTCAGGTTTAATTAACTTCGCCATAGAGCTCTCCTGTCGATTGCGTCCTTGGGGGCACTGCGTAGGGGCGCTTACCAAGTCTCGCTCTGGTCTGACCTCAGTCTTTCGTTCTCACGCACGTATGTACTCTCGTTAATGGCATTTGAGAATTTACAATCCGGGAAGCGAGATCATCAGATTCGATTGGAGATTTGAACAGATCTTTCGCCACTTTTGAGCCCATCCAGCCTTACTTTCAGACAAAACGTGGTCACGATGAATCGCTTTAGGACCAAGCTGCGCGGCAAGGACGGCAAGGATGAGGCGGCCGCTCGTCCCTCCCAGGAGGCGGAATCTTCCATGCACTTCAGACCATTCAGAAAGGGCAAGAAGCAGCAGGAGACTGAAAAGGTCGAGTTGGATCTTACGACTGCACTTCCATCGGACGATAACTTTCGGACAAGCTTGTTGATGTCGGGCTTATCCGCACGATTCTCGATGTTGAGAGAACAAGACGACCCCAACACAAAAGTCGGCAAGGCTAGCGATGACAGCGTTCTCTTCCCGAAGAGACAATCAAAGATGGACGCCGCCGGCTTACGAGGCTTGTCGGACATTGCAGAAGTGGAGTCCATCAAAGCTGCCGCTCCATTTGCGCGCGTAGAGTCATATCATTCGGACGATGCCGACTCGACGGCGGGCGGAAGTGTCATGAGCCGTGCCAAGCCGATCGAAGGTAACGTCCTATTTGGTGGACGCCAGAAGATTTATAAGATCCCAGCAGGCGCTGACTCTAAGGGTGGGATGGGTGGTCGAGCATTATACGAAGACGACGTTGCCATGTCAGCTTTCCAGAAGTGGAGACAGTCTGAGAAAGAACGGACGTCGTCCGAAGAGGGCGGAAATGAGGCCGGAACGGAGGCTGCTGGCAGGCTCTCCGGAGACCTAGATACGGATGCACCGCGTCCGGAGTCTCCTTTTCTCGGCGAATGGAACCGTAAAAGGGAGACCTCGTCAACAACATCCTCCGCGCCCTCGATAGCGAGAAACTCTACCGCTGCCACCTCGGTAGCGTCGTCGCAACCAGCCACGTCAGCGAAAGATTCGCAACCCAACTCAGCAGCATCCACCTCAACCACTCCGGCACTTGGCCCGGAAAGGAGTGTAACTCGAACGAGACGACTGTATGAAACGGGCCTTAACAATGAACTTCAAGAACAGCAGTCCTCGGCATTGTCTCGCATTGATACATTGACACGACAGCGCGCATTCGGTACTCGAACACCGGACTTGACACAAAACTCCAGCTCTCCCGGCACTGCAGGGCTCAGAGAGAAGTTTAGCAGCGACCGGAAAGTCCTGGCACAGGCTAGTGCTCCTAATCTACGATCGATGAGCCCCCAGATGACGGCATCCCCAGTTGGTACACCTGATCTAGGTGTTCCTGCGCCTAACAGAGCCGAGGGCAGGTCCGGGCAAAGCGGAATACCTCCTTCAAGTCCAGCAATCAGCGAGAGTGATGACTACTCACTGTTTGCGATCCGGCCGAATGATCGCGGTAAGGCCACCGCTTTGGGTGTCTTCCAAAAGCCGACCCAGCCATATGATGAGTGTAAATACGCCCAAAGACAGATACAGTTGCAACGAGGCCGAGAAACTCCGACACAAAGGCGACGTGCAGAGTCCAATGACTCATTTGGTGAAAGCAGGTCTCGTTCATCCTCTTCAGCCCCGGGACAGCCGATCGAGCCTAAACGCAGCTCATCATCCGCGACGAATCCGCCTCCTTTGAAAGAGGACATCACCTCTTCGTCCCTTTTCTTGGGCGACGATTCTGAAGGCTCCGCCGCCGTGTCACCTAAACCTGCTGTTTCTCCACAACTGATGGTTCGCCGCCCCTCGGACAGACGACATCCCGCTTTCCGTGACTCCGCGATGCCCACTCCGTTGTCCGTAACTCCGAAACTGGGCGGACAGCCCTCTCCAATTAGTCAGGGTTCTGCTTCTCTTAATCCGAGTCCGAAGAGCGTTCCCCCTGCAGATTCCCCCACTCTCGGGCCAACCTCTGGTCTTAGTGGTATGGTACGCCAACATCTCAGAGCTGATAGTAACGCTTCGTCGATATTAGGCGCCATATCCTCAAGTGTAGACCTGGACTCACGATTTCAAACGGACACGAGTGATCGTAATGCGACCACGGACAAGTTCAACTCGTGGGGTACTCAACCTCATGACTGGGATGCGGGCCTGGAAACATCAGAACCTATCGTAGATGATGACGCTCAGTCTGCAACTGTCCCCGCAGAGACCCCCGAACGTGATGAATTCGCTAGCCAGCTTGCCGATCGAGCTCGTCGGGTGCGAGAAAGATTGACATCATACGTCGAATCAGATAGTCGTTCCACCTCGCCACATGCAGCTGGTGAAACGAAGGATTCTCTGGATCTTCAACCCTCTCCCCGACCTAGCGGTCTCGGTATCATTCGGCCCAGAGGCAGTCGGGGTTCACTATCTGATCGAGGACGAGAAGAGTCGCAATCGAAATCGATACAAATGTTTGGGGTTGGTAGTCGCGGCGGCTCCCCCGCTGCTGCCCAGCGATCAATCGAAGCTAGTTCAGCCCTCCCGTCGATGTCGGAAGAGCAAGGAACAAACAGAAAAACTATCCCTTTGAAGAATTCTGACGCAGAAAATGCGATGGATGGTACTACGGAAATGCACGCTGGCATTCGTGCGTTTAGACAAGCCCGACGCGATCTACAGCGTCTTAGGGAACAAGAAACCCAAGCACGACGCGACAATCAACCTCAAGGACCCCAGGGACCCTTGCCAGGAATACCTGTGCCACGAGCGACGCTGACGAAGGAGTCCAACGAGAGATACGGCTCAGGTTCTGGCTCAAGAGCCGGCTCTCGTGAAGATAAACACAGAGGCGGCTCGGGTTCGAGTAACGACCGGCATCACAGCCCGATACAGTATAGGAACTTCTCCACCTCTCGTGAGGAACCTCAGCTGGCACCCCCCAAAGCGGCGCCAAGACTGCAGTTACGTTCCCCAGGTCTCCCAGGAACTGACATCAAGAATTCTTCCATCTTGCCCCCTCAATCTATCCGTGGCAGCCCCCCTGCTAAGGTCCACACAAATATCCCGAATGACAGTCTCAATGTCCAGCATTCTCACCATTACGGATCGGGCCAGCCCTCGCCCATTTCTCGCATACCTTCACCACTTGCGGCGTCTGGGCGCTCTACTCCGGGTGGCATTGCTCCGTCCCGTCGGCCCTCAGTGACCCCTACTCTGGGATCTGATGCTACGGGAAAAAATAACTCTAGCCTCGGTGATGGCGCGATACGCAAACGGAGTACCAGGGAGATTTCGGAGCCAATTTTAATGACGTCTAGTTCATCTGCTCATGCTGCACCGCCCGTGCCTCCTATCAATCCTAGGCGTCGACAGGAAAATGCCCAAGCGCGGTCGGTTGTCGGCTCCCGTCTCGGGCTGATGAATGGTAATACCCTACCTGGCCAGTCACGGGGCCAAGGGAACAACTCAGGGACCAGCGTTGGACCACCTACTTCTCGCATGATTTCCACGCAAGGACACTCCAACATCCTGCCAGGCGGGATGATTTAAAACCACGTGGCGATAAGAACGCTACAATTCTTTACATATAATGCTGACTGCGCACGACTCATTCTTCGCGGGAAACGACGTTTGATGAGAAGATACCTTTTGCAACAAAATTCCGCGTATATTGAGGATCAGTCACAACGGGGAAATAGTTATTGTTTGTTACAGTGTGGTGCATGTCGGATGGAATTACCATTAATCTCCACTGTGCTGCACAAATGCATGACGTGATCAATCCGGCTGGTTTCTGGAGTTTCAGGGCGGTGGCAGATTATGGTGTTCGGGGTTGATTGTACCAAACTTGGCGTGGAACAGGCACGGGCGGTGATTTCTGGTGGAAGCTTCGATCGGGTAGGGCATGTCCTCGCGGTATAAATCAGCTTCGCAGCATAATGGAGGTCTTGTTAACAGGTACTGTCTCGTGACCAATCTTAGAGCATCATCCCATTGCCATTAATGGCCTATATGACTTGGCACCTCCTCCCCACGATAGGATGGTTGTTCATAAGTAGCATAACGCGAACGGGAATGCGTAGAAGCGACTATTATTACTAGGACCCGGGAAAGCACGTATCCCTGCCTCCACCTCTAGTGTCGTCAGTCAAGGCCGCTCGATGTCCTTCACCAGAACGATGCTTCCCTCGTCGCCGCCGTCGTCGGAGATGACGCGGAAGCCCATCTTCTCGTAGAAGGCGACGACCTTGCGGTTCTCCCCCGCGACCCGGATGTGCTCGCCCTCGCCATAGTCGGCCCCGCTCTCCCGCACGCTCCGCACGAACGCCTCGATCAGCCTTCGGCCCCACCCCCGCCCCTGCCACGGCTCCAGCAGGTCGATGCTGCGACGCGCACACACGGCTGTTAGCGAACGGCTCCTTTTGTTATTCTTCGAGGAGGAGGGTTCGGTGGGAGTCGACTTTGTCGTGAATTTCGACTTACTGCATGGTCGCGCGCCACGGCCGCATCAGCTCCGCCTTGGCCGCGTCGCCCTCGAGGAGCAGCCAGTCGGCGCGGTAGGCCAGCTGCGCGAGGGCCGCGGGGTTGACGATCTTATCCCCCTTCCCCTGCCCCTCCCCGTCACCGCCCGCGGCCGGCGGCGGCGGCAGGAACCAGGGCTCCCGCGTCTCGAGCTGCGCGGGGGCGGCCGCGATGCCGCGGCCCCCGTCGCCGTCCTCCAGCACGCCCGCCACGTACCGCGGGTACGCCTCCGCAAAGGCGTGCACGTCCGGGCACCCGATGCAGTACCCCACGGCGTTCCCCGCGCCGTCGTCCAGCACGTGGCACGTCGACGGCGACAGGTACGTGTACGGGTGCGTCCAGAGGTACGGCGAGAGCCGGGCCGCCTCGGGCGAGCTGGCTAGCGAGGGCGGCAGGGTTGCGATGCACTGTTCGTACGGAGTGTTAGTGGGGGGGTGTGGTACGATGGAGATGAGGTAAGCGGATGGTGGTTATGAGTCTGGCGGTGGTATGGGCTACCGGGACATCGTACGATCTGTGCGCATGCGTCGAAGTCGGTGTCCTTGTAGGGTCGTATGAAGGCCATCTTCGGCGTGTGGGCGGGGGGCGGCGCGGTGGTACCGGGAGGGTCTGAGCTGGCCGGGTCTATGGGTTCTGCTTTTTTTTTTTGACAGTTGGGAAAGTCTATAGGAGCTACCCTCTATCTATTAACCCAGTGTGTTGAGCAACTACTCTTTCGCGGAGTTAAGCCTGCGATCTTATATACAACCGAAATGAATGGTGCTGACACATTCGCGGAGGAACCCATGGTGTCTCCACATTAACAGCTGAGGAGTTTCGGATGTGGCTCCCGGCTGTGGAGACAGTCCCACCGACTGCAATGTCCAGATTTCCTTTTTGGGCGACGGAGTTTCCGACTTCACTCCGTCAGGTGAGGAGCATCCTGCATATAGAAATAGTAAGGTAATGTATAGGGGTGTTATAAGAAACCTCGGAAGAGTCACGAACTAGCCTTACCTTTTTGATTTGAACAGAGGATCGAGTTTTTATCTGTTCGTATTTATGCGTCTGTGAAGGGACCATAGCTAGGTCGAAGAGCAATGACAGGCTAGGTGGGGATGTAGTCAAAAACCAAGTTCGTTAGTAATTATGAATTCAGTTATCTAGCAACTAACATACTTCATTAAAGTACGACGGGGTGATTGGGTAAGGGCTAGTCTTTACCGAAAAATATAGAGTGTCTGCTAGAAAGAACCTATGGCCACGTCTATTCGTAACTATGGCGTCTCCTTGACGACCGGGCGGATGGCAGTAGATTCCGGTTAAGAAGCAATCGAGCTATCTATGTAGGCCCTCGGTCAGCCCAAAAGGCAAACTCAGAATAGGGCTTTAGCCAATCCATATGCTTAAAGGATCCAAAAAGAATCCTTCCCATTATCAGGACTGACGATGAGAGATATCCGTGCTGAGTCGTCGCAGCTTTGACCGGGTTGCGTAGCCTTGAGGCGGAGTCGGCTGAAGATCTTCCGGGGGCGCTCGCTTCACACCATGGTCCTTGCTGGCTTGACTTGGGGCGTTAGGGGCTTGACGAAAGACTCCCACGATAGCATTATATCCGCTCGATATAGCCGAAGAGACTGTTGACCCGACACTCTGCAGAGTATTCCCAACTGCTCTCTTGTCTCCTTGGGGTTGCAGAGAAGCCAGTATTTCTTTCTTGACCTTCGGTCGAAACTGTTGCTCTCGAAAGTTCTCGGCCTTAGACCACTCCACCATTCGGCACATCCCTTGCAACCTACTTCCCCAGAGTGGGAGAGAGTAGAGCTTCTCGACCATGTCTTCCACCCCCTGCTCGTCAAGCAACTCGATATTGTCAGAACTTGTCATCTGATTTTCCAGGGCCTTAATGCGAGCTTGGTACTCGCTCTTGCTTTTCTCTAGGCCCTTCAGGCGCTTCTTATTCCCTGGAAGTGCGTCCCCTTGCGAGTTATGGAATCCTATCAGGTTCTGCTCATCCTTGATCAACGCATCGAGGTAAGAAATCATCGCATCGTTGTATGGCGTAATGCTGTTCCTTTTTAGGAAAAGACCGAATTGCGAGGCTGCATTCCGGATTTCCTCTAGCTCCTTTCGATGCCCTGCAAGATCTTTCTCAAGCCCCGCCATCACTGCCTTCCGCGCTTCGAACTTCGATGTGCTCTTCTGAAGCTTAGATTGCACCTCTAGGTCAACGGCTGTCACCATTTTCTCCTCTTGAGAATACCACATGTGCATGTGGTCGCGCCAATGATGACCGCAAGTTGCATTTTGACATTTAGAATGGCCAGCGAATGCTGAGCACCTGATGAGGTCCGCGTGGCCGACAACCTCTTCAGTGACGCCATTGAGATAACATGGATCATGGCAGAGCGACTTATAGATTGGTCGCTTAACTCCACCAACATCTTTGAAGTCAACACAGGCAGGGAATTTGCAAACAGTTCGAGGCCGGGGCAAGCGGTGTAGTTCAATGTCGACCCTTTCATAATGCAAGGACTGTTCGAGCACCTCGCTGCGCGTTTTTGCGTCGTTGACTTTGGCTAGCTGATCTTTAACCCTTTTAATGTTCCACTGAATCTTGTCATCGACCTCCGCGATCGGTGCTGTCAACTGCGATATGAGTTCCCTGGCGCGATTAAGACAAAGCGTGCCAGTGACAGAATGAGGCTGCAGCGACGAGACGTATTGAAGGAGCCGGTTTGTTTCCTCAGTTGACCGTTCCCAGCTACGGCGAAAGTCGTTCAGATTCTCCGTGGGAACGCAGCCTTGTTTCTGTGCCGCAAGGCAGCGAAAGCTCTCAGAATCAAAACAGAAGACGTTGTCAGGCGTGAGGCTTAGGCCTAGGGACTCATGTTGCTGGAGTAATCTCTCAAGCGGCTTGTACGAGTCGCCTGGCATGTAGTTGGATTGTCGTGTATTGGTGAAACCCCATATGATGTTCCTAGCAGCATCCCGGTGCAGGTACGTGAGTAGCTCCTGAATGCAGAAGCGGAAAGTCAGTGTTAAGCGGGAAGCATTTGGTTTCAGCAGGATAACGATGCCGCTCAGGCTATTAATGCGGCTCAATGTCTGGAGAATGTTGTCTAAGTTTTTGCGGTCAGCATCAATACCGCGTACGTCGCCAACTCCAGGGGTGTCGATTATACGAATGATCCTGTCGCCGATGGGGATGCGGTAAACACCTGCTTTTTGCGTCGCTGAGTCCCCGCGCGTTCCGTCTGCCTCAAACTTGTCGTTCTCGCCCACTCGAATGTCAGTCTGGATGAATCTCCGCCCAGATGGAGAGTCCTCAATTCGCTGAACAGTGAAGGAGCTAGGGATTATGGCTTCCAACTTTTCGTGAGTCATCGCATCGTCCAAGTCGCGATAGATCATGTAGTTGTAGAAAGCGTTGATGAAAGTAGACTTCCCTACGCCTGTTTCTCCAAGGAGTAAGATGTTGTGTTCCTTGTATGATTCGAGTTTTAGGAGCGATGCACGTAAAGCTTCTGGGCAGTACTGTACAAATTGGGTCCCATGTGCGAGAGAGTTGCATTGCCATGCGAAAGACTTCACGTCCGTGTGGCCGCAGTCACAATAGAAGCGCAAATTGCTGTACTCCAGGGGTTGGCGACACGTGTAGCAATGCCACTCGCGAGGTTCGCTCCCACAGGCACCGAAAGGGCACGGAAGTTTGACAAGTTGGCGGTCGATCGGCATGGGACGTCCATCGGTATTGATTGACTTCAGATCGTACTTGGCAAACGACTGATCGGCGTGATCTTGAGCCTCTCGCATATCTTCTATGACCTTGTCATACCGCCGGTAGAAAGAAATTCGAGTTTTGGAGAAGCTGATCTCCCCCGGTGCGCATTCGGCAACTACAACAACATAGTTAGATTTTCGTCGAAGGAGGCTTAGCAGGATGCAGTAGTTGGTGTTCCAAGACTCCCTATCCTGTTTCATGGTTTGCGTGAAATAGAAGACGTAGATGTTGCTTCCCGTAGAAATGGCACTTAATGCGCCAGTGTAATCTGTATACTGACCGCCGTGATCCAAAACGGTCATCTTCAAGTCGAGACCCTCTACTGCCTGAGACAGAAATGGCTCTACAACTTTTGGTGACGCCTTGCCCGTGTAATACCGTTGAAGAATTTGGGTCAGCCGCGCTGGGGTACATCGTGAGCTTCGGACGTCTAATAAAGCCCGACGGTAGTCTGATTTCAAATCCAGAATCTCCTCCAATATAGATTCCAGCTGGCTCTCGATAGTCTTAGCCTCAGGGCGATTGGGAATAGGACAACGAAAGAAGATGGTGTTGGATTTGTTGTGATAATCGTGGATGGCTCTCTCTACTCGATTCCACTGATCGAAAGTTCGAATGATTTGTTGGAGGATCCCATCAGACACTTGAACCACCGGTGAGCATGTACGGAAACCATGCATGGTCTGCAAAGAGCCGATTGGTACGAGGGTGTAGAAAAGATTTACACCCCGCCCATAATCCATTGCCGCCATTCGAGAGGGAAGTTCGTCCATGAATCTAGTAACTTCTTTGATGCTGACATTCTGAACAAGTTGCAAGTTGCTGATATCTGAGAAGATGGCAAAATTCAAGTCGCCGAGCGAATCGTGGGGAGGATTTCCATGCTCGTGGTTATAGTCTCGCACCGGGCTAGACTTCGATTTCAAGGCATGCCTACCACGTATGTAGGAAGCCAGCTCTTCTAGCTTTAATTGTAGCTGCTTTGCCGCTTTGGGGGACTTCTCACGGAGTGTTAGTCTGGCGGCCACAACAATCCTAGCTCCAAATGTGATGCTAGCTACGGCATGCGTGGCAGCAGAGCATACGTCAGGGGAAATATTCTCTGTTTCTTGAACCCTGCTCAAATCGAGAGTCATTCGCTCTGTCGTGAGTTCGAGGAGGACAGCCCCTTCAACGTATTGATCTGACCGGCGAGTCGATCGTAAGTAATAACCCGAGCCGGAAACCGGTACCATACCGGCGAGGACACTAGCTGCCAACTCATTTCCGAGACCAAGCTTGGTGAACTTCTCGTCAAGCGTATCGTCGGCGATGACCACAGTATTCGCGGATTCAATTTTGGTGAGTGTGATGGTTTTTGGGCTGGGGTTAGCTCCCGCGAGGAGGCTGAGAGGAATAAAACAGTCCGTACGGCCGTCATAGAAGTCTCCAAGGTCAGCACTGTGACCAAGGGCCGGTCGCAACTGCCTCGGTAGAGTTGACATACCTGAATAAGGTTAGTCACGAGCGGATTAGATGGGAGCATCCGCTTAGCGTCAGAATTAGAACGGGGTGAGTAGAGATGACTAACTTACTTCCGATGATGAAAAAGTAGAGGCTATGAACTTTTTGACACCGAAAGTAAAATCTTAGGCGCGACAGTACTAGAATCCTAGTTTACACCCGTCCTTCCGTCGTCGAATGACGTAGGTATGGAAGTGTGGTCTACCAAAAGGGGCAACTGTGACTGAGTTAATTCTGAGTTGTCCTCAGTGCCGACTCAGAAAGTGGCAGTATGTGAGGCAGAGGTGAACTAGGAATTCAAGTTGAATACGACGGAGGAGATGACCGTGCAGTATGATTTGAAGGTGAGTTGATAATGGAAAGGTGAGAGGGGTTGTCTCGTGAGTTTTTGTGATGTGAGTCCCCGGCGACAGGAAGAGACCCCCAAGAATTGGCACTTACCTGTTCGTGTGTTGCCACAACCGTAGCGAAATGGGGCTTGAAAGTCCAAAAGTATGGAAATGAAACCGGCCTAGAATGGTGGTTGGTTGTCAAGGGGAACCAGTGCTTTAGAGGTTGGAGACCTCGTCGAAGGAGATATGCAGGGCAGGGTCAAAATGCAGGTAAGGTAATCCTCTACGTACTAGTGAGCTCCCCTTTAGCCTTGAGTCTGGCCCGTTTAGTAGATGCCCTGGCTCTGTAGACAGATGAATGTAGCCCATGCCATATATTACTGTGCTTCGGGTTGGCGAGGTTGATAGTGAAGAACGCTCGTTAGATTCGTTGGAAAATTTCAAATGGTTCGCTCACTCCATGGTTATTTTAGGATAAATCTTGTAGTTATTTCCTGCTAGGTGAATCTCCAGGAAGCGGGAACTTCGTACTGCTGCGATGCAAGAATATTGCAGTGCATCCCAGGAGATCCTTCGTGTAGGTAGAGGCAGGAGTTGAACAAGTACTACCTGCTAAGATTTGGTGCCATACAAAAACATGAGGAAGATTGAAAGCTTGAAAGAGTGACAAGTACTAAATTTTCAATCTGGTCAGGCACAATGGCTGAAGTAAAGGGAGCGAGAATCTGGTTAGCTGAGCTAATAATCAGGACCTACGGTTCAATTCCAGCTTCAACGAGCAGCCCTTAATATACCAATGCTCTTTTCAATCACCTTCGGCATTATGTACATTCGATTATGGAATCAAGACAACTTGCAGTATATCTCCAAGTTCCGCGCTGTTCTATTCCCTGTGCAATATCCTTGAGTGCCGCGCATCTGGGCCATTGATAGCTTCCAGTAACCATATCCTCCGCCAGGGCCAGCACCTCTCATACCTGGACCATGCAATTTGACTAATTCAAGAATTGTAGGCTGAATAGCTAGGGTCTGCTTGAGAAGGGATCTAACGCTAACGTACTGCAAGTGCCTCTCAGTTCTTAGCCAGGATAGGGGACATAGAGCTGCATCCCCGTACGTGTAGTCGAGGGCGACATGACGGCCCACGAACCCTGCTTCAAATCGGACCTGCCGTAATTGACGGTTATCCGGCCGCTCATGGCGAGACTGACCTAGCGCCAAAAGCCATGGAGTCGAGGGCGTCCGGCAGAGGACACGCGTCGGCCTCCAAGACGTTGATGCCCTCGGCAAATTTATCGCAGGCGGACTCCAGTCTCAACACGAGGTAGTACAGCTTACCAGTGGTCGCGTGCCTGCAGACGCGCAGTCAACGCCAATCGCTTGCTACAACTCCACGGCCGAGGAGTGGTTTTCCCGGCGCGCGGGAGCGGACGCTGCCAAGACTGGAGCCGCAGCCAATCGTCCGAAGGCGCCGGGAAAAAAAAATGCCAAACGGTGGTGGTGTAGCTACACCCTTCCACCGAGTCGATCGACTAGGATTCAGCATTTCTTCTTGCCGTCAAAAGAAAGCTCCGTCAAAGAGAGCAAGCCGACCTCTGGACCCTCCGAGCTCTTCGCCGGCTCCCGACCAGGAGGGGCCGAAGGACTCCCTGGGTTCGCTTCCGCGGTGTCCCCGGGCGGCGTGGGCTTCGTGCTACTGGCCACTGTCTCGCATGTGCTGAACATTGCGTTATATGGCAGGATAGGACGTGTCGCCGACACTTATGCAATTGCCCTCTCGTGTACATGCTCTCTAAGTGGAATAATGAACTGCATTTTCTTCATCGGAGCGCAAGCCGAGACGTTTACGAACAACACCGTTTTGGGACATACCGCGATCGAACAACGTCTACGATGCCGGTGTTCGCCGATTCAAAGGGAGACTCAAATGCTTACATCAGTATTTATGGAGTGAGAGGCTGAGCTTGGATGAGCTGTTAAGTGAGAAAGGGCACTGCCTCAATTAACTTGCTCGAGGGATGAGGCTTGTACGATTGGAGTGCGACATGGTGATACAGGGAGCGGGTATATTGGAGTACCCGGGACTCTGGAGTGGCGTGTGGTGGCGATGTAGGTATCAGAACTGGTTCCCGGCTTGGTAACCTCGGTCGGTTTTTATTCGGCTTCAGGCCAGGTAATGAATATTTGAAAGGCAATTGAACAGAGAACCCAGCCTGTGCTAGTTATTGGAGCTGTGAAGCCGAACGGACGACCTGATTCATGGAACATCACCTGGTTGGGCCTGACTGGTAGAATGACGACTGTCTTGCCATATCAGTATTCTCCTCCCTTTTTCGGCGAAGCGACCGCGAGACTGCAGGGGTCGTGTGGCGGTTTTGACGAGCAGAGCGGGGAAGCTTGCGACGCAACCTCCAGCCGCGATATGGTTTTTTTATCTCCAAGGTCGAGTCCTGCACAGAAGCATATCGGTGGATAAACGTGTTATTTTGTTTGCCAATCATAGTAGGTTCAGTTGACATATAATCCTCGCATGCCCATGGTTTTCCACAAACTCGGCCAGGTTGTGCTCGATTCGACGGCTTAGACGTTGAGCGAAGAAAGACGCATAGTCTTAATACGGATAGACGACCGCCGCATGACCGATCTGCCGCAGAATTTCTCTGTAGAGCTGCAGGGAGGGTTTTAGGCGGGATGTCGTCATTTAATCCTCCACACAGCCGCAGCTTCGGTCGCAGCTGCTCCAGGCTACGTGGAGGTTCGTTTGATCCCGTCTATAGGTGTGCGAGCAGAACTGTCCGTACTTATTACTTACATTATGTAATTGTCTGTTGTTGGCTGCAAAGGCGAATGAATATTTCGAATATTTGACTGAATTATAATATTCCATTTTTGCAAGAGCAGTCAGTTCATTTTTCATCCAGTCTCAAGCTATATATAAGGGTGGCAGCCTCAACCAGTTTATATCCCCGACGGCTAAAAGATCACACAGTAACCGGTAGGGGCAACAACGCTAACCTGAAGAGCAATATTCTCCATAAAAGCTCCGAATTCGTGTTACATGATTGGCTGCTTTAGGTATAATTTTCAAGAACGCATACCCAAAAATGCAGCTGCCGCCTATTGTGTGGTCTTCTGGCTGTTGGGGACATATCGTAACTGTATGTGACAGTGCAGTATTTGTGTGCTCGCTGATAGCAGCCTTATCGAAAACGGGTTGCCTATTTGGTTGATGGAGATGCAGTGTCAGCAACCCGCCTCGGGCCAAGCCTGTAGCATTATGGCTGCGAGGCGGGGGAGGGGGCCGTATTTGGGTAAAGATCGGTCCTGAAAGGCGCTAAGACAGGGGGCGAGCTGAGGAACTGTGCAGATAACAATACCTGTGAGCATAAACCCCCAAGACAGACAAGGTATCAGCCTGAAGTCTACGTAACACTAGGGAGATCAACATGAAAAAGTGTTGCGTTGCGATATCAGCTTCCAACATCAAGTTTTGCCTTGCCTGCCCACCGGCTGCCTTTCTTTTTTTAGATCATCAAACCATCAGAAAAAACGTGGTGCGTGGAAAGTACTTTACAACAACCCCCGACAGGACATAGCTCATCCAACCCCGGGAAATTGGAGAAGAGACTAAGGTTAGCTCTAATTTAACAATTGAAAGAGAAAAGAAAAAAAGCCCCACGCCAAGTACCCCCTAACTCTGAGTCTAGAATCAATTCTCGATTCCTTAACGGAATCTTCGGAAATTCATTTTGGAGTTGTCGAGAAAACAAAAGAAAAGAAAAAAAAGAGAAGGGCCCAGCGACTCGCCCAGAGAAACGTTGCATTCGAGCTCCTCTACGCCAATTGTGTCTTACCATCGTCACCGCCCCGGAAAAAGAAAGAGCGATCATGGTCGGGAGCAGCAGTAGTAGCGGCGGCAGCAGCAGCAGCAGCATGAGTGCGCGCGGTCGCAGCCCCAACGAGCGCACGTCGTCAGAAAGCTCCTCGTCCTTGACTGTCTACGAGAAGATATTATCGCCACAACTACAGAGCAGCAGCACCAGCACCAAGACCACCACTAGCAGCAATGGCAGCGGCTTATGCCACCGGTGCGACAAGGCGACGACGGACCGTCGCGGCGGCCTGGCGCTCGACGTGCCATTGATCGCGGTGCTGCGACTGCTGGCGGCGTTCGTCGCGGGCGCGGCGCTGGTGCGCATCCACACGAAGGCGGACGCGGCGTGGTGGCCGCCAGAGCACAAGCTGCTCTTTAATCTATGTTGGCTGTCCTTCGGCTGGAACCTGGTCGCCGCGCTGTTGAGCACCCTGGGGTACGCGTATTTCCCGTCGCAGCGGCGCGCCTGCGGCCTGCCGCCCGTCTCCGTCGCGATCGACGGCCGCAGCGTCTTCTCCTTCGGCGGGCCCGACGAGGACGACGGCGCACGGAGGCGGCGCTCTCGCCGCGTCGGCGCCTCGCTCTTCGACCTCGTCCTCGCCCTCTCCGTCCTCACCCTGCTGCTCTACTCCACCCAGTCCATGGAGAAGTGGTGGGGCAGCCGCTACGTCGGCCTGCGTCCAAAAACCACCGTCATGATCGTCTTTGTCGTGTAAGTACTAGAACAAGACACACCAAAGACCGCGAGCGCCGCATCTCCTTCCCTCCCAATTGACTAATCAAATCGTCTATAGGCTTTCGGGGGTGTTCGTTGCGTTCTTCCAGCTCTTTGAGTTCGTGGAGGCCAAGGTCATCAATATCCGCCTCGCGATCCAGGACACGTACGACAGGGATCAGACTACGGGACGTGTACAAATATGAAAAACTTTTACGAATTGTAATTTACGAATATAGCGTTCCCCTCGAATTGGGCCGTGTCGATATAAAAGTCGGTCGCTTTGTCTCTGCGCTGGGGATGCGCGGGAGGCACGGAGTTTTCGGATACCTATGACTCGCGACTAATTGGCATTTTCACTCTTTTGTCGCGGCAACTATAATGAAAATACAACTTTAATGAGAAGATGACTTCCAAGCTCACAGATGCTCGAATCGCATCGTCGCTAACTACCAATCGCGCGCGCATACATGGTCTTATGCGCGACCGATATGGGGACCGTGGTTGCTAATGAAAACAGAAGCTGTAGAAGCTCTCGGTCACCCCTGTCGCAGCGCTGCCGGGGTATCTGGCGGCGCGCATTTGGCGACTTGATGGCTGAATGATACATTCTACGTACGTGCAACCGTGGAAATCAATTCGGGCTGTAATTCATGCTCGTCAAGCAGACTTAACAATTGACATGCTCATCCCCAGCTCAACTCGGCAATGATTCAGCAACAGCGCAAACTCGCAGGCGAAATGCTCCTGGGGGAAAGAAAATTCGAAAAGTAAACGATTAAGCACCGTGCGCTAACGGGCTCTGCGCGTCAAACCTACCAAGCTACAAGGGAGGGGCATACCGATGCGAATGACCCGCTATGATTAGTCGTCCCCGTTGGTTCTAATACGCAGTTCCAACATCCGGCCCCGTAGCTGCATCCGCCTAGTTGGTCAAACAGCGTGCAATAACATAGGGCCTCCTCGCAATACCATATGGACTTACATCTGATAATAGGGTCGAAATGGTCGAAATGGTCCAAAAAAGAAGCCACTGTACCCTATAACACCATACAAAGTACAACTACCTTATATTATGTGCATACTTACCAATGCAGGTTAGACCGCCGCAGCTGAAAGGCGTCCAAGCTGGCTAGACAACATTTCGATGGGAGCCTCCCCGCAAAGTCCAATCTGCCTTGCGAAGCTATTTTGGGCACTGTAGCGGGCGAGACTAAAAACCTAATGTGGCGTTATTTCGGTCTAGTGTATCAGCGAGTTGGGGGATGGGGAACGCATTCTGCGCAGGTAATAACTTGGGCCTAACAAATGTATACGGAGGACTAGGTGCGCAATTAACTGGGTGCATTCTCGGCGAAGGCACCGTCCTTTAATCGAGACGAATTCTACTAGTCGGAGAAGTCGACGGACGGACGACACTGCCTATTGTGCGACAGCATACATATACTTCGCTGAGCCGTCTCTCGGCCTCGGGGTACATTTGACCGTAGGCTAATCAGGGGTTCTCCCGGGTCAATCCCCCCAACGCCGATTCGGAAGCGCCCCTGGAATAGGAGGAAGCAAATCACCAGAGGTCCATCCACATCACGCTGAGATCGCAAATCGAGCATTTTTTAAAAAAGAACCGAAGAGGTAGATAGTATCTTATCATCTATAGTATCATATTCTATTACACTTATGCATGCGTGATGCGAATGGGCCCTTCGCAGTGGCGTCTAGTCTAAGGTGCCGAAAGCCGCGCCAAGCAGAGAGGTCTAACGTAGAAACGAAGCAATTATGTACATGTAAATGACTGTCTAGGGCCTGAGTATTATAAACAAGAAAAAGGCAAAATAATCAGTATGCCGGGTGCTCCGCTACCTACAGAGGTAGGAGATGCCGATGACGAGTTTAGGACGCCGAGAGAAAAAGAAAAAGAAGAGAGAAAGGGTGGATACCAAGTGCCAGGGGAAAGAATAATTGCCATGCAGTTCGACTTCGCTATGGATCTTACTCCTTCTTGGGCTTTTCCTCCTTCTTGCCCTTGGGCACCCGCGTGAGCCAATACAGGAACAGAGCGCCGAAGATGTTGAAGATGACGTAGACCAAGAAGATACCGAAGTTGCGCCACCGGTCGGCTATAAATTAAATTTGTTAGCATATCAAGCACAGCAACGGTTATATTGGGATGGGAGGGGGTAAAGAAGATAGCACGCGGTATCGTTATACTCACAGTATTCAGCCTTGGTCAAGCTCAGGAAGGCGTTGGTCTCGCCGATGGGGCAGAAGGCGCAGTTTTGGGGGGCGTCGGGGTTCAGGAGGTAGCCGCCTGCCTGGCTCATGTAGTCGCGCATGTACTCGTCGCAGGTCTGGTTCCCGAAGGGGTCGAAGTTGAGGTACTCGTTGGGGGCACAGACGACGTTGGTGTTGGCGACGGCCGTCGTCAGCATGGCCGAGACGAGGTACGAGAAGGGGCTGACGCGGTACATGAAGATCCAGAAGCGCGGCAACGTGTCCGGGTTGGCGAGTACACCGCAGAAGATCAAGCACATCATGAAGAGCGTATTGGCGATGTTGCCGCCGGCCTCAGCCGTCTCGAATGCCGCAATCACCATGTGCGTGAAGGTCGCCGTGAACCACATAAAGGCAAGGAGGAGCAGGAACATGAGCACGCCGCGTTCCGCTGTCTGGCCCGCGGCCTCGGCGTTATGCTGCAGACCCACGGGGTAGTACCAGCATACGAACATGAGCACTGCCATGAGCGAGTTCCATGGTATCTCGGCGAACGTCTGCGCCAGCATGAAGACCTTCCAGCCGTAGACCTTGGAGGGCCGCTCGCGCACCTCGTAGAGCGACCTCTGCATGACGAAGTACGGCATGGTCTGCTGGCAGAGCTGGCCGAAGACGGTGAGGATATTGAAGATGGCGAACATTTGGTTCTGGAGACCCTGCTGTGTATTGGGAGCGTCGATGAATACCAGTCCGATGAACAACGAGATGGAAACGCAGAGCGCAACTTTAGCGTAGATGTAGGACGGCGTGCGCCAGTATTGCTGGTATACACGGTGGGTGACTAGTCTCAGCTGGGCCCAGAAACCGGCGGCGTGTTCCCTGTATGACTGGTCATCATTTGTCGGCGGCGGTGTCTCGGGAGCCTCATCCTTGAGCCGTTGAAGCTCGGCCTGAACCGCCGCATACTCGGGGCTTTGTCGCCACGTCTGGAACCAGTCGATCTCGGTTGTGCTTCCCGGTGTGGCACCGATTGCCGACAACATCCATTCGGCAGGATTGGCATCTGGCGGGCAAGGAGGAGCACCGTTGCGTTCGAAATAGCTGGTCATGGTCTTGGAGTTCTCACCGATGTCGCCGAAATACACAGTCTTTCCTCCCTTGGCAAGGAAAAGCAAGCGGTCGAATCTCTGGAACAGCATGGCCGATGGTTGGTGAATTGTGCACAAGATGGCCTGTCCGTTCTTAGTCAACTTCTCCAGGAGATCCATGATAGCCCAAGAGGTCTGAGAATCGAGACCAGATGTAGGCTCGTCCACGAAGAGCAACAGCGGGGGCTTGGCGGCAAGCTCAACACCGATAGTAAGACGCTTCCGCTGTTCGACGTTAAGACCTTCGCCTGGGACGCCGACCACGGCGTCGGCGTACTCTTGCATGTCCAAGAGCTTGATGACTTCTTCGACGTAGGCTAGCTTTTCCTCCCGGGGCACATCCGCGGGTTGACGGAGGAGGGCAGAGAATTCGAGAGCTTCGCGGACGGTGCTCGTCGACAGATGAAGATCCTGTTGCTGAACGTAACCAGTTTTCCTTTGGAAAGACGTATCACGAAGCTTGCCGTCAACCAGCATTTCTCCAGTTATAACTCCCATCGTGATACGACTCGCTAAGGCGTCCAGGAGTGTCGTCTTTCCAGCGCCGGACACGCCCATCAATGCGGTTAAGGTCCCAGGCTTGACCCAACCATCGACATGATCCAGGATGCGTCGATTCTCTTTCTTAATCTTGACGTCGTAGCACACATTGTTCCAGTGGAAAACGCTGGACGAGCTCTGGATGTTTCCTTCGTCCTTCCCATTGGCACGGCTCGCATTAGTAACAGCGGGACCCACTCGGGGGCCTTCCTCGGGATCATCACCCTTTCGCTCCTTGAACTGCGCAGGCTTGTGGCCACGACGGAATACCAAAACTTCACCTTTCGATTTCTTCTCGGAGACAAACTCAGCGGCAACAATGTAAGTTACCGTGTAGAAGACCAGGAATGCAATAAGGATGCCAAGGTTTCTCCACCTATGTGAAGAGTAGTAGTTGAACTGGCTGTTGATGTACGCATCTCCGTTCACATACGGTTGGCCCGGCACACTACCAACCGTGTTACACACCTGATTGTTAGGCTCGACACCTTCATACGGAGGGACGTATTGTATGCAGAGGAACTCGCGACCAGAAAACTCGTTGACCATAAATGATTCGAACGCATAAGCGAGGGGGTCGAGGTAGTTGATCCAGCGACACCAGGAAGGCATGTAATCGATCGGAATGACGAAGCCAGTGAAGACGACCAAAGCCAAGATCAGGATCGCACTCGGAACCATGGCCTGGGAAATAGTGCGGGAAGCAGATCCAATGGTTCGGAAGATCATACTCATAGTCATGACAGTGAAAAACGAGAACAGCAAGTAGAAGAAGAATGCGCCCGCTTCACGACGTAGGCCAGTTATGAAGTACAAGGAGAGGTTGAAGACTATCGTGTTCGCGATCTTGTACGGCATGGAGCAGATCAAAGACGCTATAGCCTCGGCCGACGGGTGGTACAGAGCATAGCGACTTTGCTTCTCAACGATAGGACGCTGTGCATAGAGGGTAAAGATCTATGGCAAGTCGTCGAGTCAGCACCCAAACGCAGTGGCTTGGCGGTGTCAATATAACTCACCTCCAAAGCGCTTGAGAAAGCGTTCATCAAACAGGCGAAAAAGAGCAGAGAACCACGTTGGAAGAAGCTGGTAGTATCTGGAGGGAGGTCATAGAACACACTTCCGACGATGAGAGACATGATGATATTGCCGACGAGTTGACCAACCGTGAGGCTGGGATCTCCCATAAGCCTTTGCCACGCTCTCCAGAGACAGAGTTTGACCTGTTGCCAGTATGAGAGGATGTAAGGAGACTTCGGTCGCTGGTTCCTGGCCTGCTGCGCCCTTCTGGAGTCCCTGAACGCCTCGGCGTCAGGACCGTTTATCGGATGCTCCTGTTTATATGTCTCAATCTCGGCCTGCAACGCCTTGTACTCTGCCGAGTTCTTCCAGGCCTGAGCGAAGTCATCTGCCGTGCGCGGAACCTTGCCCTCGAATCCTGGTCGCACAACGCGCTCCTGAGGGCTTGTCATAGAGGTTAAGAAATCCGGGGTAGTTTGGCGGACTGGGCATTCGAATCCCAGGTTTATGAAGTACCGTTTCGCCTCGTCAGCCCGACCAAAGAAGATTTGACGCCCTTCATATAGCACAATGGCTTTATCAAACAAATCATAAGCAGACTGGGGAGCCTGGTAAATGGAGACGAGAGCGGTAGTCCCAAACAGTTCAGTCTGCGTCCTCAGCGTTTTGCAAAACTCTACTGCGTTGGCACTGTCAAGACCTCTCGTACTGTTATCCCAACACTGCAGGGGGGCATGACTGAGGGCAGCCTCAGAAATGGTCACACGCTTGCGTTCACCTCCAGACACGCCGCGAATATATTCATCTCCGACACGGGTGTTCACAGTGTGTGATATGCCGAACATCGCCATGGTGACATCCCGGAGGTGGTTAGCGTAAGTATCTTTGTCGACTCCAGGTGGGAGTTCTCGCGGAGCGCGTGCTCGCGCAGCAAAGGTAAGCGTGTCGCCGACTGTCAGCATGGGGAAGTGAACATCCACCTCAGCCGTGTAGATGGCCTCACCACGGTGGTGAGAATGCATTTCCTTCGAGGACAAACCTGTCATATACGGTTAGCAGAGCTCCATCATCATCTCTTAACCCTCAGCTATTCAAGCAGTCACCTAGGCGCACGGGTTGGAGGCTCCTCACCATTGTAATTGAAGTAGGTCCCTTCATCTACATAAATACCAGAGGTCTCGCCGGCAATGGTTTTCAAGAATGTCGAACATCCAGATCCCGGGGGCCCCAGTACGACCAACATCTCCCCCTTCTGGACAAGACCGTCGAAGTTGCGTAGGATATTAATCTTTGTCTTGCCCTTACCCGTGATCTTGCGGAACAGGCTGCCCGCTTCCAACAAGATATTGCCGACGCTCTTTTGGTAGTCAGTTGCCTCACCGAATCCGTGAACATTTAGGTTTTGAAACGCAACGCCGGCGGATCGAAAGCCATGTCCCGTCCTTGAACGAAGGTCGACGAAGGCCTTTGCCCAGGAGCGAGCACGGAAGTTCGGCGAGTTTGGGTTCAATGGCGAATCCTCTTTCTCATCTAAGAAGGGGTTCACGCCTCCATTAACCTGTGATTGCGAGGTATAGTGACGGGCCAAGCTGTGTACAATAGATTCGCGTCGCTCCAGCTCGGAGTCCTCATCGACCTGGGTCTCGTTGCTTGACTCGGTATTCACATTCTTCTCCCTAGTACTTTGAGCGTCCGAAACAGAACGAGTCTTTGTGACCTCGGACCTCTCATCGTCGGTGTCTTCAAGAGTCTGGCGGCTATGCAATCCCTGCTGCGGCACACCTTGTTGCTGCGCTGTCCGGTCATGATTGCCGGCCGGAGCGAGGCCGCCGAGAAACGACATCTCGAAGATGTCGCAGTCGAAATACGAGTAAACCCGTTATGATGATTAACTAATAGCTCTCCAAACACGTCGGTGGGTTCAATATCCTTTGGATTTGATCTGAGGTCGTAGCAGCGGTAGGCGGTTTAGTTCGGCTCCAGGCTCCGTGCTAGATCCAGTCGTTGTGAAAGGAAGAAAGGGGTTCACTAAGGTAGATTAATATTCTGTATGTGGATATAATAAGAGAAGTGAGAACGGATGAGGAATGGCCGACAGAAACAAGGACTTGAGAGCCAGTGTGCCTCAACGTGAGACTTGACAGAGCGAGCTCCTAACTGTCATCAAGTAACGAAAGATGAGATCAGCCACCATCTCGCCTTGAAGCTGGGCAATGCGACGTTATGAAGGGCACGGAATCTTGCTCTCGTTTTCGTATCATTTCGTGGCCCCACACTACCTGCCTGGATTTCGCTGTCTTAGAAGAGCCCGAGTCCCCTTACCGGGGAGCCGGTCGATCGAGCCAAACGGGGCTCCCAGATCTCGGTTACCCATGTTTGTCAGTCTCGGTATTTGGTCAACGAGTGAAAAATCTACTATTAGTGCGCGGAGTGGCGAAAGCTATCTGCTGGTTACTTAGAGCTGGAATGTACTTTAGCAGGTACCTGGCCAAACTAGATTATACTAGAACGTTACCGCACGCCCCTCCCTCCATGGCGGACTCTCAATTGCACCCGTGTGTCCGACTTGGGGAAAAGGCCAATAAATCCAGCCGCATGAGGTATGTACATAAGTACATTGTACTGTGCCATCAATGTCGCATTTCACTCGACTCTCCTCCAATTCCGTCGTGGCCATGGATCTGGGTAAATGCAGGTAGTCTTCAGCTTGTCACCGTCTTTACAACCTGTCGCGCCTGGAAGACAGGGCACACTCGAACCTGCTACTCGGATATTATAGCGGACTGGTCGTTTGTTTACCTTCAAAGCTTGTTAGGCGTGCACGCCTCTCGGTGTCTTATTATTTAGGCCCTGCAGCACTGACGGATTGTGGGCTTGCACTACGCTTTCGTGAGAGAGGCTTGAGATTCCGCGTCAATCGTTAAGGAGCGTGAGGGATAGATTATCTGAGACTGCATCCTCTGCCCTTCCTGGCCATGCTGTGCAACGATGACATGCGCCGAAGTCCAAAGCCAAGTAGGTATCAAGTCGAGTGAGTGTGAACCGGCCTGTTACGTATGTATCGCTAGATTGATATGCGTTAGACCGATTTAGAAGGCATATGCTTCTTTGTTTAAGGTTGACGGTTGCATTTCTTTGGCGTGCTGATATGGAAAAAGTACCCACTTACATCAGATTGGGACCACATGCTTAATTCTGATCAACCAGGTTGTCAGGTAATGTCCTCCACACGGAAAAGGCACCCAACGAATCAAACCGCCCCCTTGGTTTTCTACAAACTTCGCTTGGGTCACGGCTAAGGGACTACCCGGGACTAGGTTAGCGGGATTGTGCAAGATTGTGCAAGATCTAGCCCCCAATACGTGTCAGTCATGGTACAACTTCGGGGTCCTATAACTCTCCGATAACCCGTAGAGCGTGAAACGCGCGCGAGATGCCTAGCATCAGATTAATAAATAGGGGCGCCGATCCTACGTATCATTATGGTTATTTTAGTCATTCTTTATCAATCAAGCCCTGCATAATTCCATACCGTGACGCCGAGATCCCGTCTCGGAGACGTTTACCGACCCGAACTTTTGAACCAGCCTCTTGGCTTCCGTTAGAAGATGTATATATGAGACTCCGGGTTGGTACAGTGGTAGCTATGGTATGAATCACATCCCCCCGTCTCGACGGCTTCACATTTATTCCTTCACGGATAGAATTGGCCCCGCGCATTATCGTATATTCATTGCCAGAGCATCCGGACGCCGCCGTTACCTTCTGATATCAGTAGCTTTTTACGCGGTAGGCAGTGTGGACACACTTCAAGTTGTGGTATTCCGCCGATGTTCCTTCCTTCCTGTGTAGAACCCCGCTATGCCTGTCATGCACGTAGGTACTGTAGCTTGGCTGAAAAAGCGCGTCCAGCTACATGGCTATTTAGCAAGCTTAGCGGGAGTTGGGTGGTGGCGCTTAGGAAAACCCTTCTAGAAGCTTTCTAGCTTTTCCGCAAGCGAAGAAGTCGAGAAATTTCTACTTTATTCAGTTACATAATATAACATCTATATTATTTAAAAGGAAAGAGAACTTAACGCTTTGCCAACGTAATGTATTTACGTAAATATGTGGAATATAAGCATAAAGCAAGCATAACGTCTGTACTACAGCGTGTTAACTAGTGAGAAGTAAAGGTTCATAGGCCGCGGACGCCGGTCTTCAAAAACAGCTCGTCCTCATTGATGCGCTTCCTGAGCTCTCCACTTTTCAGCTCATCGACGTCCCACGACACCCAGACGAATCTGCCATGCAAGAACTTGGCTTCCGGCGAGGCGAGCCAGACGGCGAACTGGCCAGAGAGGTTTTCTAAGTGGTTCAAGCGTCAGCCGTATTTTGCAGAAAGCTTGTTGTTTTCCCGTTGCCGTTTTACCGGTAGATGAAACTCACCATCATGCCAGTCGAAGTCCTCTCGGGAGTATCCTGCATCTTTGGCCCCCTGGGTATAGGTAGGCCCTGGGTTGAAGTTCACAACCTGCATCTCGTCGGGCGACGTCTCCAGTGCGATCATCTGCAGGACCGTTGCCACGGCGAGCTTGGAGGCGCCGTAGCCGTGGTACTTCGCCGAGGTGTTCCAGTCGTGAATCGACGACGTCGAGACGTGGACGAGATACTGCGTTGTTTTCGGGAGTTAGCTTCAGCACTTCCAGCAACTTCAGTGGGAGAGTCCTTTAAAGCGCTTGAACACGTACCAGTGGCCTATCGGCGGGCTTGCCCTCCTGCTTGTAGAATCGTTCGGCCATGTCGAACTGTGCGCGCACGTTCATGTTGAAGTCATTCCAGAGTCTCTCGGTGCCGAGTTCCAGAACGGGCATATGGAGCGATACGCTGGCGGCATTTAGCACCAACACGTCGACGACCGTTCCTTGCTCCTTGAGGCCTGCCCATAGTTCCTCGACGGCCGAGGCGTTGGAGATGTCGACAGCGAGTCCGATAACTTCGGCGTTTTGGTTCGCCGACTGGGCCTCTTGTCTGAGTTCGGCGGTGGCCGCTTTGGCTTTCTCTGTGCTTCTGCCGAGGATTATCACCTTAGCGGCTGAAGCTTGGAGAAATGCTCTCGCTATCGCGTAGCCGATGCCGGCCGTGCCTCCAGTGATGAGAATGGTCTTTCCGGCCTGTGATAGTTCGGGTCGTAAGGGCGAAATAGCCGAGTACGGCTCTCTGCGGTATGTCTTTGTTAGGGTCCAGCCTGGTTGAGACATGTTGACCAATTTATGTAGTATGTGCTTTCCAACGTCTACGTACGACTTAAGTTGAATTTGAAAGTCATGAAAAGCCAGAACTGGGTAGGCGAAGGACGCTCTTATATACTAGCTTCAAAGGCCTTATTCAATGCCTTTGGACCTCGTTACTAAACAAAATCATCTGGCTTTTATCTTCTACGGTTCAGGTCCACATCAGACTTGGTAATTATTGCGATGTCTCAGTTACGGATCACAATATCGAGCGGGCTATTGGCAGATCAGTTTTCGTTTGCCTGTATCTGACTCAGGGGAATACTGATTACGATGACCGAAATGACTTCTCCTTGAATAGACATAGTAAGCCGGACGCTGATCCGGAAGGGCGCTAGAAAGGCCGCCGCGTCGTCGGAGGAAACCCATAAAATGCCGCAGCCCCTATTGGCTAGAGCGACAATCGACTGCACCGGAATCTCCACTTTATTCCGTGCCCACGCGCTGACTAATTGACGTCAGCAAGCTGAAAATGAAATATTATCACTTGAGTATCGTCGACTTCGAAGTCATACCGACATTTCATTATTGTGAAAGAAAGGTTTAGTAATCGGCAAAATGCAGAGAGCGGAAAAAAGCATGCTACAAGGCGGTCGAGATTATGTTTGGCGGAGGGCGTGTGTCGCCTGCACGAAGTCAAAGCGGCAATGCACGAAGCAGACGCCATCCTGCAGGCGATGCTCAGATAGAGGAATACCATGCAAATATGTTCCCGCAAGGCCAGCCGTAACCGATTCCGCCGACGTGGGGCGCGACGGGACTTTGCCCGCTGGCGTATCATCAACTAACACGCTCTCGACGGACGACGCTATCACTGATCCGGCCTTTCCACTCCTCACGCTGATGCAAGCCGGCATTGAGGAACCCTCGCTTCCGCAAGAGACCTCTCCGGCGTATTCCACAGCCATAGTTCTTACGAAAAGTACTTGGTTCCATTTCCCCGAGTCCTGGATTGCGGACCACTCACTCCCTCCTGACTTGCCTTCGTCGTACGTCGAGACGAATCTTAATTGCTTCATCGATTATGTGCAAAAATGGCACCGGCAGTGGGTAACTGAGGGCCAGAGCCCATTACATCATCACCGGCTTTACCGGTATTTTAAGAAGGTGCCTCGATGCGTCCAGGACGCCTACACAGGGATGTCGATGTACGTAGCCAAGAATTCTAAGACCGAAGACATCACTCGTCAGATCATCGACGACCGCGTAACGCAACTGCTTCAGGAACAGGCCATTGAGACGAGTCTCGGTTCGGCGCTGGACCTCTTCGCTCATCTGAGCCGCGTCCATGCTCTCCTCACGTACCAGGTTATCCGCCTTTTCGACGGCGATATTCGCATGAGAGCTCAGGCCGAAGCACTCATACCCACTCTCCATCTATGGGCTACGGAGATGTGGGAAGAGGCCAAAAGAACGTCAGCCGAGGGCCGAAGCTTCCTCTCGTGGGACGAATTCGAATCCGATATCTCTACTGCCACCTGGAGGACGTGGATCATTGTTGAGAGTGTACGCAGAACATGGATCACGGCCTGCTACATGCAGAACACCTATATGCATTTGAAGCAGGGGTGGGCGGAGTGTCCCGGCCGCATTGCGTTCACCATGAGAAAGGGACTCTGGGAGCTACAATCCGCATATGCTTGGTCCAGGGCTTGCGAGAGTCATAATGCTCTCTTCCTACTCCCCTCGCAGAGCGAGAAGTTCTTCGCCGAAACTTTGCCTTCGGATGTGGATGACTTCAGTCATGCCGTCTTCACAATTACGCTCGGATTTGAGAGGATGGAAAGATGGCGGGGAGATATGACTCGAAAGACTCCGTCTCTACTATCATCAATGGATGTTTCACCAAGTTTCGGACTGTTAGCATGAAGATGATGGTGGTGTGACTTGCCGGGACATCTACAAGCTGGTTTACTTAACACAACGTTCGAATACAACCAGTCATTCTTTGTACGGTTGATATTTAAATCATAGAACCCAAGCAGCCTTTCGCAAAGCTGAAATATTGTAATGCCTGCGAGAATGAGTATGTGTATATAAAGACGTATGAGCGTAGGGATCTATCGGGTTTGGATACGAGTAGTCATGAGGAATGCAGGATGATTACTTTAAAGTTCATGTCTTATACCAGAATCATAGGGAATGGAATAAGAAGGACAGGGGAGGTAGACGAACTGCGGGGATCTGGTGATGCTCTTCCCGCAACACTACGGTCGTTAATGGGAAGGCTCTATAGCCATTGCACCTAGAAGCCGAAGATATCGAAGTCATAGTGATATCTTAAGTGACAGCATCATGGCCATCAAAGCAGCATGTGGTAAGTTACTATCTCATGGCCTGTCTCGGCTGCTCTACCCAGTCATAGCCATTCAGGGGCATATCGCAAAGCACCGCACAACTTACCACGGCACTCGCAAGTCAATGTCCAAAGGGAAATCCGAGCGATTGGAGTGATAACAGGAAGCTACAGGTCGCCGGCTGTCTTGATGTGACGAGGAAGGCCTGACGACGGTTACCAACCCATTCAGCCGTGTTTTCTGCTCGTCCTTTTGGATCTCTCTTGGCTGCCGGCGAACCCAGGGATGCGCAGCCATGCATGAGGTCGAACCGGTTTAAGCCAAATTTAATGGGGGTGCTTAGAGCCCACAGCATAAAGACAGGCCACCTTCTGACCGGAGTATATATGTTCCGTGGCTAGTCTACATAAAAAGCAGTACGCGTGCTAGGTAATGACCCACGCAACTAGCCTAATACAACAACGCAATTGATGTCCCCTCTGACGATAACAAGATCGGACATCGTAATAATCAAACCGCGTTATTAATTAGTTAAGTAAACTTTATACGTAAAATGGGAAAGAAAGTTTATGCCTGTTAACAAATATCGAGTTAAAAAAAAGAAAACTGCTTAACTAATCAAATGCGAAATGCCACTAAGGCATCCGGATCGTTTGGAAGATACTAAAGCAGATCCCCTGCGCTAAATGTTACTAAGGCGCTTTCTATTCCCGCTCTCGGTGCTCGTCTGCATTATAAAACCTATCCGTCAGATTTACATAAGCCGTCGAACGTAATGCCTCCGGCAACGTGGGGTTATAACGCCATCGCCAGCTTTTTAACTTAAACGGGACCTTGATAATCGCGCCATCCCCTTGCATGGAAACACCCATAGAAAATTACAAAGCTCTCGGAAACTGGACCGCGAAGATAGTCTTATAAGTTAATAATCGAATTCAGCGTTTCTTTAAATCTCCGTAGACATTTATCCCAGCGCGCGCCGCGATGTCATACAGCCTGCCGCGATCGTACCCTTCCCCGCTGGAGGGCTTCGAGGACGCGGAACCCCTGTCCGACGAGAAGAACGCCGACGGCAAGAGCCTAGTGAACCCGCCCCGGGACGGTCTCAGCGAGGCCTACGAGGCCTTCGTCGACCCCCTCGACAAGAGCCGCCGCGGGGGATTGTGGGTGCTGCCCCGACGGGAACCGGCCCGGCCGAGAGCCCGCGAACGGAAACGGAACGGCTAACGCGCAGATTCGGAAAAGCGACGTCCACGTCTACCACTTCCAACGCAACAAGGAGCAGGCGCGATACGCGCGGGAGCTCTGGGAGCGCATCAGGCGGGAGTGTACGTTTTCTTTCCTTCTTCCTCTCATTCTGTATGTATTACCCCGCTTGCTCAGTCGAATACACATCGTATAAAACCAGACAGCACCAATATATACTACGATCAACTCCATTATTAACGCGCGCGCCGCGACAAACAGTCCCCGAGCTGCGCATCTATCGCTTCTGGGACGCCCCCGTTGGCCCGCACTTGGTGGCCATGTTCGAAGTGAACGTGTTCACACCGGCGCAGTTCGGCGCCTTCGTCCCGTGGCTCGCCGTGCACCGTGGGCCGCTGTCCGTGCTCGTGCCCCCCAACACCGTCGGCGAGGAGGGCGTCACGCCCGCCGAGGCCGAGCTGCGCAACCACACCGATCGCGCCATCTGGATGGGCGAGAGGCTGCCGCTGGACGTGGACGTCTTGAAGGGCGCTATAGCAGCAGCAGCTGCTCCTGGGAGTTCTGGGACGTCGTGATGAGGTCATGTGAGTTGAATAGGTAGGCTGGGTTTAAGTTAATGCGAAGCATAATTCCTCGTTTGCCGATTTGTGTTACTTGACTGCAGCTAAAGGGCGGCTCAAATATATGCCTTGACGACCAGTTCTATCCGTCGATATGAGAGGCTTGCCTCCAGTTATTTATAGCGTAGCCTTTTATTTCATCCAACGAGAACCCCATGGTGATTACCGCTGGCTCGTCTTGATTATGTACCGTGTAAGCGGAACATTTCAATGCACAGTATGTGTGCTAGTACCCGTCCTGGTCACCCGATTTCTACCGACGCCAAACGTCCCTAATGAGCCTCAAGCACCGTAATGATGCCTACCAGTGAAACCAAAAGTTCTTCCCTGGCTGGCCTGCTATCCACTCGCGCCACGTGCATAGAGTAACCCTAGCACTCCTCTCGTTTTCGAATTTCACGCGCGTGCCGTACTGCCTATCCATCACCTCGATGATCTCGTCGTCGTCTCCCTCCTTGGCCTCCGCAGCATCGCCGTTGTCCACGTCCGTACAGGACTCCCTGCGCCTCTCGGCCAGGATTTCCCGTTCCCGGGCCATGATGAGCTCGCCCAGCGAAGCGGCGAACATGGTATCCCACAGCCCCTCGTGCCGCGGGTACCGCCGGAGCAGGTCTATCGCCCGCCTGCGGTTCGACTGTGGGACGCCGCTATGAGCCACCGCGAAGAGGGGCTGGGTCGTGGAGGGCATGGGGGTGAAGGGAGCTGCCCGCGGGCTGCCCAGTTGCAGTATGCGCTCGGCCAGGTCGAGTATGTCTTTGTAGTAGGCGCCTATCGTCGCATCTTCTAGCTTTGCCCCGGGCCTCCCGGCGTCGCAGAAGAGAAATAGTCGGATGAGGCTGTGATAGAGCTTGAAACTGAGGAAAGCCTTGGTCAGATTCTGCAAGGCCTCCGAAGAGCTGGCTTGCGTCGGCTTGGGGTCTATCTCTAGTGCAAAGGCGCGCAGCGCGATACTCAGGTTAGTGAAACAGCGTTTGTGAGGCGTTTGGAACCTGACCCAGGTTTTGAGTCCCTGGGGCCCTTCGTTGGTGACTAAAGCTGTCATGTCATTCACAAACTCGACTTGAGACAGGACAACGCCGTTTAGGAGGGACTCGACTGCTCGGTTAGCCATTAATAGATTTTCGCTGGTCGCGTATTTGAGGTGGCAGGGACCTGATGTAGACTCTGCAGCTGCGACCTCCTCTGCAGATAGAGGCGGCTCATAGTACCTCCACACGTTATAGGGGTCGCTTATCATAGCGATTTCCATATTGTGGCTTAGAGGACCATCATACAAGGCCCGAGCTTGCAGGTCAAGGTTGGTCACGATCGCCCGTAAGGGACCGATTGATACCGGAGTAACTTGCGAGCCATTAGGCGTCAGGGCTTCCCGGCTTCGTCTAAAATGCCGCGGTTGAGGTAAAGGTGCTTGCGCTCGTCGCTTGGCGTCCTCTAGGTCGAGCTCACGGAGGAGGTTGCGTCCCGCTGCCACATGAACCCGAGCTTGTTCTTGCAATCCCTGGATGCTGCAAATGCAGGCAAATACGATGCTAGCGGACAATGCACGCCACTTGTCTGCACTTCGAGGGGAGGCCTTAATGAGATGCTTTATGGACAGGTTGAACTGTTGCAGTGCAAATTGGGTTTTGTCAGAATCTCCACGGGGATAGCAAGTTCTGTGTGACGGATTTAACGACGCATAAGACTCGTATACTGCACCTAGACACACGACCGCATGCCATATTGCAGTGTCTGCATGGCACAAACGGGGGATCTCACTCAGCCAGAAATCACCGTCGAACACCCCGGAAAGTGATGGGGCCGTGATCTCTACGAAGAATCGGAAGCTCCGTACTTCATCATAGTTGTTCCGTGGCAGAGCAAGCTTAAGTTCATATGACGTGCGGCGATCAGTCCAATTGGGTTGTGTGAACGGCCCAGTTGTACTTGACGGTGGTGACGAGCCACCAGATGCGGTCCTTTGCTCTACGCAGGACTGGGAATCGCTTTTCTTTTTCCTGGGCGCAGGTGGCGCATAACCGTTGCAGGTACGACCCGAGGTTCGACATCGGTCGCATGCGGGCTTCTTCTCATCACAACGCACGCGCCGCGCCCTTTTCCTTCACTTAGCGAGATATAGAGGTTTCACAAGGGGCATGGCCGAAGGACCCTTTCGGTCTACCGCCAGGGGGCTTACTTACTTGCATGTCAAACAGCCATTTCTGGATTTCGTATGGAAGGCCCGAGCGATACGCGGCACAACCACTTCAGAGCTGCCAACCTCCATAGGTGGCCGGCCTGAGAAAAGTTGACCGGAGAGATACCTCACGTCAAGGGATTTGAACAGAGCTCCCCTTGTATGGAAATAATTGGCCGGCTTTGGTACAAGTCAACAGGGCGCAAAGGCACCAACAAGTCTAGAACAATTCGGAAAGAGGGGCAGTCGTTCGGGTACGTTTAAGGAGAGCCTGCGAATGAAATGACAAGCGTATCGAACAGGATGACTCTCGGCGCACCGACCACTTCGGTTCCTGTTGCATGTAGATCTTCATGCTTTACAGAACAGCCAGTGTGACAAGAAATGGAAAGTGATGAAGGGGCTAAGCCTCTTTAATGTCGGAAGATTATACGACACAACCAATCATAATGCGTCATCTTGGGCACCAAGACCTTATTGGCCAGTGGGTTGGCTGGCGTACAAGGTCCTTTTTACTGTGGGGCCGACAGCGACAGACATGAACGCATTATGCGCGTTTCTGGATTCTCCTGGAACTGGCTTCGGTGACCCATGACTAGATCCAACCCTAAGGTTGCCTGTGATGTTGTTTCATTATTTACCCTTCAAAGGAGTGGTCAAGTCAGCCAGTCCGGAATTGCGGCTGTATCCCATGGACAACGGCGATGGCGATGGCGACTGCTGTTTCGGTAGCGGAGGAGAAGCAAATCGGTACCTGTCCCGCGGCGTGTACGAGACGGGGGACCCCCGTGGCGGTGACGAGGTAGTTAGGGCTGCAGGATGTTCGGGCGGGCTGGGCTTCGTAGAACGTACGTACAGCAGCGTCGGGTTCGACGAGTTAGTGATCGAGGGTCAGCGCTGATGGGGAGGAGGTTGCTGCCAAGCCGCGGGTTGTTAGACAGAGAGGCTCTGAGGTTGGCCAGGGCAGCGGAGCGGTGGAGTGTATCGATATCGCATTGCCGTTACTCCTGACGGTATGTCTGCTATTTTCTCTAGCCGTCACTCTGGCTGGCGTGAAGAAAACCGAGGAGCGACGCAACGGACGTCCTCTGCTCTGGCACACCCCAAAAACATCATATGCTTTCAGTCAATGTTGCGCCCAGCGGCCGAAACGAATTGGTGGAGGGGTATCATTGTTATGAGCTTTACAATATGGCGAGCGGGGTTGATAGTTCATGGTATTTTCGAATTTGAGTGCCCTCTATCATGGGCGAAGATGATATTAGACGTCTAAAGCTAGAATGAAGAATTACAAGGTTACTCATGCATACCATGGAATCGTTTCCATATTCCGTCTATCCCATCTCTACGTAATGCAAATAACAAGAAGCCTGGCGCCATAGCATGTGTAAATGCATAGAATGATTCCAATCGAAATTCCGCTGAGATCTCTAGGGTATTCACCCGGATAAAAAAACCGGATATCCACACCGGATATCCACACCGGATTCTCCCTAAAAAAGCTCATACTGCAATGCGATGACGGCACACCTGTGTCGATCACCGCCGGTTGAAGTTTAAGAAGCGACCCTGCGTACGTTAGTGACCACATCGAATAAGGGTAGCATATTGCGTAGTAACTTACCGCTGCGAAGAGGATTATCAGGTTGCTGCCGATGAAGGCAGCGAAAATGCCGAGGTCCCGCCACCGGTAGGCGTAGTGGAAACCGAGGGGTTCGTAGAATTGGTTTCCGACCTTGTAGGCGCAGTATTCGCAGGCGCTGGTCATGTTGTTGGTGATGTACCCGGGGCCGCCGTTCGCGAAGAAACGCTCCATGTAATCACCGCAGGACTGGCCCTCCGGCGCGTTGAATGAGTTCAACTCCCAAGCGCTACACTCGACAGGTACGCCCTCCAATGCGGTCGTGACAGCACCGCCGATGAGACGGGTGAAGGGGTCCAGTTCGTACAGCCACGCGCGCCAGAAGTGAGGCATCCCGGGTGCGGGGATGGTGACACCGCAGAATAGGGCGAAAGTGATGACGATGAAGGGGTCGTACTGGCTGGCAATGAACGCCGAGGGCGAGATCGAGGCAAGGACCTGGCCGAGGGTGACGGCGAACAGCTCGGCGATCAGAATCAGCAAGAACTGATAGCCAGCGCGAGTCGACTCTGTCTGGAATCCTGGTAAGTAGTACAGGGGCAAGTAGAACACAACAGCGCAGAGGATCGAGTACGGCAACTCGGCGAGGATGATGCTAGCAGTGAACGTCATAGAACTATACATTTTGCTTGACTGTTCGCGGAAGAAGATAGCTCGCTTGATGATGTACATCAACTCGGCTTGGCTCATGACAAGCGCAGGCAAGACTGTGACTTGAAATATGACGAACACCTTGTACTGGAGTGAAGACCGGGAGTTGTCGAGGTTGAGAAAAGTGAGACCTGTCAGCAGAGCAATGACGACGTGGTTGAAAAGACGCGTAAAGATATAGTTAGGTGACCGCCAGAAGGATACGTTCGTGCGTTTCGCAACCACCTTGAGCTGGTGGCTCACGGGCGATGCATATTCTTTCTGCAGTGAAGGATCGACCTCAGATGCGGCAGCCTTCCGAGACTCCTTGAGCTGGGAGATTGTGTCCTTGACATTAGCAAGCTCAGGGCTGTCGTTCCAAATATCGGCCCAGTCGCGTTTACCCATGCGAGGGCGGCTGCCGGCACCAATAGCCTCGAGCATAAACTCAGCAACGTTGTCCGACTCGCCCGCGACGGCACCATGACGCGCAAGATAGTCTCGAAGGACTGACGCATCTTTGCCGATAT
This sequence comes from Monosporascus sp. MG133, assembly GCA_004155925.1. NCBI lineage: Eukaryota > Fungi > Ascomycota > Sordariomycetes > Xylariales > Monosporascus > Monosporascus sp. MG133. The sequence continues at coordinate 99,072 of QJNX01000130.1, read as the reverse complement.
CGCCGAAGTAGACACATTGACCTCCTCTCTGGAGTAGGAGTAGTCTGTCAAAGTTCTCAAAGAGGGCAGCATTTGGTTGATGAATAGTGCAGAGAATGGCCTGGCCGGCGGCAGCAAGCTTCTTTAGGAATCGAACAATGTTGAAAGCGCTCTGGCTGTCTAGACCGGAAGTTGGTTCGTCTAGGAAAAGCAGGAGTTCAGGCTTGGCTGCAAGCTCGACACCGATGGTAACACGCTTGCGTTGCTCAACAGTCAAGCCCGCTTCCGGAGAACCGATGATGCAGTCCGCGATGTTCTCCATTTCGAGTAGAGCAATGATCTCTTCGCAGTAAGCATGTTTCTCTTCTTGGGGAGTTTCGAAAGGCTGTCGTAAGTCGGCTGAGAACCTTAAGGCTTCTCGTACAGTCTGAGTAGGATCGTGCATGTCGAGCTGTTCGGCATATGACGTGGATCGCTGGAACTCCTTGCCGGGCTTTGCGCCGTCGACGAGTATGTCACCATGGATAACACCGATGTTCTTTCGCGCAGCCAAGACGTCCAGAAGCGTGGTCTTCCCTGCCCCGGATGCACCCATGAGAGCTGTGAGCTCACCAGGTTTGCAGTAGCCGTAAACGTTGTTCAGAAGTCGTCGGGTGCCCCCAGGCACGGGCACATCGTAGTTGAGGTTTTCCCACGTCAAAACACTGGTTGACTTGATGGGTAAGGTCGATCCCTGGTCCTGTTTCCTCGACTTCTGACGTTCTAGACGCTTCTCAGCCAGTGTTTCATTGAGCTTTTCTCTCTCTCCGTTGGGCTTCGCATAGACTCTCGCAGTGTTGCCTCCCATTCCGTGCTTGACGAACTCTCCTAGAACAACGTTCATAATGAGGAAGAAGATTATGATGGCTATGATAATACCAAAGTTTCTCCACAGTGTCTCTGGCGCGTACGAGAATCCTTGTGTGATGTAGGCAGCGCCACTCACTTCCGTAGTTCCGGGGACCGAGCCAGGCAAGGTGCAGACTTGGGCGTTGATATCCGAATAACCAGGACCGGACGGAATGAGAGACTCGGCAGAACATTCCATTCGACTTGAGCCGAACTCGTTCGCCATCATACCGGCAAATGCCAAACCAAGCGCATTGATCCAGAAAATCCACCTCAGCCAGACTTGTTGCGACTGGTACTGGATGAGATATCCAGAAGTCAGGATGAACAAGGTCACTGTAACTACCGCAAACTTGATCGCATAGTCGAAGTCCGGACTTAAGTTTCCGATGCATCGGAAGTACAGTGTCATGGCTAGATTGCCCACCAAAATCAGCAAGTAGAACGTGAAGAACGACCCGGCCGTTCTATGGAGGTTAGTCATAAAGTAGACGATGATGGAGAATACCATGATCTGAACCGCTGAGAACGCCGCGTCAACAAATATCTGCGCTATCCACAATGCGGACGGTCTGTGGAAGGCGTAGGCCTTGTGCTTGTTCACAATCGGTCGACCCGTCATTGTTGATCCTAATTCGGAGAAGGCCTGGAAAGCGTTGAACAACAAACTGACGAAAAGGAGACCACCCTTGCTGAATGCGCTGGCAGACGTCTCTCTCAGATCGAAGTAGAGTGTCCCTAGCACGATAGCGATAACAATGGCACGAATCCATGAGAGGGTAAGTCCGAGTTTATCCTGCATCTTCAGGACAAACTGACGTTTCATCAAAGCCCACACCTGGAGGTGGAAACCAACACTGTACACGGAGCGCTTCGCACCGCTCCGCTTGCTTTCGAGAACAGCGGTTTTGAAATCTTCGTGTTTGTCGGACTCCTCCTGCAGTCGAGTCTTATACTCCTTCATTTCGTTAACTAGACGGGCGGCGTAAACCGACTTCTCAAATGTCTCGGCCAGTGTCTCCGGGCTATGGGGAGCATTGCTCGGCGAAAACCCTTCAGAGTAATCACGCTCAAACTCGTCGGTACATCCAGTAACGTAGTCAGGGGTCGTCTGTCGCGGGCGTGGGAGAAAACCGAGACCCTCGAAATAGCTCCGAGCTTCGGTAGCGGGGCCGAAATAGACCTGTTTCCCGGCGTCGATTACTAGTACCTTGTCGAAGAGCTTATAGATATTCTCGGAGGCCTGGTATAGCGACACGAAGGTAGACGTCTTGTAAAGGTTTGTCTGCACTCGGAGAGACTTGACAAAATCAAGGGCGGTACTGGCGTCAAGACCCCGGGTGCTGTTATCCCAGGACAAAATACAGGCACTCGTGATCATCATCTCCGCGATAGAGACGCGCTTTCTCTCACCACCAGAAATACCACGAACAAGGGCGTCACCGACGACCGTATTCCTCGTATGCTCGATATTGAACATCTTTAACAGCATAGCAATGACGTCCTCCTTGAACTTCGACTTAGTCGTGCCCGTGGGTAACTTATTAGGGACCTTGACATCAAGCGCAAAACCAAGCGTCTGCTCTACGGTCAGCGTAGAGTGGTGGCGATCGTCCTCTTCGTTATACACTGCCTCTCCACGATACTGCCGGAATTCATCTGCTGTCCAAGGTCCGTATAGCACTTCTCCGGTGACACCGGTATAACCGTACCGCTGATTGGCGATCGCTTTCAGGAATGTCGTGCACCCCGATCCTGGTCTCCCCAAAACGAGAACCATCTCACCCGGGTTGACGACGCCTTTGAAATTGTCCAACAGGGTTGATTCGACCCCCTTCTTACCCTGGCCAAGCAACTGCATCAACGGCGTCCAGTAGTCGAAGAAGTCGATAAAAGCGTCGGGAAAGGTCTTCACATAGTTCGTCATACCCCCCATACCCTTGACCGTGAGTCCATCCCAGTAGACACCGATGTGTTTCGCCTTGATGCCAGCCTCCTGCTCGGCAGCCAATCCTCCCCGCAGTGCGGACTCCAAGTCGAAGGGCTCACCCGAGTCTTCAGACTGAGTGGACTCCGCAAATTTTGCGGTGCCCTTCTCGACGTCGGTGCTCCTACGGCTGTTGGCACGGCTGGCTCTGGATATCTCGCGCTGCAGTTCCGCGAAATCGGCCTCGGCTTGCTCCACGGAGACTCCGGTCGCAACACTCGAAAAGCCGTTAGGGTTGGTTTGTCTGGCGGTTTCGCGCTGCTCCTCTAGATCTAACGACATGGTCGAGGTTCCTGATGAGGCAGTGTTGACCGAGGCGGCGACTGTTGGTTCTTCGCTAACCTTTGCTAGTGCTTCCCCTGCAGGAGCTCCATCGGCCTGCTTCTCCAGGTCCTTCTCCATCGTGGACGGTGATCAGGTGCTGACACCGACACGGGGCGTTGGTCCTCCGGATCTCCTTATGCAAATGGCACGAAAGATAATATAAATACGAGGCGATACTACTCTGAAGACAATCAATTGATACTAGGGCACGGTGGATCTATGCAGCAACAGTTGATTTGGCGAGACGGTACGGAATTCTATTTAGGTATGGACGTAAATGGACGGATGATGTTTATAAAAGAATGGGAATAGGATTATTAGTTCCTAGGGGCAACTTGTATAGCTGGGAAACTGGAGTAGGAAAGAAAGAAGGACCAGGGAAGAAAGGACGAGTGCCAGAGATGATCAAAGCATGAACTGGCGGGAAGGCACGCCGGGTTTAACAGGATTTATTATTATTAGCTCCGGATATCTAGCATCCCAGGAGGAGTTCGATGATTATCAATCAGTCCAACAAAAAATTTCCAGGCCTGCAATTACTCATATAAATCAGTCTAAGACGTCAAGGGCCAAGAGGGTCCTCCACCAAACCACACCCCCACCAAGCAGTTACAGGTGGACATGCTACAGTACCTCTCCTCCAACACAATTTTCCCGTTCCGGTCTAGAGCACTGGAGACGGCTTATGGCCAAGGAAATCTCGGTCTCTTGGGCCCGACCCGGGATGCTCCCAAATGTTATGACCCGACAGGCTTAGCTCATTCCATTACGGTCGGAACTTGCAGGATAGGAACCCGATGACAGTCCCAGGTCATGTGACTGGCTCAAAGGGCTCTAACGGGCTCAAGGGTTTGAGCCGCTTGAGTGCCTTGGGCCCATTGTAGGATATATACGCTCACTATCTCTCCTATAGTCCAGATAGTCACCAGCTTCTAATACAACTTGGTTACCCAGATTACCTTGGTTATCTGCTATTACCAGACGTGACTAGTACATACGCCTTATTGCTCCGATTCCCAAGATACGACTGCCAACACAAACCGTACGACTAGGTTTTAATAGTTGGTTAACTAGCCCAGCCATCACACCAAACGCCTCCGGCGGTCCAGCGACAGTTACAAAAACACGCAGGGCCAAAACCATCGAGAGCCTAATCCTGCTTTCTCTATCTCAGCCTTCGTAAATATCCTAGGACGGTTCGTCTGTCTTAGAATCTTCTTCTTACGTTAATATGCAGTTTGATTCGATATAGCGAAACCGGCAGGTGGAGGACATATAAGTACGTATCCACCCCACATGAGGAACAAACTGCCGGAAACGGTTAGAACTCTCCTGGGCATCAAGCCTTGCCGTTTACTTATTCTCAATCCCGCATCGTGGGGGCGTTTACTAGGTACATACTACCAGTAGCTCCGACATTAGCGTCGGAGGGTGACTTGTTTTCGTCAACGAAGTATGCGATCGGCATAATGATTCAGTCGCCATATGGCTGCTACGCTTCTAGCATTTGTTTATTCATGTCGTCGATGGAGCAAGCGTAAGAGTATTTAACCATTCTCCTACATACTCTAGGACCAATGCGACAATACGTGGCATGCAGTATCCTGCAGGGGTGACTCGACTCGCCGACGGCATGCCGAGAGTCGTAGGCAAGACGTTACTAATCAACCACGGGGTCTGAGGCCGGGTCACGTGGCTGAAAACACAGGTACCATTAATACCATTATCACAGTCGTCAAGACTGTCAAACTCGCCTGCATTGAGGCCGACCTATGTCTTGCGTCATGCCAGCAGCAATTAAGAAGGCTTGCAGGTCTCCACTGCTAGCGCTGCATGCAGGTAGGTATTTTGAATGTAAAAGCAACCCGAGGCGTCATGATACAACATCTGGTGGTGTGGAACATGGGACTTCTCTTGGGACCGTCCACGGCATCGGGAAGTGGGAGGGGACGGTAGAAATCTGAAAGGGCGACATCGGTGCAACCGCGCCTTACTGTACTTGCAGGACTCGAGCTAATTGGCCTTAGGCTCTGCTAAGTCCTGCAATGAGAACCTTAAGACGAGGTACCGTACTGTTCTCAGCTATTACGTACTATGGATGCATGCGGATGACACGACAGGCGGAAGACTCATTCGGTCAGATTGACGCACCGGACACGGCCTACTAGGTAACGCCTGCCGCACGGTGGGGTCTGTATTGTCGTATCGGCGGGAACTAGGTACTCAGTATCCTGTCAAACTGGTCTTCCCACGTGGGATCTGCTGAATAATTGTTGGCATAGGAGGCCTGAAATTTGAATTACGGCTGATTTAAGAACATTAACCGCCATGTAGACTATCAAACAAGCATATTCATGAAATCCGGCTAACCATTCATACCCTACCCACTGGGCCAGGGCGTGGGGGAGGCGGTGGAGCATAGCATACAAACCGACGGGACGATTACCGTCGGCCTCAGCCTCCTTGTCTTTTAGGGCCACGGAAATCATTATTCTGCTAAGGATTCCCAGGTATCCATAGCGAATGCTAACAGGCAAGAACCTCGTAATTACTTATTACGTGGTGGGATTCTTTTAATTTCGATGTCTGGGATCGATACCAAGTCACCATGTATGTAGGGAACATACTTTGCACGTACCGCGTGTAGCATCCGCTTCGTATAACTCAAATCAACCCAGGCCCGTGTTCCCCCGGGGGCCCCGGCCGGACTAAAATCCATGGCTGCGTGCTCACTCCATGTCGCAATATCACGTGAATGATGCTCATTCCGATGCATAATGAAACCATGGAGACGAAATGCCTGGCCCATTCTGATTCGAGATCAATAATTAACGTGGAGACGAACGGATACTAGTCCCCAACTTGTGCTTGCTTGATGCGCTATACGCCGGGACTACGGCACAATCTGACAACCAACTCCAAAGTATAGACTGCGGGAGGCGAAATTTCGAGCCATCCACTGTCTGACTCGACACAAACGAAGTACAGTACTTAATGCGGTCGATGAAACGTCTTCCCACCGCCTTGCGCGCAGACGCGCACGCTAAATACCCTCGCACTTAGTTTACAGCCCAAGTAGGTAATAGGTGCCTGTAGAAGAAGTACACCAATTGCGCAGCTCACCTCTACAAATCACGGAGATAGACTATCTCCGCTGGAACAGGAGCTCGAGCGGGCTCTGGCTTGGTCCGCATCCACATCCATCCGGAGAGCCTCCTGTCGATCTTCGGAGGTGTGAAGTCCAGGCACACATTGGTATCCAATAACCAGACGTCGGCGACTCGGGGCATCCTATTCTTTTCCGCCCATTCCGCGAACTGTCTCTCGCTAGCAACAGGCCGGCGTGCGATCCGGGGATGTCATTGTCCGACCGCTGAATTCTGGTGTTGATAGATATTACCCGAGTTGCGGGCATGAATCCGGGTTGCTGTCGAGGTTGTATCCGTAGTTTAATGCGGCCGTGTGCACGACGCATGAGTTTTGATGGCGGAGAATGGACCGGAACATATCCTCAGTGAATGGGCCGCGGAGGGCTAACGCGTATTGGACGTCCCAGAGGCCTGCTGTAAAATTGGGGGGTTGTGGCACGTTCTCGATGTTCGTCGGACTGCGTTGATTCTGCATTACTCTACCTAGGTTCTAAGTACACCCACATTGACGCGCACGGTATTACGCGAGGGAGCAACAGGAAGCTGTGGCGCATCTCTTTGTTTCTATTCACTCGCCTGGTCTGATGCGGGATGGCTAAGTACCTAGTTTGCACTTTGTATGGGAATCTCCTGGATTCACTGCAACAGTGGGATGCACCGATACCGCCATTGAACGACTTGTCAAATTGTCAATTAAATGTGCCCGAAACACAACCCGCAAGGGGTGTCTATATTCCTCGACTCCTGTTGAGTCCTGAAGCGTTACGACTCTGTTCCTGCACCTCCGTCCTATTCAACAGGCTAGGAGGTCATAGGTGTATTTGCCTGCCAACACCTTCCACCGGATGCTACCCAGACCAGAGTGAGGCCATTCCAGAAACGAACTCCGCAAGAAAGGAGGTGATAAACGCCAGGCATGCAGAGATGGGGGAGAAGTGGTGGTTCACGGCAGTCAAGTTCACGGGATCTAGCCCCTTGTCATCATCATCGTACCGAACTTACTGGGGTGTATAAGATGGTGCCGTTGGTCGTCGTTCCGCCCGCTTAAAGACAGTGCGTTGACAAGGGGACGCCGGAATAGGCCGAGGCGGTGCCTGGTACAGATCCACTGACACAGAAGTTTTCTTTTGAGGGTTCTACTACGGCCGATATCTCCCTAGAACCCGGATTCGGCTCCGTTGGGCTCTATAGCCATCGGGCTTCCTCCGTGACCATGCCTTCTTCGCTGTTGCCGAAGCCTCCGGATTGGGCGGCCATTCAGATTCATGCTTTCGTCGTCATCTTCGCTGTGGGGGTGTTCCTCCGCAAAGCGACGTGCCTCATCGAGTTCTGTTATGTCGTCCGGCTTATCTCTTAGCCACTGCATCCGGGGGCCTGATCGCGCAATTTCTGATACTCGGAAGCCATAGATTCGTGGTTCGTAGATCTTGCCGCCTCCCAGACCAGGGGCGATGTTGCAGGAATACATGCCGTTCAGCAATGACTCTTTGTCGTCCTCGCTTACGCGCGCGCCGGCTAGTACATCAGCACCTCGCTTGGTAAGATCGTATTCTGGGAAGGTGAGTAAAAACAGCGCACCAAACGTGCGTCCGAAAAAGGCGCCGTCGACTGTCTGGAATCGGCTGTTGGGCGGAACGTAGACATCGAGACAAGAAGGACAGAAGAGTTTGACGGTCTCCTCGCCGGGTACATCAGATAGACCGACTGGGAGTGTTCGTGCCTGCTCGCAGTAGCTACGGGGGCACACGCCGAAGTGACCAAGCTCGTACTTCTCCGACATCTGTTGAATACCAGCTCGAGAGCAGATGAAGCGTTGGTGAATTAGCCCATAGAGCATCTCGGCTGAAGATTCTATGACGGAAAGGTCACTAGCCATACGACTGTGATGCCGGCGCTCGCTGCTTCGTACTCTATCGACGCCTTCTATAGATTCGTCTTCTTCATCGTCTTCTTCCTCGTCCTCATCATCGTCCTCCTCGGGTTCGACATCGAGAATCATCTGAGGGCAAAACAAATCGTTAGTGAATGGGACTTCAACCATCCGTAAGGCGGTAAAACGATGCACATACCTCCAAGGCTTCTTTATACATAGCTACTTGGGTCTGCAAACCAGTCAAGTTGAAGTCATCCTCGATGAACTCCTCCGAGACCTCTGCGAAGTATTCGTGGCCTAGCAGCGAGCAGAAAGAAGAGATCCACGACTCCGGGGTCCCTGATGACGAAGACATCATATCATGACCTATGTGATATTCTTGGTTGCCCCGGGTAGAGACCAGACCCAGATGTCAGATGTTTTATCCAAGGATTTGGAGGGGCAGACAGGGCTGAATGCGGATCGCGAATCGCGATAGAGGGCCTTGAATTCAGGGTTGTCGGGGAGATTGGGATGCAGTAGAGGCCGACTCTGCCAATTATCGTTGAAAGATATGAAAGGGGAAAAAAGAGGCTATGGCGCCTGCATGACGCGCACAGATGTACGGCAAAGATTCTCGGGCGCTATTGTGTATTGATGTCAGGATTCCAAGGGCGTCTGGTGGTGTTGATGATGCCTGGCCCGACTTGATGTTATTCTTGGGCCATTGATATCAATTCCTCTATCCATTTTTAGTGGAGGTGTTTGTGCCATTTCTAGTGGTCTGTGCATCTTCGGCTCCTGACTCCTGGCAACGCCCCGTCCAACTTAAAGATTCCGGATTCGGCATGCGACGGCAGAGTGGGGCCTTCCACTCCGATATGTTGTAATCCCCTCATACCTCGTACTGAGACCCTTTGAAGTCCATGCATTTCCTGAACTTCTCCGCTGCCTACCATGCCATGCTGAGTAGACACGTTCAATCAAGAGATTGATTGGGAAGGCAGCTACTTACCCGCGAAGACGAATTTATTTCTAGGCCGCACAATCATATATCAAGTGTGCAAACAAAGTCGACTCCCTGTTAATTCACGATTAGCCAGAACAAGATGTTGAATTCTTAATCTTTCATCACCAAATCCAGAAGACTTCGGCAGACGAGATCCGCGTAACTGTTAATACTACGATTGGTTGCGGTAAGATGTTGCCTTTAGATTACCTCACTAAAATCAAGCTCTCTTTTTGAGGTTGGGGCTGCGCCTGCGGCGCAGCTGTGGCTAAGGCTTTCCAAAAAACCGTAGCTAAATACAACTACACAACTAATGTCCCCTATATCTGATGATTATTATATACGAGCCGTATATTGTATATTTCTACTTTATTTTAGGCCTGCGAAAAATTCATATCCGCAAGTTGGTTTTTAAGGAAAGAACATTTTTAACATAATAGCTTTCGTCCATTTCATTGGCCAGCTTATTATGTTAAAGCGAGGCCATGATAGCAGGAATGGACGTCATCACTAGCGTTTCATGCACCACTTTGGTTTAAGATACAGTGCTTAACATCAGTTGTAGGTCTTGGTCTTGTTCATTGCTTTGTTATGGTGGTACGTGGGCATAGAGACACTGGGAGGGCCATATGCCACATCAAGTGCGATCCATTGAACAGTCGAGTTACGAGGACAGATGCACTTGAATAACTCCCTTGGGGGATATTTCAACTGACTTCCTATACTGCGATACCTGTACAAGGTCCATTGCACCTGAGAGTACTAGGTAAAAGTCTTCTCCACAAAGCGTTTTGTGTTGACAGGTTCCACGTCAGCCAGGCGCGTCGAGCTTTTCGTTTGCGCCTGCCCAGGCCAAGCTGGGAACTATTGCTATCTTAGCCGGCCGGCGGTTCCTTTTTAACGTTCTCTGGAATGGCAAGATATTCTTTCCGTCGAGGCTCTTTCAATGGCTTGCGTCACAGCAGGTTCCCCGTTCCTGACCGGGCTTACGGAATATCAGCCAAATCATATATTAACGTAGCATCGGTACCAGTATCCTGCAGGAAACACCCCCAATGATTGGTGGGTTTGCTGCCGATCGAAGCTTGGCAATCTTGGCTACTGTTGACCGAGTCGATTTATCTGTAACCTCGATTACCACTCCGCCCTGCAAGCTCAAACAAACTATGTGGAAGTACCGGTAAAAGTGTCAATCGTCATTCGCCGGAACGCCGGCCCCTGTTTCCCAGCATGACCCATGGCAATGCGGCGGTTCAACTTCCAGCAATCTGAATAGGCATAATGAGGCTTGGCATGCGGAGGAAGTTAGAATGGGGAAGTTGGGGTCTGGATGCAAGCTACTATGTCCAGGTACAATTTTCATATATAATCTGAGGCATAGGAGCTCCCTATTGTGATCCTTCTTGAATCTCTGCACCGGAAAAGGCGTTAACAGCTCTTATCGACAGATCCAGTTGCAATGGCTCGTCAACACTTGGTACTAGCCTCCGCCCTGTTAGGGTTGGCGACTGCTCAGAAGCCCGGCGACACGCCTGATGTCCACCCCAAGCTTATAACACAAAGGTGTACTGTGAAAGGTGGTTGTGTCGACGCTACCAACTATATTGTGCTGGACGCCCTGGCCCACAATGTTCACCAAGTTGGCACTGAGTATGGCTGCGGCGAGTGGGGCAACCCGCCCAATGCCACAGCTTGCCCTACGAAGGAGGCATGTGCGGAAAACTGTGTGATGGAGGGTCTCACGGACTACACCACTATGGGAATCATCGCTGAGGGTGCTAGCTGTAAGCGAAATTTAGAAGTTGCATCACATCCTGAACATTCGCGATGAGCATACCTTTACGAAGTCATTGCCATATGCATAAGCTTTGTAAGGCATAGCTCGGCCTTTTATTCATCCTTTATACGCCTTAACTACATAGTATCCGCTGACACTCTATGCCGCAGTGACCTTGCAGCAAGTTCTCGACGGCAGGGTGGTATCTCCACGTGTGTACCTCCTTGACGAAAGCAAGGAGCAATACGAGATGACGAAATTCACCGGCGCCGAGATGACTTTCGAAGTCGATACCACGAAGCTTCCCTGTGGCATGAACAGCGCACTGTACCTCTCCGAAATGGTGGCGGATGGCGCCAAAAGCGACTTGAACCCCGGCGGAGCTCCTTGGGGGACCGGATACTGCGATGCTCAATGCTACACCACACCCTTCATAAATGGCGAAGTAAGTAGAATCTCCTCGTACTACGATCTACGTCCATCCCTGAACACTGCTGATTCAAAACTCTCAGGGGAATATCGAGGGATACGGAGCTTGCTGCAACGAAATGGACATATGGGAAGCTAACTCCCGGGCTAGCCACATCGCCCCTCATCCCTGCAACGTCACGAGTGCGTACCTCTGCGATGGCGAAGAGTGCGAATTTGAGGGTGTCTGCGATAAGAATGGTTGCGGCTGGAACCCTTACAGAGTCGGTCAACCAGACTATTACGGACTTGGCGAGGAATTCGACGTGGATACTACAAGACCATTCACCGTCGTCACTCAGTTCCCCGCCGACGGTGAGGGCAAACTAGAATCTATCCACCGCATTTATGTGCAAGATGGGGAGATTATCCGGGCCGAGGTCGTGAACAAGGAGGGGCTTCCCGAGATCAACTATCTAAATGACGAACTCTGTGCCGCCACTGGATCGGAGAGGTTCATGGATCTGGGTGCGATGGCCGGAATGGGCGAAGCTATGACCCGAGGCATGGTCCTTGCCATTAGTATCTGGTGGGATGCAGGCGGCAACATGCAGTGGTTGGACGGGGCAGCTGCCGGAGCCGGCCCTTGCAATGCAACCGAGGGCCACCCGGATGTGATTCGGGTTATTGAGCCGAACCCTGCAGTGACCTTTAGAAACATCAGATGGGGAGAGATCAACTCGACTTTCCAGGCTACTCCTGTGAACCGCACGCGAGGTTTGCGCAATGCGTACCGCGGCACATCTACTCGGCTGTTCTAGGTATCCTCGCTGCAATAGGTTTTTCTAGGTTTTAGATCCGTACAATTTGAGACTAAAGCTGTATATATTGTATATAGTGGAAATCGTCGTCCGGCGCCTTACCGCTGGCTATTGACCCTAAATCGAGTAGCGGGTCCCCGCCATTGATTTGACTCTTGATTCAATGTGTTATAACCGTAGCGAGGTCACGAGCCCCTGGGCAAGTAGCGAACTGATGCCGCTGAAAAAAAAAGGGGCAGCTTTCCAACTCCTGGCGCAGTGCTGCGATATCCAGGGAGGGGGCTATAGCCGATATTGGGCATAGATTCTTGCGAGTACAGACATCGGACGGTCCCTTCACCCGTTCGTTCGATGATATCTGGGTTTGCGAGATCCCCATTGCTGCCATCTGGGCCTTCGGCGACTTACTTAGGTTGGGCGATATTTCCCAAGTCGCTCCGTAAGATTATCAATCCTCTTTATATCAGTATTTTCCGGTCGGGGCTCCGCTCAAAACAAGAATTGAATCTCTCTGCTCGGTGCGCAACAGATTGTGCCTACCGGCCGGACTGGTAGAGCCTACAGGCTGTCGCCAAAAAGCAGGCTACGGTTTAGTGTAGGCACCTCACGTTCCATACAACGAGGGTATAGATATAATCATAACCCGTAGGGGAAACGTTTTGGTGTGTTTAAGAATGAATAAAGATATTCGTGCCGATGCCGATGCAGATGCCCATACCACCGACAGTAGGCGACATTGCAAGATGGAATATAGAGCTGGCACTATCGACTTTGGGGATAAAATGGCCATGAAAGCCAGTAGAATGGCGCGCACAATCACATACAGAGGTCATGGGTAAGTCAGTTCCAAGTCCCAAAGCACTCAGATAGACTTGAGCGATGTGCAGATACTAGTATCTCAAGGACATGCCACCAACTCGCCGTTCACTTGTGCAGTGACTCGACTGGAGTTTCATTGATGGAGCAAACAGGTTGTGGGGAAGCACCTTTGCGTGACCTAAGACTACGTTCTGAAACTAAAGGCAAACCGCCTCGATGAAGTCTCCTACCCTGGCCTCATCTCGAATCAGCCTCCCGTGCTTGCCCCTTTTCGCCACAACTGGTACATGAAGCCTGTTCCAGCAGCGCCCAAATCCTGACTTTTAGCTCTCTGGATGTCACTCTCTATTTCTGAGCAGATTGTTGTTGCTGATCATCTCGAAGCATCTGCCGTCTTTCGTGCTCTCGAAGACCAAACCCTCGCGAGGCTTCCCGTTGATCCCTAGTCCCCCCGCACGCTTGAGAAGATCGTCGTGATACCAGGCGATGGCGTGAAGTCTAACGTAGCGGTTTACCGGCACATGCTTCAATCCCAGCTTTTCCACGAGCCGCTCCGTCTCCTTCGGGTACAAAGCCATCTGCTCATCAATGTTGAAGATTCGGAAGACGAAGAATTGATGCTGGCCATCGGCAAAACCTTCTCGATTCTGCGAAACGGTCGACCCGCATAGCTCACCCTGGATCGCTATGTTCCTGCCGAGCTCCGCGAGCTTTCTTGGAAGTTCATTGTCGTAAGCGACGGGCCGGAATTTGCCGTCAGAGAGCTCGGCAAGGTCATGCTTCCTAGAGCACACACCAACACACCACCCTTCAAAATCAGCTTTTCAATCCTCCGGCAGGAGGGGTAGTGACTTGTACATTGAGAGTCCTTGCGAACGAAGTAGACCGTCATTGATGAGCCGTCCATCTTGATCGACTCTTGGTAGATAGCAGTTCTGTACTTGGCGGTAAACAAGCTAGAGCAATTCTGGACCGTCTCGATGTTTATCTTCGGGATAAAAGTAGGCGGCTGACCTAGAGAACGCTTTACCTCGTCCCCACTTCGTTACTCTCAGTCTCTTATAGGAATATATATAACTATATAAAACGCCTGAACTAACACAGTTCGAGCGCCCGATCTTTAGCCATAATCCAAGATCTCTCCTCAAACGACATCGCCATAAGTTGCTCGACGGCCTCTCCTTGTGGTACCTTCTTCTGCAGCTCTTCCAGGGCGTTGGTAATCTCCCTGAACTTCGACAATGACATGATCCGGCCCTGCGAGATGGATTTTGACAACCATAGTCGATTTCACGTGGAAACCTTGATGGCCTTGCCATTTAGTAAAGGCTTTAGGAAAGCGAAGCGCTGCTCGATAGCCGGTAGGAATGAGTCGATCTCGAAAAAGAGTATCCAGTCTCCGACTTTGTGCTCGTCTGGTTTCACGGCGCAGGTCCATCCACCCACTCCCGCTAGCAGCATTCGATTGCCCTTGATACCCTGGAGGAAGGAAATACAAGGAGCGCTCACGAGTTTACGAACCATGACTCCCGCACTGTAATTAGAGATAGCAAGGGGTAAAGAATGCGAAAACATCACTTGTGACGGCGTTGGGCAATGCTGAGAGTGGGTAAGAAGGCAAGCTGGGATGGGATGATAAAAGATGAGTGTTGGAAGGCTGTCACGTGCTGAATAGCTTTGAAGGACAAGGGACTTACCCGCATTGATTGAATGCAGAGACGCGAGATGACGTGATTGTCTAATGTGTAAAGAGCAGTTGGGATCTATCAAGCTTGCGGAGGCATGGGTTTGAAGTCTATATGTAATTAGTCAAGGAATCAGCCAGTAGACGGTACACTGAACCTCATTCAACGCAGTTGCTACAGTCATAATTAACCGGATACAGGATAATCTGTAGATAGGCAGAAAGGCAAAATGAAGTTGGCAAACGTGGGCCCTTGAAGGGTGTTGATGTTTTAGGAGAGAGTCAGGTTGATTGGAATATGCGATCTGTTGAGTCGAGTAAATCTTAGCCACCGAAGTACGTCCAAATGGGAAAATTCAAGGTTCTAATGCATATGGTGCCTACCACAATGGGCAAGGTTGTAAATTTCGTTCTATTGTACGTCGAATACTTGACATGATATATATTTACTATATTTGTTGGGCTAACAATAGAGCCCCTTATTCTCGTCGACAGCTTTTACACTCAATATCAAACCGAACAATTGGTAATGATACCGTCTTCAAGTCAGATCATCAGGAAAGCGCGGAGTGTTAGTATAGGCGATCACAGAAAGTTTCTCGGCATAGTTGCGGCTAAAAGGGACGGGCATTCCACCCTTTACCCGCGCTGTTAGATGTTGTGAATCTTGAAGTGGAAGTTCTTCGAGGTATGCATAGACCTATATATTAGTAGGTGCCTACAGCCATGTTTGCTTCCCCAAAACTAGAGACTCCTCCTGTGACTTGGGTTGTCCGTAAGCACGGTTTGTCGCAATTGTAGAACACAGCAGGCAATCATACCACACAATATGACCATTATTGGACAGCCTGTCACCGATATCAAATCTTGCAATCCTATATGTCCACTTGAAGGGGAAGTTCGAAACACCTAGCATTTGAACATTGAGTGACATCACCTTAAAACGATTCGTTGATCCAGAAGAGGTAGACACAGTGTCTTAACATGGGAATGGGGACATGGATCGATTGGAGTTTATGGAATCCTGGTACCACCATTTTTTGCCATAATCAAGGAAAAGATGAGCCACGCATGATTGGATTCCAATTAAACCTGTTATTTCTTGATAGCGAGCAATGAGAAGAATGAGGATCAATCTTTCTATCGGGAAAACTGTGGGTATGAATCTCGTTGAACGACCTTTAGCAATAGGCAGGGCAAGGGTAACCTATGGGGACTTTTCGATTACCGGCGGAGCGTGGATTAGCGAGATGCTGTTGACCAGTGATACCGCCCTATCTGCTTCAGTTTCCTGTGACCCAGCGCTAGATATTTGAACTTCCTGGCTGGCTATATTAGCCACCCACTGAACGCAGAGCTTGGGTCCTAAGGTCTACACCTGCTACTGTATTATAAGTAGACATGATACTCAGTAGCAGGGGCGGAAGGAACCTAGCCAAGTGGCCGCTTATGGCGCAATATATGGGTTCTACGCCCAGCGCCTCATTTATCGAGGCTCTATGGACATCGATGCCACCTGAAGCCAATGTGGACGTAAATAACGGATCAGTGGGCGGTGTATTCGTAGCTTCTCGTGCAAGTCATATGGCTGACTAGATTCACTAGTTATGTACTCGGAGGGCTGTGAGGAGAATCGCGGGCTGGATTCGTCGCGTCGCGTATCCCCAGTATATTAGTCTGTATGCCAAGAATCAGTCGGTTTCTGTATGCCGCTAAATATCTGCTACATTCGCGTGGTACGTCTACTACTACCATTGGATCATGAAAATCACTGAGATTGACGTCACGAAACTTGTGTCAATATGGCGAGGCCCCTCTAGTTGCGGTGCCGCGTTGCGGTACTATTACCCCCCCAGCTTAGAATTCATTAATTAGCCAAATATGCAGGTGCCTCATGCTAACCCGCTCATCCATACTCAGCCATCGCAAAAAAGCCAATATCGACCCTCGGGCATATCGCGGTGCTGGTGAACAGTAGGAAGGGCCGCCAGCCATATGTGTCAAGGTAATGCTCAAACCCCAC
Organism: Monosporascus sp. MG133; assembly: GCA_004155925.1. NCBI lineage: Eukaryota > Fungi > Ascomycota > Sordariomycetes > Xylariales > Monosporascus > Monosporascus sp. MG133. The sequence continues at coordinate 82,352 of QJNX01000130.1, read as the reverse complement.
TGAAGGACAGCGGCCTTTTGCTAACCCGAACATTGGAGACCGGTTTCAGTTATGCGACATACTATCGGCTTAACAAAAGCACCTCGCAAGCTATGTTGATCATATCCTAAAGAGACATGACGTATGCTGAACAGTATAGCATCGAAGGTTGTAGTGCCGACGGGGAACGTACGGGTAATAACTCCTTAGATTCTTGTCCAATCGGCAAATTTGGAACAAAACACCTAGCGTGGGATTTTGCATTGCCGCTTTTATATACCCTACAACAGGCGGTAGTTGGTCCAGGGCCCTGGCCGCTTTTTTGTCAAATCGGGAGAGCTTTAGCCGGATTACTAGATCGGGCGAGTCAGCCTTGTCATTCGGTGTTATGGAGGAGTCTGTATAAAGCCTCAGAAAATATTTTAATGACTACGCGCACTTTCCCCGGTTCTCTCCTGAACAGATCTTTCCTTAGCCCTCCTCGTAAGCTAAGTTTAATTGGCAAGCCGGAAAGAGTCCAGATGCAGTTGAAAGCCCAAGCCTTCGCTTTGGCCTTCGCGGCTGCCCCTTACACTGCTGTAGCGCAGTTTGCAACAGCAGCTATGTTGCGTTTTCAGTGCTCTAAACTTGTTATCGAGCGTCTCGACCCTCTGGTTACCCCGGGCCTAGTCCAGTCTCCGCACATTCACCAGATTGTCGGTGGTAATTCCTTCAACGCTACTATGAACCCCGTCGAGTACGACCCTGTCGGGGAGTCAACCTGCACAACCTGCTCGTTTAGCGAGGATTTCTCGAATTACTGGACGGCGAATCTCTACTTCAGAGCACGCAATGGAACATACAAGCGTGTGCCTCAGATGGTCAACTTGGTATGACAAAATTGGGATTCGTTATATCACCTTCTGCTAACTTCTCGCCCCTAATAGGGCCTACAAGGAGAAGAAGGTATGACGATATATTACATCCCGCCATATGACGGCGTTACTACTGTCACCGCCTTCGCTCCGGTAAATTGAACTCTCTAGTCCAGCTACTGGCGAGCATTTGTTGATAGAAAATAGGGATTCCGTATGCTTGTGGGCGACGCTGAACTCCGCCAGCCCGAAGGCCAACAGAGGCAGCTTTGTCACCGTTGCTATACAACTGTTGAGCAAGAGCCATTTGGCGGTCCTCCCTGCGTTGACGGCTCTGGGATGGTAAGTAGTAGAGTCTTCCTTCTTCGCCGCTGGGCGCTTATCCAATATGCATGTCTACGCTCAGACGAGACGCAAGTTGTATCGAGACGAATCTCTACTTTCTCCAGGCGTTACTTGATGATCTTGGACCCAGGCTAATCTTACATAGGACACCGCTGCGTTGCCTCCACAGGCCTGTGCTGGAGGCATTCGAGCAACTATTACCTTCCCGACGTAAGTCACAATCAGGTTCTCTTTAGGCGTCATGACACACCGATCGCTTATGCACACTATTCTAACGACTTGTAACTAACACTCCTTTTATCTAGTTGTTGGGATGGAAAGAACTTGGACAGCCCTGACCACAAGAGCCATGTGGCCTACCCTGAGAGCGGAACGTTCGAGACAACGGGCCCTTGCCCAGCCAGCCACCCCGTTCGATTGCCTCAGGTGATGTATGAAGTGATGTGGGACACAAGGGAATTTAATGACCCGTCCATCTGGCCAGAGGATGGCTCACAGCCATTCGTTTACAGCATGGGCGACTCGTGAGTGCTTTCCCCACTCATAAGCCTGAAGTGTCCATTAGCACATTGTTACTAACGTAGTGATGCCCTCTAGCGTTGGGTACGGATGGCACGGTGATTATGTATTCGGCTGGGAGGGCGACGCCCTCCAAAGGGCTATGGACGCCAGGTGCTTCGGTGACCGCTGCAGCGAGCTCAAAACCCAGAGTTCCGAGCAAGCCACTGCTTGTAAGAAGGACCAGACGGTCCCAGAAGACGTCGAAGGATGTGAGTGAATCCACAATCAGGGCCCCATAAAACAGCTTTCTAACTAAACGGCTCCTGTAGGGCTCGATGAACTCCCACATGAGGTAAGGTAGAAATAAAGCAAAGAGGTCTGGGAACACTTAGATTCGTGATTCAGTCCCTCATAACCCTATTCACGGACACTTAAAGAGCCTCTAGACTAGACTGTTCACGTGGACTGCTATTCCCACCCGATGGAATAGAGTCGCTACGAGGTTGCTATAGATGCCTACGAGATTTTATAAGGGCAAATGAATGGATATTGAAACTATCTGTGTCGTCCTTAGTAATATCAGCCTTCTTCCTTCTTTCCCCCTTTTCATAATTTTCCTCGCGAGGCGTTCGAAGACCAGAAGCGAGCGACCTGCCAGAACAATGGAAAATCTTGGCAAAACAATCTATGAAAAAAGACGAACAGAATCTAAGTATACATGATATCACCCCTATCGAGGAGGGTTATACAAATCCCCGCTGCGATGCTTCAGGGGTCGCCTCCTAGCAGCTGGGGGTCCATAAAGAGCGACCAGCCGGCCGCTGAAGTTATGATACTTTGGGTATCGCCATGATCATCACAAGTGCTGTCCACCATAGCTTCGTGTAACAGGTTGCAAAGCTCTTCACTGAGTGGCTTTGGCTGTTGAGCAACCCGATCGCTGCGTGGCAGATTTAAGTGATGAGCTGTTTGGAAACTTCGCTGGGGTGAGGATATCACTTACATTGCCCAATATATAACGCCCGGACCGCCATCAAGAGCTACCTCCGTAGCCTGGTACAGTAGCCATCCGTCGTCCACGAATGATATACTAGGGAGGCGACTGTCAGGTGCCAAGGTGTGACCCCCTTTCTAGGGCCCAGCGCCCCACCGGTGGGGGTCCGGCTTATGTATATATATAGGGGGGCTTCGCCCCGAGTACTTAGGGAAAAGCAGGCGTTAATAGTTATCTATTTTATTACTTACATTACGGATTACCGGTTAGGCTACTTTTTCTGCTTTTTATTTTGTACTTTATCCCTTTTTTTATTAATATGTTAACGTTTTTATTTACCAGTATAAACCGTTAAATAAAGGATAATTAATAATAACTTACTTATAAATATAAAAACTTTACCGGTATAACGAATAATAATAAATAAAAGAAATAAGGTAATACTTTTACGGACGGTAATTATTTAGTTCGAAAATATTTAAATTACAGGAATAAAAACGTTCCTTAAATTATCGGTTTTAGATCAGGTTTTTAAAATTATTACGTCGTTATTTAAAAAATAACTGGATCGTAAAATTTCAAAAAAAGAAAATATTAAAAGTAAAAAAAAAAAACCGACAATATTTAAAAATTTAAATTTTTTTAAATAAAATAAAATTAACGTAACAAAATACGATAAATCCGGAAAGCGAAACCGTAATGAAGATTATTTTAAGGTATCGTTATTTATTTTACAGTATAAAACTTTTTTGCCGAATTAAATTGTCGAAAATTTTTATTAACCTGAAAATTTATTTTACGTTATTAAATTTTTTTCGGACGTTAAAAAGGTAATATACGTTAATATTTGTTTTAAAAATTTATATATTAAACGGTAATTTAAATTTTATAACGTTAACGTAATAAAAATTCAAAACCTAGTTAAATGATAATATTAAATTCTTTTTTTATAAATCTACCGTTTAATTTTAATTAAAAAAGTTATAATAATAATAAAAGGAAAAATATATATATATATATATATATTTAAAATCGATACGAAATAATAAAGGCCGAAAATCTTAATAACTTTTTAAAAATTATACGGATAATATAATTATTAATTAAATTTATTTTTAAATTATAAGGCGAAATTATCTTAAACGGTATACCGGATATTAAACGCGAATTAATATTAAAGGTTTAACGGCGGGAATTAAATTTAGTTATTTTATTTTAAACAAATACGGCAAAAAAAGGGACAAGGAAAATAAAAAAACGATACCGGTTTACGGTTAAAATTAAGCCGGCTTTATTTCGAAAAGCTGCCGGTAAATAAAATCTATTAATTTTGTGTTTAGTATTAAAAAGATTAATATGGAATTTATATTAAATTATTTAAAACGACGTAAAACTCTTATAAAGTTTTATTAATATTATTATTATAAGAAAAAGAGATATTTAAAGTTCGAGTATTCCGAAATAAAATGTTTCCGGTATAGAAAATTCGGATATTAAGTTAAATGGTGCTTATAGGGCGAAATTAACAGTTTTATTATTGGATTAAACGATATACCGTTTCAAGTACGGAAAATTTAAGTTATAAAATAAAGAATTTAATTTTTCGGCCCAGATTTAAAATAATAATAAAGTTTTAAATAAAAAAAAGGGTTAAATATAAAGGCCTAATAAATAGCGGTAATAATTATAACTTAATACGGAAAAAATTATTATTTAAATTAATAATTTAAGGCTTAAAGAGTAATATAATTATAGGCGGTATTTTCGTAAAAGGGATATTATTAAGAAAAACGAATATGGTATTTAAAATCACGGACGATTAAGGTAAAACGTAAAAGGTATACGGTAGCTTTTATATTTTAAGAAACCTTTAAGATTACGATATAATTTTAAGTTTGCCTTAAGATAACGTTAATAATCCGGATTTGGATTTTAAAAAATATTATAATATTTTAGTTTTCGGAATAAAAATTTTACTTTGGTAATTACTAAGGGGAAATAGGTAAGGTAATAAAGGAATTAAAAAATATAATAGCTTTAATTCTGGCAGACGTATTAAATTTAAAGCATATTTCCGAAGGACGGAAAAACGATACGGGCGTATATGCGATATAAATGTCAGAGGATAGTAGACGTACAATAACGCTTTTTTTTAAGTATTAGAATTACCGAAACGTATTCGACGTATCATTAGTAAGAATATTATCCCAATATTACTATATAAGCAGCGCATCGACCTCGAAGACGGGAAGATATCGTTTTAGGGGCCGATATACCTCTTTTTAAGGAAGGAATAAGAAGTATTGCGAGAATATATTAAGCAGGCCTTGGCAAAAGGATGGATTCGACTTTTCCACAGCCCAGTAGGAGCTGTAACGAACCTGCCATATATCCACCTAGAGGTATGAGCAGTATCCGAAATGGGGGGTTTTGATTTGCAGGTAACAATAATATAACAAATAAGATATTCGTTAAAAAGGTTTTGCAGATTTTTCCTTTTATCGGAAAACGATACTTTTGATTACAAATTTAGATTAATAGCTAAGGAGCGAAATTAAAAAGATGTTATTTACATAAGAAATCGTTTAATATATATATCCTCCTTATTTCCCTTAATTTCTAAAGATCTTTAAAAATCTTTAAAGATAGATAAAAACGGTTTCTTTTTATCTTTAAAGATTAATAAAGATAAGCCGAAAACCGAGATTTAACCGGCAGGGTAAATGTTACAGTACAGGAAGAGGGGTTCCTGTCTTAGGGAGACCGGCCTTTGGAGCCTGGCGCGGGCTCCAGGCGGCTAAACCTCGGAGAAGGAAAAGCTTGGCTTTTCCCGCCAAGAACTAAATGATCTAGGTAATCTAGGTAATCTGCCAGATCACATAAATCACATAGATCCCAGGCATATTTATTAAAGTTTGGGATGGGTATATAATAATTAATTTCCCTTATAAATAGTACCTATTTAATTTCGTTTTTTAATTATTAATTTAAATCTTTAATTAAAAGTAACTATACCGTTTTCCGATTAAGGGAAAAATTTGCAAATCTTTTTAACGAATACCTTATTTATTATGTTATTATTACCTGCAAATTAAGAACCCTTATTTCGGATATTACTTATACTTCCAAATAAATATATAATAAGTTCGTTATATTTTAATAATTTTTTAATCAGTAATTAACGAATAATTTAAGGCCCAATTAGACATAAGCTTTTTTAAACTTAATAAAAACCACGTTTAATAAATAAATAACATATTCGATTTCCGTTATTAGCTAATAAAAAATTAATAACCAGATTACATAATTTACCCCTTATTAAATTTTTTTTTAATTAATTAATAACATGGTACCCGTAACTACCAGAGCCAAGGGTTAAAGAGAGTTTTTTTTTCCTAATTATAATTTACTTTTGCTTCCGAAAAAATTATCGAAATCCGGCCCGAAAAATCCCGTTAAAAAAAAAAGGGAACTTACGATTAATAAGCGATTAAACCTTATGGCCGAAAAAGTCGTAAGATTTAAAAAAAAAAAGGTTAATTTCGCCCGGCAGCTAAAAAAAAAACCTTAATATCCCTTTTATCTGGTTACGATTACGAAAAAACTGTACCTTTTCTTACTTATTATAAAATACCCGATATTAAAGGTTACAAATTAATTACCCTTAAATTTTATAATGGGTTTATAAACGTAAAAGGATTTTTGGTTAAAGCTAGGTTTTATTTTAAATAATACGAAAGTTCTTTAACGGAAAAGTATTAAAAGGTTATAACCATTTTCTAGCTACTTGCCGGAAAAATGTTCGATTAATTCGAACCTATTTTTAGTAACTATTTAACAAATTCCCTTAACGATTATCTGGATGTTATTAATTATATCTTTAACGATTACGGGAACTTTAAAAAACGAATATAAGTTTTATATAAAAATATAAATAAATAATAATATACGGTTAAATAAATATATAAATTTTAGTAAATTACGTTAATAACCGAATATACGATTAAGTTTAACCGATTAATAATTATTTCCAAATTATTTTAAGATACGTTATTTTTTCCCTATTACGACGGTTTAAAACTTTAGGTTAAGGATAAAATATTTAGGATTTTTAAAACAGGTTTTTTCGAGAAATATATAAATATAATTATTATTGCCGACCGACGTACTTTTAATCGATACATTAAGAAAAAAGGTACCGGCAAACGAAGTAATAATAAACGTTCCAGTAATAAAAAAAAATTTAAAAATTTTTTTAAAAGGAAGTTAATATTATTTTAACGGAATTTAAAAAAGATAAATCCAAAATTAAATGTTGTAATTATAATAAAAAAATATTTTAAAAACGAATATTATTTTTTATTAATAAAAGGAAATTTTTAAAAGAATTTTTAAAGGGATAAAATTTCCTAACCTAAAAAAAAAATCCGTACGGCCGAACGAAACATAAATAACGAAAATAAGGATAAAAAGGAAGTAAGTTTTATTTTTGTTAATTAAGAATTTATTATTATAATAACTAATAGGGTTAAAAATAGCAACCTAAATTATGAAAATTATGCTATTTATAAAAATGTTACGGTTAAAACTTGTAAATATTATCCAAAACGAACAAGTTCCAAAATAACCATTACGTTAGGATATATTTGTTACCTCGATACATAAAAATGTAAAATATACGACCAAGACGGTTAATTACGAAAAGATTTCGGTAACTACGGACAATTATCCCCGAAACTTTGCGAACTTTCGGAATATATAATATACCCTAAACCCCAGCCACTAATAGATAATTACGGAATTATGCATTTTTCTGCCTATTATAACGATAACTATTTCGTTTATTTACGCGCCAAAAAAAATAACGACTTTTAGCCAAAATATAATAAGGAAATACTTATAAAACTAAACGATAAGTACAAATATACAAAAATTCCCTAATAACCAAATTACCCCAGATCTTATTATCTGCACCTTAAATTAAAATAAAGTTAAAAAATTATAACGTAAGGATGTTTATATTACGTACCAATACCTTGCGATAAATACGACTTCCTACCTATAAAAATACCCCTTTCGAAGGTTTACCTTTTTAACCCTATAATTCGCAAAATACAAAACTTATAAAAAAACCAGAAAAAGATAATTATTTTTAAGTACCAATTCGGTAACAGAAAATAATTTAAATATATAAATAACTACTATACCAAGTACGTAATCAAAAAAGTTTGCGAATAAAAATGCCTCCTAGCCCTTAAAACGCATTAGCCAAAAAATTACGGAAGCCCTCGAAAGTAAGGTACCAAAAGGCCCTTACATATAAAACTTTATACAAGGTAAAAAAAAAAGATTCGGAATTAAATCGAAATCCCTATTTATTATAGAAATAAAATATTTAACGTCATAATCGACTTAAAAGCCGAAAAAAACTTTATCTTTCCTAAAATAACCGAAAAATACCAAATCCCTTAAAAATACAAATAATAATTATATAAGTTATATACAATTAATAAAAACTTATTTATTTATAATAACGTTTAAATCCACCGGAAAATAAAAGAATTTATAATTTAAATATAAAAATATTTAAAACGGATTATTTTTGATATCGCCGATATTTTAAGATACGATATTATCTTAAAAATACCATAATTTCGTTTTAATAATTTACAAATTAACTAGAAAAAATAAACGCTTTTATAAAATAATTTTAAAAGAAATTCCATAAAATCTATTATATAATCCGAAAAATTAAGATTTTTAACTTAATATTAACCGTACCCTTAAAATATCGACGGTTTAAAAAATTATTTAAGGAACGAATTCGAAAAGAATTAATTATAATTAATAAAATTATAAAATTCCTATTAAAAAAAGATACTATGGAAAACTTTATTAAATCTACTATATAAATCCTAAAAAAATTAAAATTTTTTAAAAAAGTTTTTAACAAAACCTTAAAAAAAGTTATATTTAAAAATCCGAATTACCTATAAAATATTTAATCATAATAATACTAAAAATAAAAAATAATAAGATCCAAATTAATAAAAATAAAAATTTAATATACCGATAAATTTACGATTATAAATAACTTAACAATATTATTATTAAAAATAAATATTTCTTAATATTAATAAAGCTAAATAATTTATAACTTTAAATTTATTAAACGGTTATTATTTAATTCGAATAATGAAAGGTAAAAAATAAAAAATAATTTTTAAAATTATTTATAAATATTATAAATATAAAATTATATTATAAGGATTAATTAATACCCCAACTAACTTTTAATATATACTTATTATTATCTTACGGAAGTTTTTAAATAAATTTATTTTCATTTATTTAAACGATATTTTTATTTATTTAAAAACTTTAAAAAAATAAAAAAAATATATTATTTAAATATTAAAAATTTTTAAAAAAGTTAATTTATTAATAAATGTTAAAAAAAACGTTTAATATATTTAAAAATTAAACTTTTTAAACTTTATTATTACCTTTAAACAAATTTAAATCCAAAATTTTAAATTAAAAATTATTAAAAATTGGTTAATTTTTAATAAAATTATTATTATTAATATTTGCTAATTTTTAAAATTTATTAATTACGTACGACCTTTAATCCAAAATTAGGGCAAATTCGCTAGTCCTTTAATTAAACTTATTACCAAAAAATACGTCGGAAAAAATTCGAACTTTTGGAAAAAGTTAAAATTTTTTTTTAAAAATTAAGGACAAAATTATTAACGTTCCGGTAATTAAATTACCAAATAATAATAAAAAAAACGACTTAAAATAAACGTTTTAAATTATACCTTTAAAGTAATTTTAAAATAATTAAAAAATAATAAAAAATGGTACTTAATAACGTATTTTTTTAAAATTTTTAAAAACGTAAAATTTAAATATTTTATTTACGACAAAAAATTATTAACGATTATTTTAATACTTAAAAAATAAAAATTATTCTTTAATAAAACCAAAAAATTATTTAATATTTATTTAAATTATAAAAATCTTATTAAATTTATAATTATTTAAAAATTAAATAATTTTCTTATTTAAATTTAACTTTAAATTTTACCATATTAAAAGTAAGGAAAATATTTAAATAAGTATTTTAAGCCAAAAAAAATTTATAATTCGAAAATTTCCAAACGATATATATAAATATTATATCATAAAAACGATAAAATAATATAATTATATATAACCTTAAAATAACTTATTTTAAAAAAATTATTTTAATTTAAAAGTTTTTATAACTTAAAGGAATAAAAAGAAATTAAATAATTAAAAAAAAACGATAAAAACTAATTATTATTTCGCAATAAAATTTATATCCCTTACTAATAATAAAAGGAATTTATTAGGAAATTTTACGAAAACCTTTTATACGAATATTAAAAAATATTTAAAACTATTAAATAACTTTAAAAAAAATATAACTTTTTAAAACTTTATTAAATAATTAAATAAATAATTAAAAATTATAATATTTATAATAAAATAAAAATAACTTACCGTAAGCCGTATAACTTATTATAACCTATAAATATACCTAATAAAATATAAAATACCATAATTTAAAATTTTATTACGAATTTTTTTATATCAAAAAACTCCGTTATTAAAATCGAATACGATACGGTATAAATAATTATTAATAAACTTATTAAATATAAATACTTTTTACCTTTTAAAGAAATTATAACGGCAAAATAATTAACTTACGTCTTTATACGATATTATTTCGATAAATACGAAATATTAAAAAAAATTATTTTTAATCGAAATAAATTTTTTATATTTAAATTTAATATTAACTTTTTTAAGTAAATTAATATTAAATTAAAATTTTTAATAACTTATTACCTCCAGATAAATAATTAAATAAAACGATTAAATTAAACCTTAAAATAATACTTTCGAAATTACGTTAATTATTAATAAAATAATTAAATTAAGTTTTTATTATTTACATAAATAATTTATAATATATCCGTTAACGAAAATATAAATATATTACCTTATATAACTATATATAAATATAACGTAATAACTTAACGATTAAAATAATTAATACGTAAAATATTAATTATTATTATAATAATTTTACGAATAGAAATAATAATAACAAAAATTAAAATAATATAAACCCGACTTTAAACGAAATTACGGTTTTTATAATAAAAAATGGCTTAATATTATTTAAAAAAAAATTAAAGGATTAATTTTAATAAAAGAAAATAAAATTTATTTATTACGTCAAAAATAAAACGTAATATTAAACTTTTCCCAGATTAAAACGAAAAAATTTAACGATAAACTTAATTTAAAAAAACTTAACCCGTTTAAAATTAAAAAAACTATTTTAAAAATTAATTATAAACTATTATTATTTAAAATCATAAAAATATACTTTATATTCCATATTTCCTTATTAAAATTAGCCCCAAAAAACGCCCCGCATAAAAAAAATTCCGAAACTAAAAAAAACGATAACGAATATAAAATCGAAAAAATACTGGACTTTAAAATGGTTAAAACCAAAATCTAATACCTGGTTAAGTAAATAAATTATTTACCTAAAAATAATATATAAGAACCATTTAAACACTTAACAAATACGATAAACTTAATTAAAGATTTTTATCGGCAAAATCCTAACCGACCGTTTTTAATGCAGTTAAGGTTATAGGCAATAATGGTTCCTTACCTAAATCTAAACCTTCGGCGTTTTAACCGAAAAAAGTAAACGTTTTTATTACGGCATTTATCTTAAAAGTAAGCTATATTTATTTCGCCTTTATATAACGTTATTTTTCTTCCACCCTTTCCTAATCCTCCCGTTAATCCCGTTCGAATTTTTCCTTTAAAATAATAACGGCCTATTTTTTCAAAATATCTTATTAAAAACGTAATCGTTTTAAATAATTAAACAAAATAATTAAGGCCTTTTTTATTTTCCGCTATTTTTTTTATAAACGGTTATATTTTTTTCTAATCTTCGATAAAAAGTTTATTTCTAATACGTTATAAGTTAAACGTTAATAACAAATATAACAACTATAACTTAAAATATTAACCACGTAAAAACATTTAATTTCCTTAAAATAAATATAATTTAAACAAAAAATAATTTTAAAACCAAATTTTTCAATAAATTCTATACGATTAATAAGCAATTCGTATTAATTCAAACGCCGCTTTCTTTTTCCTTTTTTAATTCGACCTATTATAATAAAATTAACTAAGGAATTATCCTTCCAACAAAATAAAAAAAAAGATTTACGGTTCTTATCTTTAAAAATAAAAATCCTTTAAAAAGGGAAATAATATTACAATACAGAAAAAAAATTCCTATCTTAAGAAAACCGGCCTTTAAAACCTAACGCGGGCTTTAGGCGGCTAAACCTCGGAAAAGAAAAAGCTTAACTTTTCCCGTTAAAAACTAAGTAATTTAAATAATTTAAATAATCTGCCAGATTATATAAATTACATAAATTCCAGGCATACTTATTAAAGTTTAAAATAGGTATATAATAATCGGTTTCCCTTATAAATAGCACTTATTTAATTTCGTTTTTTAACTATTAATTTAAATTTTTAATCAAAAGTAATTATACCGTTTTCCGATTAAGGAAAAAGTTTGCAAATCTCTTTAACGAATACCTTATTTATTGTGCTATTATTACTTACAAATTAAGAACCCCCATTTCAGATACTACTCATACCTCCAGGTGGATATATAACAGGTTCGTTATAATAAAGGCCTTAGTTATCTTAATTTACTTAGCTCCTTTTTTAGGTTTAATAAAATCCCTATGGATATAATATTACTTTCTCTTTTTTAAAATCTTTATTTTAAAAATTAAAAAATAAGTTATATTTCTTTTTTTTAACTATCGTAATATGGTTTAATTATATTAGGCAAGCTTTAAAAACGTATTAAATTTTTAATTAAAAGTTGTTACGAACTTATAAAACGATTTTTTAATTCGGTTTTGAAATTATGCCGTATATAGGTTATTTCGAAATTTTTTTATATAAAATGTTAAAAAATCGGAAGAATTTCCAAAACTATTTATCGGCTAACTTTTAAATTTATAATAAAAATTACGTTTCGTTATTATCTTTTAAAAATATTTGGCTTAAAAAACTTCGAATAAATAAAGAAAAATATTTAACGGTTTTATAACTTTAAAAGTTATTTAATCATATTATTCGGTTAAATTATTAATGTAAATGGTTACATTTTAAGGAAATATTATTTATTTAAAAAAGGGTTTAAAATATGGATAAGTTAAAAGAATAAAAAAGATTAAAAGCGGAAAAAGATCGTAAAAAAAAACCGAATATAGTTTGTTTTAAAAATCGATATATTAATAAAGGTATTTACCTCCTTCGACTGGAACGCCGTAAGTTTGAATTTGGGCGGGGGACCGTTATCGCCTGCGATCTTAGCTGTATTAAAAACGGTCGATTAAGATTTTACCTGTAGAAATCTTTAACCAGGTCCATCGTATTCGCTAGGTACTTAAATAGTTCCTATATACTATCTTCAAGTAAATAATTCATTTATTTAGCCAGTTATTTAATCTTGTTTTTAATTATTTTAAAATCTAAAATATTTTTCGACTTCGTATTCATTATCGTCCTTTTCGATTTTAAGGTTTCTTTTAAACGGAACGTTTTTTAAGGCTGGTTTTAACACAAAAATATGGAATATAGGATATATTCTTATAGTTTTAGATAATAATAATTTATATTTAGTTTTTAAAATTAAATTTATCATTAAACCTTTTCGTTTTAAGTTATAAGATATTTAATATCGCGTTTTATTTTTAACGTAATAAATAAATCTTATTTTTTTAATTAAAATTAATCCTTTAATTCTTTTTTTTATATAATATTAGGCCATTGTTTATTATAAAACTATAATTTTATTTAAAGTCGGGCTTATATATTCTTAATTTTTATTATTATTATTTCTGTTCGTAGAATCGTTATAACGATAACCAGTATCTTACGTATTAACTGTTTTGGTCGTTAGGTTATTATTTTATATTTATATATAGCTATATAAGAAAATATGCCTATATCCTCGTTAAAAAAAGTATTATAAGTTATTTATATAAACGGCAAAAGCTTATTATAATTATTTTGTTAGTAATTAACGTAACTTCGAAAATATTATTACAAAGTTTAGTTCAATTATTTTATTTAGCTATTTATTCAAGGGTAATAAATTATCGAAAACTTAAGCTTGGTACTAATCCGCTTAAAAAAGCTTATTTTTATCTAATTCTGCTTTAGTTATAGAAATAATAATTTTTTTTAAATAATTTTATAACGTAAGCTTTAAATTTTTTTCAATTAATCGTATTCTCTGTAAAGAAAATATCGTTTTAAATATTTAACGAATTTCTATCCCCGAGTTATAATATTAATATTTTGGTTCCGATTAAGTATAAAATAATTCGATTAGCAGTTTTATAATGCGCGTTATTAAGGTTTAGGTTAAATCGGGCAAATTAAGATACCGTAAAAGTTATATTAAGTTACGTATTAACCGGTATATATAAAATAAAACCGATTTTTTTTTGGTATTTGTTAACGGAACCTGGATGGGCTAAATTAGGATTCGGTAAGAATTTAACTTCCGTTATTATCATATTTAGGAAATTATTTAGATTTTCTTTTGGGAATTAGGTTAGTTAAATTCTTTATAAAGTCGGATTAAGATAATTAAATCTTTTTTATTAGGTTTATTTTAATTATTTCGATACCGAAAAATTATTATAAGTTTTTACTTTTTATAAAAATATACCGTTACCGTATTTATTAAATTAATTAATTAACGAAACTTTAAATTCTTTTACGGTAAGCCGTAATAATATCGTTTACGAAAAAAGAATTTTTTTTTAACGAATAAAATAATAAAGTTTGTAAAAAACCGGTTAAATTTTAATTTGTTAAACATCTTAATTAAAACTTTTTATTATAATAAAAATAAAATTTTTAATTTATATAATATTTTCGTAATTAAAAGTTTTTTTATTACGTTATAAATAATTTCAAGGTATTTTTATAAATATTTAATAAAATAAATTCGCGTTAATGAAAACGTTTATAACGTTATATTACCTAAATTTTAGGTCGAATTTAACCGTAATAATAATTAAAATTCGAAATAACCTTTTAATTAAAGTAAATACGTATATATTATTATAGAAATTCTTTAATTATTAATCGTTTCGTACGACGAAACCTACCTTATATTTTTATAATTAATTATATTTATTAAACTTATAAATATATACCTATATATATCTTAAAACCTATTTTTTTAATAAAAAACTAATCAACGACTTTTTAGAATTATATTTTTTTATAATTTTATAAGTAAACCTTTTCGGTTTTATGGAATATTTTTTTTTAACGTGTATATATTTAGCTTTTTATGGCCTTACGGCGGTAATAACAGATTTCGTTTAAATATTCGGTTTTACGATTTAAAAATCTTATTATATTTTTTTATATAAAAACCTTTCCGATTAAAATAATATATATTTTAAATAATTATTTTCCTTAAGTTTTTACAGCTTACCTGCCGGTTATTAAAAAAATTTACAACTAAGTTAATCGTTTAACGTTAAACGTAAGTTTTTAAACCTTATAATTATTTTTGATAATGTTTTTATAATACGGAATATACGGAAAGTTTACGTTTTTAATCCGTAAAATATTTTCGTTTTTTACCGTTATTTTGGGTTAAATAATATAATAAGAACTTAAAGTTACCTTTTTAATTTCTGCCGACGTAATAATTATAATAATAATTAATATAAACGTTAATACCGGTAACGGCTTAAAGGACGAAAATGGTTCGAATATAACGGTCGTATAAAGATAATTAATTTTATACGAATAGGTTTATTTTTTATTATCCCGTACGTTTTTTTGGACGTTTGTACCATTTTGAAATTATCTTTTTTATTTAACCGGAAACTGAATTATTTTGTTCAAGTTTTTTTTATATATATATTGAAATGGGGCGGGACAGAGTCAGTTCTGATCAGTACGAAAACAAAGAAAGTGTTACGAGTGAGCGCAGGGTTCTGGAGAAAATTGAAGTTAATGCAATTGATCTGGTGTTGAGACCAGTCTGTCTGATGATAATGAATAGATGTCAGATATAGGAGACCTCAGTTGTGTTGTATTAGATGGCTAGTTACGTGCGCTCTCGCAACGCGTGCTGATCCTTGAAGTAATCTAGCCCCGGAACATATATGTTTCGATCAGAGGGATATCTCCATATATGGGGTACTAGCGCACCCCCCTGCTAGCTGACACACCCCCTTAATGCCTTAACGCAGTTATAACGTTAATCGTTACATTTTATCGTTTCCTAAAGCCACAGCTTTCCATTTTATCTATTTTCTGGTAATTAAATTTTCTTAATTAATTAATTCCTCCTTTAAAATAACTTTTAAAATTTTCTTTTATTAGTTTAAGGCTTCCGTAATATTTACTAATCTAAATTATTTTTTAAAATACTTAAAGATTTTTCGTAATAAAGCTTTAATTAATCCATCCGCTAATATATTACCTATAGGCGTATAATTTATTTTAATTAAATCCCTTTTTGCTACCTTTTGTAGCTAATAATTATATATATTTACGTACCATAACTTTATTTATAAAAATACGATATCGGCGTTAATAAACCGTATTATTTAATAATTATTATACCATATATTTAATAATTCCGTTTCTAAAATAATTCTTAATTTTTTAATTAATCAAAAACTAAATAAATTCTTTTTATAACTTACGTAAAAAATAATAATTCCGTTTTTATTATAAAAATAATTATTATATTTTATTTATTCGTCCGTTATCTTATTATTTCTTTAAATAATTTTATAACGTAAGTTTAAAAACTTTTTCAATTAATCGTATTATTTGCAAAAAAATATCTTTTTAAATATTTAATAAATCCATATTTTTAAATTATAACGTTAACGATTTAATATTAATCAGGTATGATATAACTCGATTAATAACTTTATAATATATATCGTTAAAATTTAAATTAAATCGGATAAATTAAGATATAATAAAAAATATATCGGGTTACGTATTAATTATTACGTAAAAAATAAAACCGATTTCTTTTAATATTTATTAACAAAACCTAAATAAACTAGATCAAAATTTGGTAATAATTTAACGTCCGTTATAAATATATTTAAAAGGTTATTTAAATTTTTTTTAAAAATTAAATTCACCAACTTATTTATAAAATCGGATTAAAATAAACAATTTTTTTTCGGCCTTATTTTTAATTATTTCGATACTAAAAAATTATTATAAATTTTATCCCTTATAAAAATATATCATTTCCGTATTTATTAAATTAACTAATCGATAAGCTCTTAATTTTTTTTACGATATATTATAATAATATCGTTTATAAAAAAGAATAACTACTTTTTAATAAATAAAATAATAAAATTCGTAAAAAACGGAATTAAATCTTAATTCCTTAAGCGTTCCGGTAAAACTTTTTTGTTATAATAAAAATAATTCCCTTAATCCATATAAAACCTTCCTAATTAAGGAAATTTTATTACGTTACGGATATCTTAAAAACGTTTTTATATATATTTCGTAAAATAGGTTAATATTTATAAAGACGTTTATAATATTATATTATTTAAGCTTTAAATTAAACCTAACCGTTATAATAATTAAAACTTAAAATAACCTTTTAATAAAAATGGATACGTATATATTATTATAAACGTTTTTAAGTTATTAATCGTTTTATATAACAAAACGAACTTTATATTTTTAAAACCAGTTATATTCATTAAACTTATAAATATATACTTATATATATTTTAAAATTATTTTCTTTTAACAAAAAATTAATTAATAATTTTTTAAAATTATATTTTTTTATAACTTTATAAATAAACCTTTTTAATTTCGCGAAATATTTTCTTTAATAGGTATATATTTAATTTTTTATAATTTCGTAACGGTAATAATAAGTTACGTTTATATATCCGGTTTTACGACTTAAATACTTTTTTATATAATAAAATATTATACCTTTTCCGATTAAAATAACGCATATTTCGGGTAATTAACTTTTTTAAATTTCCGTAATTTACCGGCCGGTTATCGTACGTATTTATAAAAAAATTAAACGTTTTATATTAAATATAATTTCTTATACCTTATATTCGTTTCGGATAATATTAATTTAATACGGAACATACGGAAGGTTGCCGCTTATTACCCGTAAGGTACTTTCGTTTTTTACCGTTACTTTAAATTAAATAATATAAGGGGAAATTAGGGCTATTTTTATAACTTCCGTCGGCGTAATAATTATAACGGTTATAAAAATAAACGTTAACGGTAATAATAATTTAAAAAATAATAAAGGTTCGAATATAACGGTCGTATAAAGGTAATTAATCTTTTACGAACAGGTTTATTTTTTTTTATTCCGTACGTTTTTTACGTTAATACCTTTTTAAAGCCATTTTTCCTACTTAACCGGTAACCGAGGTTTTTTAATAATACTTTTAAGTTATTATTTATTAGTCCCGAAAAAAAAGAAATTATTAACGTATAAAACGATAAAATACTTTGAGTTAAAACAAAACTTAATTTAACAATTATTTCATTTAAATCTTCGTTTTATTTTATATATATATTAAATAGCTATTAACTTAATTAGGTATTTTTACTTATCGAAATAACTTTTATAAATTTTTTTTATAACGTACAAAAAATTATTTTTCAAATTTTTAATAATATTTAAAAAAGTAACTTTTTCGTTAAATTATACGTTTCAAATAACGATAATTTTATTAATTAATAAATTCCAGATTTCGTAAATATTTATAAATCGGTAACCGATAAAATAACTAATTTATATTTCAAAATTTAATTTTAAATTTCTTTTTTTTATGGCAGTAATTATCATAACGTAAATTATATAACCGTATACTTACAAATAAACCTATTAAGGTTTCCGATTAAATATTATAACGCCATTTTTATACGTTAAATAAATATAATAAACTTCGTATAAATTTTGCTAAAAAAACGTATTTAAAGGTCCGGTTATATAAATAAATTATAACTTTAAAAATATACATAATTAAAAACGAAAATAATTTAATATTATTTCGTATCGTAATTACTTCTTTTTAATTATATCCTTTAAACGTTTTATATCCCCGTTTTAAACTGAAATATACGGTATTAAAAACTTAAATTTAATATTAAAAAAAAATTAAAATATATTCCGAAATTAATAATTTTTTAAAATTTCGTTATCGTATTCGAATATTTATAAAAATACTTTATCTTAATTCTTTAAAATTTTTAAAAAATATCGAAATATTATAATTAATATATCCTGCTTTTAATTTTTAAGGTAAATATCCCAAATAAAACTTAAGTATTTATCGGTTATAAACATAACGTATTTATACTTTTTAAAGTTTTTTTCGAAATTTATAAAATCGATAACGATTCGTTATCTTAATCGGAACGCTTTTTTTTTCGATTCGCGGCATATTTACTTTTTGGCCTTTACCTTATTACATACTTAATATTCGATTATTATAAAACCTTTTAAACGGATTTCTTTCGTATATAACTATAACTAGGTAATTATTTTAAGGCCTAAATAATTTAATTACAAATATTATATAATACCGTTATTTATACGTAACGGTTTTTTCGTCCAAAAATTAATATTTCGTTTATAAGTAATTAAAATTATATAAGGTATTATTACGTTAATATCTTTAATAACGAACTAATTAAATTTATTTATTAACGTAATAATTACCTAATTAAACTTATTTCGAATAAAATTATTATTTTTCCAATTATTTTACCAATATGCCTTTTTTCGAAATTACCAAAAAAATATTAAATTATACGTAAAACTTTTATAATAAGTTACATTATATAAACGTAACGCTTTTAAGCCCGTAAGGGTTTAAAATAAAACGTTTATTTTACCGTATTTATTAATCGGAACGAAAATTTCTTTTACGTATATTCCGTCGCCTTAAATCGTCGTTTTATAATTTAAAAATCTATTAATAAAATTAAAAATATATATCGTAAATTTTAAATGCAAAATAAATAAATTTCTTAAAAAATAAAATATAACGTTTATCGCGTTATATTAATTAAAACTTAAAAAATATATTAAAATTCGTTTTATTTTTTTTAAAAATTAATTTATTTTTTAAATAATTAATCTTTTTATAGTTTTTAATAAACGGTCGATTTTTTTTATAAAAATTAATTGGCAAAAATTCGACCTTTAATACATGTTACTACCTTATAATCAAAACGGAAATCTATTAAAACTTTTTTAAAAAATATATAATAATAATAAGGTAATATATAATAAACGCTTAAATACGTTTTGTAACGGATACCCTATATATCCGACTTTTAACGTTTTTTTTTACTACCGTTTCGGTCCGAATAAAAACCTTTACGATCACCTCGTTTCGATTTACGGTCTAAAGTCCTTTTTTGTGGTTAAAAATTAATATTTTTAATTTTTTTCTAATTAGGATCGTTTTAATTAAAACAATCTGTAAGTATTCCGTAAAACGTTAAAAACGTTATTTTAACGTTTTTTAATGTTAATTATAAGTAATTTATATTCTAATAATCTAAAAAGTTAATTATTGTTACAGTACAGGAACAAGGGTTCCTGTCTTGGAAAAGCCTGCCTTCGGAGGTCTTTAAAGAAAGCTCCGACCGGGTAAATCTCGGATAAGGAAAAGCTTAACTTTTCCGCGCCAAAGTTTAAGTAATTTAATAAATCTAAATAATTTAAGTAATCTTAAATTAAATTACGTAAATTATATAAATTATATAAATTTATAATATATTTATTAAAATTTAAAATAAATATATATAACGGATAATTTTTTATATAAATAATATTTATTTAATTTTATTTTTTAATTATTAATTTAAACTTTTAATTAAAAGTAATTATACCGTTTTTTAATTAAAGGAAAAATCCGCAAATTTTTTTAACGAATATTTTATTTATTATATTATTATTATTTATAAATTAAAAACTTTTATTTCGGATATTACTTATATTTTTAAATAAATATATAATAAATTTATTATATTTTAATAATTTTTTAATTAATAATTAACGAATAATTTAAGGTTTAATTAAATATAAACTTTATTAAATTTAATAAAAATAATATTATAAAATAATATTTAATAAATAAATAATATATTTAATTTTTATTATTAATTAATAAAAAGTTAATAACCGGATTATATAATTTACCTTTTATTAAAAATTTTTTTTAATTAATTAATAATATATTATTAAAAGTTATTAAAATTAAAAATTAAAAAAAGTTTTTTTTTTTTAATAATAATTAACCTTTATTTTTAAGGAAATAAAAAAAATTATCGAAATATAACCTAAAAAATTAAATTACGAAAAAAAAATTAAAAAAATTTCCGTTATAAAAACGGAAAAAAAAAAAATTTACGATTAATTAACGATTAAATTTTATAATTAAAGAAATCATAAAATTTTAAAAAAAAATTATTAAATTAATTTAATAATTAAAAAAAATTTTTACGGTTTTAAAAATTATTTTCCGTTTAAAAATTTTAACGTTTTTTTTTAAATTATTTACCTTTTTATTATTTAACCGAAAACGAAAAAAAATTATATTTTTTTTTATTTATCATAAAATATTTAATATTAAAGGTTATAAATTTATTATTTTTAAACCTTATAATAAAATTATTAATATAAAAAAGTTTTTAATTAAGGCCAAATTTTACTTTAAATAATATAAAAATTTTTTAACGAAAAATTACCAAAAAATTATAATTATTTTTTAATTATTTATTAAAAAAATATTTAATTAATTCGAATTTATTTTTAATAATTACTTAATAAATTCCCCCGATAATTATTTAAATATTATTAATTACGTTTTTAACGATTATAAATATTTCGAAAAACGGATATAAATTTTATATAAAAATATAAATAAATAATAATATGCGGTTAAAAAAATATATAACTTAAAATAAATTACGTTAACCGTTAAATATACGATTAAATTTAATCGATTAATAACCGTTTTTAAATTATTAAAAAATTTTTTTTTTTTTTTTTTTATAACGGTTTAAAAAAATAAATTAAAAATAAAATATTTAAAGTTTTTAAAAAAAAATCCTTTAAAAAATATATTAATAAAGTTATTATTTTTAACCGACATATTTTCGATTAATACTTTTAAAAAAAAAATACCGGTAAACGAAATAATAATAAACGCCTTAATAATAATAAAAAATTAAAGGATAAATTCCAAAAAAAAATTAATATTATTTTAACGGAATTTAAAAAAAATAAATCCAAAATTAAATATTTTAATTATAATAAAAAAAATTATTTTAAAAGCGAATATTATTTTTTATTAAAAAAAAAAATCCGTATAATTAAACGAAATATAAATAATAAAAATAAGGATAAAAAAAAAATAAATATTATTTTTATTAATTAAAAATTTATTATTATTACGATTAATAAGGTTAAAAATAATAACCTAAATAATAAAAATTATATTATTTATAAAAATATTATAATTAAAATTTATAAATATTATTTAAAATAAACGAACGTTAAAATAATTATTATATTAAAATATATTTATTATTTTAATATATAAAAATATAAAATATATAACTAAAACGGTTAATTACGAAAAAATTTCGATAATTATAAATAATTATTTTTCGAATATTATATTTTTTCCGAATATATAATATATTTTAAATTAATAAATAATTATAAACTTTTATACTTTATTATTTATTATAATTATAATTACTTTATTTATTAACGAATTAAAAAAAATAACGATTTTTAATTAAAATACGATAAAAAAATATTTATAAAATTAAATAATAAATATAAATATATAAAAATCTTTTAATAATTAAATTACCTTAAATTTTATTATTTATATCTTAAATTAAAATAAAATTAAAAAATAATAACGTAAAAATATTTATATTACGTATTAATACCATACGATAAATACGATTTTTTAATTATAAAAATATCCTTTTTAAAAATTTACCTTTTTAATTTAATAATTTATAAAATATAAAATTTTAAAAAAAATTAAAAAAAGATAATTATTTTTAAATATTAATTTAATAAACGAAAATAATTTAAATATATAAATAATTATTATATTAAATATATAACCCGGAAAATATATAAATAAAAATACTTTTTAATTTTTAAAATATATTAATTAAAAAATAATAAAGGTTTTTAAAAATAAAATACCGAAAAACCTTTATATATAAAACTTTATATAAGGCATAAAAAAAAATACGAAATTAAATCGAAATTTCCGTTTATTATAAAAATAAAATATTTAACGTTATAATTAATTCCGGAATAAAAAAAAATTTTATTTTTTTTAAAATAATTAAACGATATTAAATTCCTTAAAAATATAAATAATAATTTTATAAATTACGTATAATTAATAAAAATTTATTTATTTATAATAACGAACGAATTTTTCGAAAAACGGAAAAATTTAAAATTTAAATATAAAAATATTTAAAACGAATTATTTTTAATATTACCGATATTTTAAAATACGATATTATTTTAAAAATATTATAATTTCGTTTTAATAATTTATATATTAATTAAAAAAAATAAACGTTTTTATAAAATAATTTTTAAAAAAAATTTTATAAAATTTATTACATAATTAAAAAAATTAAAGTTTTTAATTTTATAATAATTATATCTTTTAAATATTAATAATTTAAAAAATTATTTAAAAAATAAATTAAAAAAAAATTACTTAACCATAATTAATAAGATTATAAAATTTTTATTAAAAAAAATATTACTTAAAACTTTATTAAATTTATTATATAAACCTTAAAAAAATTAAAACTTTTTAAAAAATTTTTTAATAAAATTTAAAAAAAATTATATTTAAAAATCCGAATTATTTATAAAATATTTAATTATAATAATATTAAAAATAAAAAATAATAAAATTAAAATCGATAAAAATAAAAATTTAATATATTAATAAATTTACGATTATAAATAACTTAATAATATTATTATTAAAAATAAATATTTTTTAACGTTAATAAATATTATAAAAGAAAATATTAATAAGGTTAAATAATTTATAACTTTAAACTTATTAAATAATTATTACCTAATTCGAATAATTAAAAACGAAAAATAAAAAATTATTTTTAAAATTATTTATAAATATTATAAATATAAAATTATGCCATAAAACTTAATTAACGTTTTAACCAGCTTTTAATATATATTTATTATTATTTTACGGAAATTTTTAAATAAATTCGTTTTTATTTATTTAAATAATATTTTTATTTATTTAAAAACCTTAAAAAAATATAAAAAATATATTACTTAAATATTAAAAGTATTAAAAAAAGTTAATTTATTAATAAACGCCGAAAAAAACGTTTAATATATCCAAAAGTTAAATTTTTTAAGTTTTATTATTATTTTAAAATAAATCCAAATTTAAAATTTTAAATTAAAAACCGTTAAAAATTAATTAATTTTAAATAAAATTATTATTATTAACATTTATTAATTTTTAAAATTTACCGGTTACGTATAATTTTTAATATAAAATTACGGTAAATTCGTTAACTTTTTAATTAAATTTATTATTAAAAAATACGTAAAAAAAAAATTCGAATTTTTAAAAAAAATAAAAAAAAATTTTTAAAAAATTAAAAATAAAATTATTAACGCTTTAATAATTAAGTTACTAAATTATAATAAAAAAAATAATTTAAAATAAATACTTTAAATTACGCCTTTAAAATAATTTTAAAATAATTAAAAAATAATAAAAAATAATATTTAATAATTTATTTTTTTAAAATTTTTAAAAATACGGAATTTAAATACCTTATTTACGATAAAAAATTATTAATAATTATTTTAATATTTAAAAAATAAAAACTATTTTTTAATAAAATCAAAAAATTATTTAATATTTATTTAAATTATAAAAATTTAATTAAATTTATAATTATTTAAAAATTAAATAAACGTTATAAAAATTAAATAATTTTTTTATTTAAGTTTAACTTTAAAATTTATTATATTAAAAGTAAAAAAAATATTTAAATAAATATTTTAAACCGAAAAAAAAATTATAATTTAAA
Organism: Monosporascus sp. MG133; assembly: GCA_004155925.1. NCBI lineage: Eukaryota > Fungi > Ascomycota > Sordariomycetes > Xylariales > Monosporascus > Monosporascus sp. MG133. The sequence goes on along the minus strand of QJNX01000130.1, from coordinate 57,353 downwards.
AATTTTTAAACGATATATATAAATATTATATCGTAAAAATAATAAGATAATATAATTATACGTAACCTTAAAATAACTTATTTTTAAAAAATTAATTTAATTTAAAAATTTTTACGATTTAAAAAAATAAAAAAAAATTAAATAATTAAAAAAAAACGATAAAAATTAATTATTATTTTGTAACAAAATTTATATTTTCCGTTAATAATAAAAAAAATTTATCAAAAAATTTTATAAAAATCCTTTATATAAATATTAAAAAATATTTAAAATTATTAAACGATTTTAAAAAAAATATAACTTTTTAAAATTTCGTTAAATAATTAAATAAATAATTAAAAATTATAATATTTATAATAAAATAAAAATAATTTATTATAAACCGTATAATTTATTATAACCTATAAATATACTTAATAAAATATAAAATATTATAACTTAAAATTTTATTATTAATTTTTTTATATCGAAAAATCCCGTTATTAAAATTAAATACGATACGGTATAAATAATTATTAATAAATTTATTAAATATAAATATTTTTTATTTTTTAAAAAAACCGTAATAATAAAATAATTAATTTACGTTTTTATTCGATATTATTTCGATAAATATAAAATATTAAAAAAAATTATTTTTAATCGAAATAAATTTTTTATATTTAAATTCGGTATTAATTTTTTTAAATAAATCGGTATTAAATTTAAATTTTCGATAATTTATTATCCTTAAATAAACGGCCAAACGGAATAATTAAATTAAACCTTAAAATAATATTTTCGAAATTATATTAATTATTAATAAAATAATTAAGTTAAATTTTTATTATTTACGTAAATAACTTATAATATATCCGTTAATAAAAATATAAATATATTATTTTATATAGTTATATATAAATATAATATAATAATTTATCGATTAAAATAATTAATATATAAAATATTAATTATTATTATTATAATTTTATAAATAAAAATAATAATAACAAAAATTAAAACGGTATAAATTAAATTCCAAATTAAATTATAATTTTTATAACAAAAAATAACCTAATATTATAATAAAAAAAAAATTAAAAAATTAATTTTAACGAAAAAAAATAAAATTTATTTATTATACTAAAAACAAAACGTAACGTTAAACCTTTTTTAAATTAAAACGAAAAAGTTTAATAATAAATTTAATTTTAAAAAACTTAATTTATTTAAAATCGAAAAAATTATTTCGAAAATTAATTATAAATTATTATTACCCAAAAATATAAAAATATATCTTATATTTCATATTTCCTTATTAAAATTAACCCCAAAAAACGTTCCGTTTAAAAAAAATTTCGAAATTAAAAAAAACGATAATAAATACGAAATCGAAAAAATATTAAATTTTAAAATAATTAAAAACAAAATTTAATATTTAATTAAATAAATAAAATATTTACTTAAAAATAATACATAAAAATTACTTAAATACTTAACAAATACGATAAATTTAATTAAGGATTTTTATTAACAAAATTTTAACCGACCGTTTTTAATATAACTAAAATCGTAAACGATAACGATTTTCCGCCCAAATCCGGACCTTTAATATTTAAACCAAAAAAAATAAACGTTTTTACGGTAATATTTATTTTAAAAATAAATCGCATTTATTTTATTTTAACGTAACGTTACTTTTTTTTTAATCTTTTCCGTTTTTTTAATTAATTTAATTTTAAACCTTTTTTTAATATTTTAAAAACTTTTTTTTTAAAAAGGTTTTATTAAAAACGTAAACGTTTTAACTTTTTAATAAATTTTGCCGATTTTTTATTTTATTAATATCGTAATTTAATTAACCTTTTTTTTACCGTTTTTTATTTCCTTTTTGCAATTTTTTAAAATACCAAAAAATTATTTTCGGTTTTCCGTTATTTCCGGAATAAATAATTTTAAATTTCGTTTACTTTTTTTAAAAAATTTATAATTAAAACATTATAAAATAAACGTTAATAACGAATATAATAATTATAACTTTAATTTCCTTAAATAAAAAAATAATCGATTTTTTAAAATAAATATAATTAAAATAAAAAAATATTTTAATACCGAATATTTTTATTAACTTAATACGAATATTTCGAAAATTACGTTAATTCGGACGTAATTTTCTTTTTTTTTTTTCTTTTTAAATATAACTTATTATAATAAAATCAATTAAAAAAAGCTTAAAAAAAACCTTTTTAATAAATAATAAAAAAGTTATTTACGGTTTTATTTTTAAAATAAAAACCTTTAAAAAAAGGAAATAATATTATAATATAAAAATAAAGGTTTTTATTTTAAAAAAACTTATTTTCGGAAATCTTTAAAAAAAGTTCTAACCGGATAAACCTCGGGCAAAAAAAAATTTAACTTCCTTATGCTAAAATTTAAATAATTTAATAAATTTAAATAATTTAAATAATCTTAAATTAAATTACGTAAATTACATAAATTACATAAATTTACGATATACTTATTAAAATCCAGGATAAATATATATAACGGACGATTTTTTATATAAATAATATTTATTTAATTTCGCTTTTTAATTATTAATTTAAACTTTTAACCAAAAGTAATTATACCGTTTTCTAGTTAAAAGAAAAATCCGCAAATTTTTTTAACGAATACCCCATTTATTATGCTATTATTACCTACAAATCAAAAACCCCCATTTCGGATCCTGCTTATACCTCCAGGTGGATATATAACAGGTTCGTTATAATTATTACCTTTTAATAATTAATCGTAATATTATTAATTTTTTTATTTAGTTATTATCTGGAAGGTTATTATTTAAGTTCCGATAATAAGAACCAGTATTATATATAAATCGTTAATTTATACAATTATCGTTTTCGTTTTTGGTACGTTATATCGTTATTTTTAGGTTATAATTTCCTACTATTTTATGATTCATTCGTCCAGCTTTTTTTGCTAACTTTAAAGTTTGCTTTAATTATTTACGGTATTTCCGTTAAATATTAATTAAAAGCCTATTATTATATACTTTGCCGGATTTAACCCGGTTAACGTATTATTTCCGTAAGTTTTTTTCTGGAAGAAAACTTATTTTTTTAATTACTGAAAATATAATATAACGAACCTGTTATATATCCACCTGGAGGTATAAGCAGTATCCGAAATGGGAGTTCTTAATTTGTAGGTAATAATAACATAATAAATAAGGTATTCGTTAAAGAAATTTACGGACTTTTCCCTTAATCGGAAAACGATATAATTACCTTTAATTAAAAACTTAAATTAATAATTAAAAAATAAAACTAAATAAATGTTATCTATAAAAAGAAATCGTTCGTTATATATATTTAATTCTTACAAAAAAATATATCGTAAATTTGTTTAATTTATGTAATTTATATAATCTAATCCAGATTATTTAAATTACTTAAATCCATTAAATCACTTAAACCTTAGTACGGGAAAGCTTAGCTTTTCCTTGCCCGAAGTTTACCCGGTCGGAACCTCCCTCAGAAACTTCCGAGGACAGGTTTCTCCAAAACAGGAACCCCTATCCCTATATTATAACACCATTTCCCTTCTTTAAAAATCTTTATCCCAAAAATAAAAACCGTAAATATCCTTTTTGTTTTGATAAAGGGATTTCTTAAGCTCCCTTCGGTTAATTTTATCATAACAGGTCGAATCGAAAAAAAAAGCCGCGCTTAAATTAATACGAATCTCGTATTAATCGCACAAAGTCCATTAAAAAATTTGGCTTCAAAATTATTCTTTGTTCGAATTATATCCACTTTAAGAAAATTAAGTGCTTTTTTGTAATAGGCATTCCAAGTTGTAATTATTATACTTATCGACAACGTTTAGCGTACGATATACTGGAAATAAACTCCTTATCGAAAATTGGGAAAAAGTACGATTATTTGTAAAAGGAGTAACGTAAAATAAAGGATACTTTAATAACATACCAAAAGTTTGTAAGAATATAATAAAAATCGGCTGAACAAAAAATAAGGGAATTCGTTAATTAATTAAAACGTTTTCGTTTTTAATAAGAGGTTTTGAAAAAAAAACCGTCGTTATTTTAAAGGAAGAATTTAAATAAGATTAATAGAAAAATCAGAAAAGGGTAGAAAAAAAACAGCGTCGTATAAAGGCGGAACAGGTATAATTTGTTTCCGAAATAAATATTGTAATAAAGTCGTTTATTTTTTTCGGATAAAACGCCGAAAATTTAAATTTAAGCGGGGGACCGTTATCGCTTGCGACCTTAGCCGTATTGGAAACGGTCGGTCAGGATTTTGCCGATGAAAATCCTTAACTAGGTTTATCGCATTTATTAAATACTTAAATAATTTTTATATATTATCTTTCGATAAGTAAATTATCCATTTAATTAAATATTGGATTTTGTTTTTAATTATTTTAAAATCTAATATCTTTTCGATTTCGTATTCGTTATTATCCCTTTCGATTTCGAAATTTTTTTTAAGCAAAACGTTTTTTAAGGCTAGTTTTAACAAAGAAATATGGAATATAAAATATATTTTTATGGTTTTAAATAATATTAATTTATAATTAATTTTCAAAATAACTTTTTTAATTTTAAACGGATCAAGTTTTTTAAAATTAAGTTTGTTACTAGGCTTTTTCGTTTTAATTTGGGAAAAATTTAACGTTACGTTTTATTTTTAACGTAATAAGTAAATTTTAAATTTTTTTTATAATATTAAGCTATTTTCTGTTACAAAAATTATAATTTAATTTAAAGCCGGCCTTATATTATCTTAATTTTTATTATTATTATTTTATTCGTAAAGTTATCGTAATAATAACCGATATCTTACGTATTAATTACTTTAATTATTAAGTTACTATTTTATATTTATATACTGCTATATAAAGTAATATACTTATATTTTTATTAACGGATATATTATAAATTACCTAAATAAGTAATAAAAGCTTAACCTAATTATTTTGCTAATAATTAACGTAATTCCGAAAATATTGTTTTAAGGTTTAATTTAATCGTTTTATTTAACCGTTTATATAAAAATAATAAATTATTAAAAATTTAAATTTAATATTAATTTATTTAAAAAAACTGGTACCGAATTTAAATATAAAAAGCTTATTTCGGTTAAAAATAATCCTTTTTAATATTCCGTATTTATCGAAATAATATCGAATAAAAACGTAAATTAGTTATTTTACCGTTACGGTTTTTTTAAAAGGTAAAAAATACCCATATTTAATAAATCTGTTAATAATTACTTATATTACATTATAAATAACTTTAATAACGGGATTTTTCGATATAAAAAAATTAATAATAAAATTTCAAGTTATAATATTCCATATTTTATTAAATACGTTTATAGGTTATAATAAGCTATAAAATTTATATCGAATTATTTTTATCTTATTACAAATATTATAATTTTTAATTATTTATTTAAATATCTGGCAAAATTTAAAAAATCGTATTTTTTTTCAAAATCGCTTAATAATTTTAAATACTTTTTAATATTTATGTAAAAGATTTTCGTAAAATTTTTTAACGAACTTTTTTTATTACTAGCAGAAAATATAAATTTTGCCGCAAAATAATAATTAATTTTTATTATTTTTTTTAGTTATTTAACTTTTTTCCGTTTTTTAAAATTATAAAAACCTTTAAATTAAGTTAATTTTTTTAAAATCGGTTATTTTAAGGTTATATATAATTATATTATTTTATCGTTTTTACGATATAATATCTATATATATTACTTAGAAATTTTTAAATCGTAATCTTTTTTTCGGCTTAAAATATCCGCTTAAATTTTTTTTATCCTTAATATAATAAATCTTAAAGTTAAACTTAAATAAAAAAATTATTTAATTTTTATGGCGTTTATTTAATTTTTAGGTCGTTAAAAATCGAATAAAATTTTTATAATCTGAATAAATATTAAATAATTTTTTAATTTTATGAAAAAAATAATTTCTATTTTTTAAGTGTTAAAATAATTATTAATAATTTTTCATCGTAAATAGGGTATTTAAATTTTGCGTTTTTAAAAGTTTTAAAAAAATACGTTATTAAATACCATTTTCCGTTATTTTTTAATTACTTTAAAACTGCTTTAAAAATATAATTTAAAACATTTATTTTAAATTATTTCTTTTTGTTATAATTTAATAACTTAATTACCGGAGCGTTAATAATTTTATCCTTAATTTTTTTTAAATTTTTATTTTATTTTATTTAAAAACTTAAACTTTTTTTTAATATATTTCTTAGTAATTAGTTTAATTAAAAAGTTAATAAGTTTACCGTAATCCTGAACCAAAAATCGTACGTAATTAATAAATTTCAAAAATTAACGGATATTAATAATGGTTATTTTATTAAAACTTAATTAATTTTTAACAGCTTTTAATTTAAAATCTTAAATCTGGATTTATTTAAAGGTAATAATAAAACTTAAAAAATTTAGATTTTAAATATACTAAATATTTTTTTTAGCATTTATTAATAAATTAACCTTTTTAAAGGCCTTTAACATTTAAATAATATATTTTTTATACTTTTTTAAAATTTTTGAATAAATAAAAATATCGTTTAAATAAACGAAAATAAATTTATTTAAAAATTTTTATAAAATAATAATAAACATATACTAAAAGCTAACTGGGGCGTTAATTAGGCCTTATAATATAACCTTATATTCGTAATATTTATAAATAATCCGAAAAATAATTTTATATTTTTCGCCTTTAATTATTCGAATTAGGTAATAACCGTCTGGTAAATTTAAAATTATAAATTATTTAACTTTGTTAATATTTTTCCTTATAATATTTATTAACGTTAAATATTTTCCGTTTTTGATAATAATATCGTTAAGTTATTTTTAATTGTAAATTTATCGATATATTAAATTTTTATCTTTATCGATTTTAATTTTATCAATTTTTATTTTTAATATTATTATAATTAAATATTTTATAAAAGATTTAAATTTTTAAATATAACCTTTTTTAAAGTTTTATTAAAAACTTTTTTAAAAAGCTTTAATTTTTTTAAAATTTATATAATAAATTTAATAAAACTTTAAATAATATTTTTTTAATAAAAATCTTATAATCTTATTAATTATAATTAAATAACTTTTTTCGGGTTCGTTTTTTAAATAACCTTTTAAACCGTCGATATTTAGGTAACATTATTATTATCGGGTCGGAAACCTTAATTCTTTTAATCATATAACAAATTTCGTAAAATTTTTCTTCCGAATTATCCCATAAAAACGTTTATTTTTTCTAATTAATCCGTAAATTATTAAAACGAAACCATAATATTTTTAAAATAATATCGTATCTTAAAATATCGGTAATATCGAAAATAATCCGTTTTAAATATCCTTATATTTGGATTACAAATCCCTTTATCTTTCGGAAAACTTAATTATTATAATAAATAAATATATTTTTATTAATTATTCGCAACTTATATAATTATTACTTATACGTCTAAGGGATTTAATACCTTTTAATTACCCTAAAAAAATAAAATTTCCTTTTATTCCGGAATTAATTATAACGTTAAATATTTTATTTTTATAATAAATAAAAATTTCGACCTAATTCCGTATTTTTTTTTTGCTTTATATAAGGTTTTGTATATAAGGGCTTTTCGGTACCTTACTTTTAAAAACTTTCGTAATTTTTTAATTAATACGTTTTAAAAGTTAAAAAACGTTTTTATTTACGCGCCTTTTTAGTTATATACTTAATATAATAATTTGTAACGAACCTGTCATATATCTACCCGGAAGTATGAGCAGTATCCGAAATGGGGGTTCTTGATTTGCAGGTAACAATAACCAATAAATAGGGTGTTCGTTAAAGAGATTTAAAGACTTTTCCCTTAACCGGAGAACGGTACAGTTATTTTTAATTGAAAACTTAGATTGATAGCTAAAAAGCGAAACTAAATAAGTACTATTTACAAAAGAATTTATTCGTTATATATCCGATTTTAATAAGTAAATATGTCGTGGATTTATTTAATCTATATAATTTATAGGATCTAGTTCCAGATTACTTAAATTACTTAAATTATTTAGATTACCTAATTTTGGTACGGAAAAGTTAAGCTTTTCTTAGCCCGAAGTTTACCCGATCGGAATTTCCTTTAGAAACTTTCGAAGGCAATTTTTTCCAAAACAGGAACCCTTGTTCTTATATTGTAATATTATTTCCTTTTTCCAAAAATTTTTATCCTAAAAATAAAAACCGTAAATACTTTCTTTATTTTGTTAAAAGGGTTTTCCTTAAGTTTCTTTTAGCTAATTTTATTATAATAAGTCGTATTCAAAAGAAAAAAAAAAAAAGAAAATTACGTCTAAACTAACGCGATTTTCGTAATATTTGTGCTAACTTAATAAAAATATTTAGTACCAAAGTATTTTCTTATTTTAATTATGTTCGGCTAAAAGAAACCGATTGTTTTTTTATTTTAAGGTAGCAAAGTTGTAACTGTTATATTCGTTACTAACGTTTTTTTTGCGACGTTTTAGTTATAAACTTTTTAAGGAAAATAAACGAAATTTAAAACCGTTTGCTTCGGAAATAACGAAAAACTAAAAATAGTTTCCTAACGTTCCAAGAAATCGCGAAAAGGGAATAAGAGGTAATAAAAAAAAGGTTAGTTAAATTACGGCGTTAGCAAAACGAAAAATTAAAAAAGTTTATCGGAAAATTAAAACGATTACGTTTTTAACAAAACCTTTTCAAAAAAAGGGCCTTAAAAATGCTAAAAAAAGGTTTAAAATTGGATTAATTGGAAGAACGGGAAAAATTGGAAAAAAAGTAACGTCGTATGGAGGTAAAATAGGTTTAGTTTGCTTTTAAAATAAACGCCGTAATGGAAGCGTTTATTTCTTTCGGCTGGAACGTCGAAGGTTTGGATTTAGGCGGGGGACCGTTATCGCCTGCGACCTTGGCCGCATTAGAAACGGTCGGTTAGGATTTTGACGGTAAAAATCCTTAACCAGGTTTATCGTATTCGTTAAATGTTTAAATGGTTTTTATATGTTATCTTTAAGTAAATAATCCATCCATTTAATTAAGTATTAGATTTTGTTTTTAATTATTTTAAAGTCTAATATTTTTTCGATTTCGTATTCGTTATCGTTTTTTTCGATTTTAAGGTTTTTTTTAAGCAGGGCGTTTTTTGGGGCTGGTTTTAACAAAGAAATATAGAATATAAGGTATATTTTCATGGTTTTAGGTAACGACAATTTATAGTTGGTTTTTAAAATAACTTTTTTAATTTTGAACGGACTAAACTTTTTGAAATTAAGCTTATCGTTAGGTTTTTTCGTTTTAATTTGGAAAAAATTTAACGTTACGTTTTGTTTCTGGCGTAATAAGTAGATTTTGTTTCTTTTCGCTAGAATTAGTTCCTTAATTTTTTTCTTATTATAGTATTGGGCTATTTTTTGTTGTAAAAATTGCAACTTAATTTGTAATCGGGTTTGTATTATTTTAACTTTTGTTACCATTATTTCTGTTCGTGGAGTTATTGCAGTAATAATTAGGGCCTTACGTACTGATTGTTCTGGTCGTTGGGTTGTTGCGTTATATTTATATACGGCTGTATGGGGTGATATACCTATATCCTTATTAACAGACGTATTATAGGCTATTTATGCAAGTGGTAAAAGTTTAACCTAATTATTTTGTTAATAATTAACGTAATTTCGAAGGTATTATTCCAAAGTTTGATTTAGTCGCTTTATTTAACCATTTGTTTGGGGATGATAAGTTATTAAAAATTTAAGCTTAGTACCGATTTGCTTAAAAAAGTTGGTACCGAACTTTAATATAAAAAATTTGTTTCGATTAAAGATAATTTTTTTTGGTATTTTATGTTTGTCGAAATAATACCGAATAAAAGCGTAAATTAATTGTTTTGTTATTACGGTTCCTTTAAAAGGTAGGAAGTACTTATATTTGGTAAATCTGTTAACGATTACCCATATCGTATCGTATTCGATTTTAGTAACGGGGTTTTTCGATATAAGGAAATCAGTAATAAAATCCCAAGTTATGGTGTTCCATATTTTATTAGGTATTTTTGTAGGTTACAACAAACCATACGGTTTGTGGTAGGTTGCTTTTATTTTGTTACAAATGTTACAATCCTTAATTACTTATTTAATTATTTGGCGGAGTTCTAGAAAGTCGTATTTTTTTTAAAGTCGTTTAATGGTTTTAAATATTCCTTGGTATTTATGTAAGGGATTTTTATGGAATTTTTTAACGAATTCCTTTTGTTGCTGGCGGGAAATGTAAATTTTGCCGCGAAATAACAGTTAGTTTTTGTCGTTTTTTTTTAATTGTTTAATTTCTTTTCGCTTTTTTAGGTCGTAGGAATTTTTGTATCGAACTAATTTTTTTAAAATAGGTTGTTTTAGGGTTATACATAATTGTACCGTTTTATTATTTTTACGATATAGTATTTATATGTGTCGTTTGGAAACTTTTAAGTTATAGTTTTTTTTTCGACTTAAAATATTTGCTTGGATATTTTTTTTACTTTTGATATGGTAAATTTTAAAGTTGAATTTGGATAGGAAAACCATCCAATTTTCGTAACGTTTATTTAGTTTTTATGTCGTTATAAAATGGGTAAGATTTTTGTAATCGGAATAAATATCGAATGGTTTTTTAATCCTACTAAGGAAAGGTTTCCATTTCTTTAAGGCGTTAATAATAATAAGTAGTTTTTTGTTATAAATCGGATATTTAAGTTTTATATTTCGTAATGTTTTGGAATAATACGTTATAAGGTATTATTTGTTATTTTTTTGTTATTTTAGGATAACATTTAATGTATAGTTCGACGTATTTGTTTTTAAGCGTTTTTTTTTGTTTAGGTCCGGTAGTCGTATAATAGGTTTATTGGTAATTACGTCCTTTAACGCTTGAAACGTTTTTTTAACTTCCTTAAAAAACTTAAATTTTTTCCTAATATATTCCTTCGTAATAAGTTTGGTTAAAGGATTGGCAAGTTTGCCGTAGTCCTTTACTAAGTGCCGTACGTAACCAGTAAATCCCAAAAATTGACGGATGTTAGTAACGGTGGTTTTGTCGGGGATAGGCCATTTTTTGATTACTTTTAGTTTGGAATTTTGGATTTGAATTTGTCCAGGGGTAAGGGTAAAGTTTAGAAAGTTTAGTTTTTAGGTGTACCAAACGTTTTTTTTTGCGTTTATTAGCAAGTTGGCCTTTTTAAATGCCTTTAATACCTGAGTAATATGCTTTTTGTACTTTTCCAAAGTTTTTGAATAAATAAGAATATCGTCCAAATAAACGAATATAAATTGGTTTAGGAATTTACGTAAAATGGTTATTAATATATGTTAAAAACTGGCTGGGGTATTGGTTAGCCTAAAAGATATAATCCGGTATTCGTAATATCCGTAAATTATTTTAAAGGCGGTTTTTTATTTTTCGTTTTTGGCTATTCGAATTAAGTGGTAACCGTTTAATAGGTCTAATGTTATAAATTATTTGGTTTTGCTAATATTTTTTTTTATGGTATTTATTAATATTAAGAAATATCCATTTTTTACGGTAATATTATTTAGTTGGCGGTAGTTATGGATTCGTCGGTATATTAGATTTCTGTTTTTATCGATTTTAATTTTGCCGTCCTTTATTTTTGGTACTATAATTATAGGATAACCTACGGACGATTCGGATTTTTGGATATAACCTTTAGTTAAGTTTTTTTGAAGATTTTTCCAAAAAGCTTTAATTTTTTTAGGGTTTATGTAATAAATTTGATAAAGTTTTAGGTAGTATCCTTTTTTAATAGGAATCCTGTAATCTTATTGGTTATGGTTAGGTAACTTTTTTCGGGTTCGATTTTTAAATAATTTTTTGAACCGTCGATATTTAGGGGGCATTATTGTTATTAAGTTGGAAACCTTAGCTTTTTTAATTATGTAACAAATTTTATAAATTTTTTCCTTAAAGTTATCTTATAAAAACGTTTATTTTTTTTAATTAATTAATAAATTACTGGAACGAAATTACGGTATTCCTAAAATAATATCGTATCTTAAAATGTCGGCAATGTTAAAAATAATTCGCTTTAAATATTTTTGTATTTGGACCATAAGTTTTTTTATTTTTCGGAAAATTCGATTATTATCGTAAGTAAATAAGTTTTTATTAATTGTACGTAATTTATAAGATTATTATTTATATTTTTAAGGAATCTGGTATCTTTTAATTACCTTGGGGGAAATAAAACTTTTTTCGGTTCCGGAGTCGATTATAGCGTTAAATGTTTTGTTTTTATAATAAATAGGGATTTCGATCTGGTTCCGTATTTCTTTTTTTGCCTCGTATAAGGTTTTATATGTAGGGGCTTTTCGGTACCTTACTTTCGAGGGCCTTTGCCGTTTTTTAACTGATATGTTTTGGAGGCTAGAAGGCGTTTTTATTTACGTACTTTTCTGGCTGCATATTTGGTACAATAATTATTTATACATTTAAACCATTTTTTGTTACCGAATTGGCATTTGAAGATAACTGTTTTTTTTTTGGCTTTACTTTAGGTTTTGCTTTTTGCGAATTATGGGGTTAGAAGGGTAAACCTCCGAAAGGGGTATTTTTATAGCTAGGAAGTCGTATTTATCGTACGGTATTAGCGCGTAATATAAGCATTTTTGCGTTATAGCTTTTTAGCTTTATTCTGATTCGGGATATAAGTAATAAGATTTAGGGTAGTTTAGCTATTAAGGGGTTTTTGTATATTTGTATTTATTATCTGGTTTTGTAGGCGTTTTTTTATCATACTTTGGCCAAAAGTTGTTATTTTTTTTAGTTCGTTAATAAATAAGGTAGCTATAATTATAACAAATAGTAAAGTACAGAAGCTTATAATTATCTGCAGGTTTGGGGTATGTTATGTATTCCGGCAGAATGTAATATTTTGGGGATAATTGTTTATGGTTATCGAAATTTTTTCGTAATTGATTATTTTGGTTATATATTTTATATCCTTGTATATTAAGGTGACAAATGCATTCTAACGTAATGGTTATTTTGGAATTCGTTCGTTTTAAATGATATTTGTAAATTTTGGCCGTAGCATTTTTGCAAATGGTACAATTTTTATAATCTGGGTCGTCGTTTTTGATCCTGTTAGTTGTAATAATGGTAAATTTTTGATTGGTGGAAGTAACGTTTACTTTCTTTTTATCCTTTTTTTTGTTATTTGTATTTCGTTCGGCCGCGCGGATTTTTTTTTTGGGCTGGGGAATCCGATCTTTTTGGTAATTTTTTTGGGGATTTCCTTTTTTTACTGGAAAGTAATATTCGTTTTTGAAATGGCTTTTTTTGCTATAGTTGAAATATTTAACTTTAGACTTGTTTTTTTTGGATTCCGTTAAAGTAATATTAGCTTTTTTTTGGGATTTGTTTTTTAGTTTTTTGTTGCTGCTGGAGCGTTTGTCGTTATTTCGTTTGCCGGTATTTTTCCTTTTAAGGTATCGATTAAAAGTGCGTCGGTTAAAAATAATAATTTTGTCGATATATTTTTTAAAGGGGCCTTTTTTGGGAACTTTAAACATTTTATTTTTGACTTATTTTTTTAGGCCATTATAGAAAGGGAAAAATAACGTTTTTTTTGGTAATTTGGAGATGGTTGCTAATCGATTAAATTCGGTTGCGTACTTTGTAGCAAACGTAGTTTGTTTTAGGTCGTATATTTTTTTGACCGTATATTGTTACTTATTAGTATTTCCGTATAAAGTTCGTATTTGTTTTTTAAAATGCTTATAATCGTTAAAAACGTAATTGGTAGCGTTTAGGTAATTATCGGAGGAATATGTTAAGTAATCGTTAAGGATGGGTTCGAACCAATCGAGTATTTTTTTAGCAAGTAGCTGAAAAATGGCCATAACCTTTTGGTAATTTTCCGTTAAAAAACTTTCGTATTATTTAAGGTAAAGTTTGGCCTTAACCAGGAATCCTTTTATATCCGTGGTTCCATTATAAGGTTTGGGGGTAATAGGCTTATAACCTTTAATATCAGGTATTTTATAGTAAGTAGGAAGGGGTACGGTTTTTTTTCGTTCGCGATTAAATAACGGAAGGGCAGAAGTTCGCGGATAAGGGGTAAGTGTTTTAAAAAAGGGTGCTGGGATTTTTGGATAAGGAATAATTTTTGAAGCCGCAAAAACCTTTTTTAATTATTAAACGAATTTGGCGTTTTTTTTCTGGAGTTTTACGATTTTTTCGGCCATAAGGTCCAGTCGTTAGTTAGTTGTAAGCTTTTTTTCTTTTTCCGTATCTGCGGTAGGGATTTCTTTAATTTCCTTTTCGTGGTTTGATTTTTTAGGTCGTATTTCGATAATTTCCTTTACTTTTTTAGAGGTAGGGGTTGGTTGCTGTTAAAAAAAAAAAGACTTTTTTTAGCCTTTAGCTTTGGTAACTTTTGGTAATATGTTATCGATTAATTGAAAAACTTTTTCGATAGGGGGTAATTTATATAATCCGGTTATTAATCTTTTATTAGTTGGTAACGGAGATCGAATATGTTATTTGTTTACTGAACGTCGTTTTGTAATATCGTTTTTATTAAGTTCAGAAAAGTTTATGTCCAACTGGGCCTTAAATTATTCGTTAGCTATTAATTAAGAAGTTATCAAAATGTAACGAACCTGTTATATATCCATCCGGAAATATAAGCAGTATTCGAAATGGGGGTTTTTGATTTGTAGGTAATAATAACCAATAAATAAGGTGTTCGTTAAAAAGATTTAAAAATTTTTCCTTTAACCGGAAAACGGTACAGTTATTTCTGATTAAAAACTTAGATTAATAGTTAAAAAGCGAAATTAAATAGGTACTATTTATAAAAAAATTTATTCGTTATATATCCGATTCTAATAAGTAAGTATATCGTAAATTTATCTAATTTATGTGATTTATGGGATCTAGTTCCAGATTATTTAGATCATTTAAATTATTTAGATTACCTAACCTTGGCGCGGGGAAGCCAAGCTTCTCCTAGCCCGAGGTTTACCCGATCGGAGTCTCCCTCAGAGACCTCCGAGGGCAGTCTTCTCCAAGACAGGAACCCCTGTTCCTATACTGTAACATAATTATCTATATACTTAAACCATTTCCTATTACCGAATTAATACTTAAAAATAATTATTTTTTTAACTTTTCTTTAAGTTTTATATTTCGCAAACCATTAAATCAAAAAAGTAAACTTCCGAAAGGGGTATTTTTATAATTAAAAAATCGTATTTGTCGTAAGATATTAACGCGTAACATAAATATTCTTACGTTATAATTTTTTGATTTTATTTTAATTTAAGGTATAAGTAATAAAACCTAAAGTAATTTAGTTATTAAAAGATTTTTATATATCTGCATTTATCGGCTGGCTTTATAAATATTTCCTCGTTATATTTTAACCAAAAGTCGTTATCCTTTTTAATTCGTTAGTAAATAAGGTAATTATGATTATAACAAGTAATAAAATATAAAAACCTGTAATTATCTGCTGGTTTAAGGTATATTATACATTCTGAAAAAATATATTATTCGAAGGATAACTATTTATGGTTATCGAAATCCTTTCGTAACTAACCGTCTGGGTTATATATTTTATACTTTTATATATTAAGATAACAAATATATTCTAACGTAATAGCTACCCTAGAACTAGTTCGTTCTGGATAATATTTGCAAACTTTGGCCATAATACTTTTGCAAATAGCATAATTTTCATAATCTGGGTCGTCGTTTTTAACCTTATTAATCGTATCAATAGTAAATTCCTAATTAACAGAAATAATACTTATTTTTTTTAATCCTTATCCTCGTTATTTATATTTCGTTCGGCCGTACGAACCTTTTTTTTGGGCTGGAAAATTTTATTCCTTTAAGAATTCCCTTAAGAATTTCCCTTTTTCGTCGGAAAATAATATTGGTTTTTAAAATGGCAATTTTTACCGTAGTTAAAATATTTAACTTTAAACTTATCTTTTTTAAATTTTGCTAAAATAACGCTAGCTTCCTTTTAGAATCTATTTTTTATTTTCCTTTTGTTACTAAAACGTTTATCGTTACCTTATCTACCGGTTCCCTTTTTTTTTAAGGTACCGATTAAAAGTACGGCAATCGGAAATAATAACCTTATTTATATATTTTTTAAAAGGACCTGTTTTAAGTACCTTAAATATTTTATTTTTAACCTAAGGCTTTAAGCCGTTATAATAGGGAAAAAATAATATATCCTGAAGCAACTTAAAAATAACTATTAACCGGTTAAACTTAATTATATATTCGGCCGCTAACGTAATTTATTAAAATCTATATATTTATTTAACTACATATTATTATTTATTTATATCTCCAAATAAAGTTCGTATTTGTTCTTCGAAATTCCCGTAATCGTTAAAAATATAATTAATAATATCTAAATAATCGTTAAAAGGGTTTGTTAAATAATTATTAAAAATAAATTCGAACTAATTAAATACCTTTCCCGTAAGTAACTATAGAATAACTATTACCTTTTGGTATTTTTCCGTTAAAAAACTTTCGTACCATTTAAAATAAAATCTGGCCTTAACCAGGAACCTTTTGACGTCCGTAAACTTATTATAAGGTTTAAAAATGATTAATTTATAACTTTTAATATTAGGTATTTTATAATAAGTAAGGATAAATATAATCCCTTTACGGTTATAACTAAATAAAAAAGGTATTAAAGCTTTTTTTTTTGATTACCGGGTAAAATTAACGTTTTCCTTTCTAAATCTTACGACCTTTTCGGCTATAAGGTCCAGTTACTTATTAATCGTAAGTTCCTTTTTTTTCTTAATTGGATTCCTCGGGCCGAACCTCGATAATTTTTTCGGGGGTAAAAGTAAATTACGGTTAAAAGGAAAAAGATTCTTCTTAGCCCTTAGCTTTAATAGTTACGGACGTTATATTATCGATTAACTGAAAAATTTCTTTAATAAGGGGTAAATTATATAATCCGGTTATTAATTTTTTATTTGCTAATAACGGGGATCGAATATATTATTTGTTTATTAAACGTTTTTCTGTAATATCATTTTTATTAAGTTTAAAAAAGCTTATACTTAATTAGGCCTTAAATTATTCGTTAATTATTAATTAAGAAATTATTAAAATATAACGAACTTATTATATATTTACTTGAAAATATAAACAATATCCGAAATAAAGGTTCTTAATTTATAGGTAATAATAGCATAATAAATAAGATGTTCGTTAAAAAAATTTGCAAACTTTTCCCTTAATCGGAAAACGGTATAGTTACTTTTAATTAAAAACTTAAATTAATAACTAAAAAGCGAAATTAAATAAATATTATTTATAAAAAAAGATCGTTCGTTATATATATCTAATTTTTATAAATAAGTATATTATAAATTTATTTAATTTATATGATTTATATAATCTAATCCAGATTACTTAAATTACTTAAATTTATTAGATTACTTAAACTTTAACGCGGGGAAACTTGGCTTTTCCTTGCCCAAGGTTTACCCGGTCGGAACCTCCCTCAGAGACCTCCGAAAACAGATTTCTCCAAGACAGGAACCCCTGTCCCTGTACTGTAACATATAAATTCCAAAACTTATTTCGTAAAATTATTAATATTTTTACGGAAATTATCGTATTTCCGGTTTTTATAAGTATATATAAAAAAGTTTTAAGTATAAATTTATTTACCTTCCGTCATTATCTTAAACGTATTTATTAAGTAACCGTTTTGATCGGTTTTTTTAACGTATATGGTTTTAATGGATAAATTAATCGTTCGTATCGTTTACGTTGTTTAATAAGGTTATTTTTCGGGTAGGTAATTATATCGGGTTTCGTAAATTTAATAAACCATAAAATATCTTAATTAGGATCGATATAATTCTATATATTAAGCGTTTGCGCTTTAAATCGGAATTCGCTTTTAAAATAATCCTAATCCTTAGGTTCCTTATAGATAACTAAGGACGTTAACGGTACGGTCGTTATTATGGATAATAGGGAATATAGATAATTGCTAATAATATATAGCTTATATCGTCTTAATAATAACTAATCAGTTAATAATAATACGAATTAAGCGAATAAGACTTTTAATTGTCAGATATAAGGAACTTTAGTTATGTTATATTAAATGGCTAGTTACGTGCGCTCTCGTAACGCGTACTGATTCTTGAAGTAATCTAGCCCCGGAACATATATGTTCCGATCAGAGGGATATCTCCATATATGGGGTGCTAGCGCACCCCCCTGCTAGCTAACAATAAATGTCTAAGTGGTAAGTTACCTCAGCTAGCTCAGGCCTCGCTGGCTCGTTTTTTTCTAATATATTGTTATATTACGCTAAAAATTAACCAATTAAATCCCAAATCCCCGTAACGAGCCAGCAAGGCCTGAGTTCAGGTTATGCGAATAAGGGTTTCGTTTGGTATCTTGCCACCAAAATCGTCGAATTTCCTTATAATTCCTTCCATTTATTCGAATAAAATTATTCTTTTATATAAAAAGAAATTATTTTATAGCCAATCTATGTCCGATAAGTATGGAACTTTATATACGCGTCGGATATAAGCTAATATATATACAGGACTTTTTTTAATTTTTTTGGGTAATAATTGCAGCCAATATGGTTCAGTTTAAATCTGGGAAATGGGCGACCGTAACGGCCTTATCGTTACGATAGCACAACTACCGGTCGCATTATTGTGTACCGGGTTTCCCAAGTATATTTTATATGGGAAAAACCCATATATTAATTTTTTCGGCCGTACGGATTATAATTATTACGTCGCAGCTTTAAAAAGGTTCCGGACTTAATTAACCGGAACGCTTTTCTTACTACGACATAATAACCACCGGTCATAATATTTCGTTATAAACCTTTTAAGGGTAATTTAATATGGGAAAAATCCGTCCAATTATTCTTTTGGCCGTACGGGTTATAATTATTACGTCGTAACCATAAAGGCGTTCCGGTTAAAAGGTTAATATTAATTAAAAATTTTAACTTATTTCCTTTATATTTTTACCATATTAACCCCGATCGGAAAATTTAATATACTGTTAAAAAGCCCTTTTAAAATTATATATAACTTTATTTTATATTATTTTATAATAAATTTTTATTATTATTATATTTATTAATTTTCAAAATAAAATTTGGAAAATTTGTATAAAACGGTACTAAACGTATTCGAAAAATTATAACTTAATATTAGGCCTTATTTTTGAGGTTTGTGATTTTTATGGGTCTTTTATGGGTTTTTTATAGGTCGGTACTTAAAGCTACAGCTCTTAAAAATCCCTAGCCACAGCTGCGCCGCAGGCACAGCCATAACCTCAAAAATAGGGCCTGATTTTAATAAGGTAAGTGGTAAGTGTCTCCGGGGTTACGCCCGGCGAACAGAGCTCCTAGAAATACATAAGTGGTGCTGACTAACTGATCAGTGGACCCACATCCTAGGCCCTGCACCCTGCACCATTTTAATATATTTATAAGGTGGCCATATGTTTAATTAAGTAATTGTATTTATCGGAATAATTTATATAATTTATTTTTTATAACGTAAAAAAAATTATTTTTAAGTTTTTAATATTACTTCAAAAAATATTTTTTTCGTTAAATTATACGTTTCGAATAATAATAATTTTATTAATTAACCAATTTTAAATCTCGTAAATATTCGTAAATTAATAACTAACGAGGAAATTAATTTATATTTTAAGATTTAATATTTAAAATTTTTACTTTTTTTTATAATAATAATAATTATAACGTAAGTTATATAGCCGTATATTTATAAGTAGGCTTATTAAAGTTTCCGATTAAATATTATAATGCGTTTTTATATGTTAAGTAAATATAATAAATTTCGTAAAAATTTTATTAAAAAAAACATATTTACGAATACGGTTATATAAATATATTATTATTTTAGAAATATATATGATTAAAAACGAAAGTGATTTAATACCGTTTTATATCGTAATCGTTTTTTCTTAATTATACCTTTTAAACGTTTTATACCTCCGTTTTAAACTTAGGTATATAATATTAAAGGTTTAAATTTAATATCAAAAAAAGTAATTAAAATATATTTCGAAGTTAATAATTTTTCAAACTTTCGTTATCGTATTTAAATATTTATAGCAAGATTTTCTCTTAATTTTTTAAAATCCTTAAAAAATATCGAAATACCATAATTAATATATTTTATTTTCGATTTTTAAGGTAAATATTTTAAATAAAATTTAAATATTTATTAATTATAAATATAACGTATTTATATCTTTTAGGAATTTTTTCGAAATTTATAAAATCGATAATAATTCGTTATCTTACTTAAAAATTTTTTTTTAACTTTCGGCATATTTACTTTTTAACTTTTATTTTATTATACTTTTAGTATTTAATTATTATAAAACCTTTTAAGCGGATTTTCCTTATATAAAATTATAATTCAGTAATTATTTCGAGCTTTAAGCACCTTAATTTTAAGTATTATATCGTACCGTTACCGGTATACGGTAATTTTGTTATATATAAATTAACGTTTTATTTATAAGCTATTAAGGTTATGTAAGATATTATTACGTTAATATTTTCGATAACGAATTAATTAAATTTATTTCGAATAAAATTATTATTTTTCCGGTTATTTTATTAATACCTTTTTTTCCGGAATTACCGAAAGGATATTAAATTATACGTAAAGTTTTCGTAATAAGTTACGTTATATAAACATAACGTTTTCGGGTTTATAAGGCTTTAAAATAAAATGTTTATTTTACCGTATTTATTAATCGGAACGAAACCTTTTTTACGTATATTTCGTCGTTTTAGATTATTATTTTATAATTTAAAAATTTATTAATAAGGTTAAAAATATATATCGTAAACTTTAAGTTTAAAATAAATAAATTCCTTAAAAAATAAAACGTAATACTTCTTACGTTACGTTATTTAAAAGTTAAAAAATATGTTAAAATTCGTTTTATTCCTTTTTAAAATTAATTTATCTTTTAAATAATTAATTTTTTTATAGTTTTTAATAAACGGTTAATTTTTTCCTTTAGGGATTAATTAGTAATAATATATTTTTAAATTAATATTATTATCGTTTAATTAAAGCAAAAACTTTTTAAAATTTTTTTAAGAAACGTATAAAAGCATTAAGGTAATTTATAATAAAAGCTTAAATAAACCTTATAACGCGTATTTTACATATTTAACTTTTAACGTTTTTATTTATTATTATTACGATTTGTTTAAAAACCGTTATAATTATTTCGTTTCGGCCTTTTTTTAAAGGTTTTATTATACGGTTAATTATTAATATCTTTAATTTATTTTTAATTAAAATTATCCTAATTTGAAAAATTTATAAAAACTCCGTAAAAAATTAAAAACCTTACTTTAATAGTTTTTATTAATTATTATAAATTCGTTATAATTTAATAATTTAAAAAACTAACTTTAATTTTATTTTATTTTAAAAATATAAATAAATTTAACTAATTAAATATAATCGGTATTATTATTATATATAATTAATTCGTTTAAATAACCGGTATAATTATTTCGGAAATCCCGTAACGTTAACTTTAAGCCATAATTTCTTATTATTTCGTTATTTATTTATTAAACTTTTTAATAATTTTCGGAACTTATTTTAAATATTTTTCGTATTTATATTTAATATTTAAAAATAATTAATTATCGTAAATTTTTCTGGCTTTTTATAATTTAACGTATTAGTTTTTAAAATTATCGTTTAAGTCTAAATAAATTTATTTAATTAATAAGGAAATATTATTTAAAATTTATTATATAAATTCGTTAAACTTTTTACGAAAAATTTTATATTTTCGATTTACGTAAATATAAATCGTAAAATTTTAATTATAAACTTATTTACTTTCGGTCGTTATTTCGAAAATATTTATCGGATAATTCGTTTAATTAACTTTTTTAATTTATATAATTTTTTCAAAAAATAAATTAACTTTTTACCTTAATTAATAAATTTTTTTTAAATAAAAAGTTATATCGAACGGTATAAATTTAATAAGTTAAAAAAAATTTTAATTAAGGTTAATATATTTTTATAAATTATATCTTTTAATTTTAATTTTAAATTCGTTTTTAAAATTATTTTAATTTTTAAGATTATTATAAATAATTATAAACGTTATTAATATGGTTATTATTATAATTAATAAAAGATATAAATAATTATAATTAATATATAACTTATATCGTTTTAATAATAATTAATTAATTAATAATAATATAAATTAAACGAATAAGATTTTTAATTATTAAATATAGGGGTTATTAATAATATTGCATTATATAACTAGTTACAGGCGCTCTAGAACGCGCATTACGTTTTAATGTAATCTGTCCACGGAACATATATGGTCCGATCAGAGGGAGCCTTTCCGTATATGGAGTGCTAGTGCACCCCTGCTAGCTGACAGGTTACGTAACCAGGGATCCACCTGGTCTTTCTTTTTTGGACCTCGGACCGTGCCTGGCCCCGCCAAGTCTGTCGGGCCATAACAGTAGTGCAAACCCTATGCGGTGCCACCGAACTGAAGGGCGAGAAGCAGCTGCAAGACCATCCCTGCAAAAAGGATGAAGCCTAAGAAGTTGAGGCGGTGATGCAGGCTGCGGAGCATAATTACAGCCCTCTTTTTCGGTACGTGCTCAGGTATCCGAAGAAGGACGATGGCTAGAGCTGCGATGCTGCCTAGCGGCAGATTAATGTAGAAGCCTGGTGTTCTTGTTAACCAAAACACTGGAAAGTGGGTATAAGTGTATCGAGAAAAAAAAATCGACATCTCCAAAAGCACCTACACCATCGCCACGTGCTATACGAAGTAAAGGCACCCCCAATAAGTGGTCCAACGACGAGTCCCAGTTGGTTAACTAAAACCGGCTATTAATATTCGAGGTTACGAGCTCGGTCAATTTGCACAAAACACTACCCACATCCCATGGTCAAGCCGATCAAAGCTAGGCGCCAGTTAACGCTTCTATGCTAATCATGTCGCCGAAGCTGAAACACTCACAAGGCCGCTTTTCCAATAGGGCGCAGCTTGAAATGATGGTTATGGCGCCATTAATAATCCCAGCCGCACCGAGACCAGCCACGGCTCGGCCGACTATCAGCATGGAAGAGGAGACTGCAGCGCCGCAGAGCACGGAGCCGAGCTCAAATATTCCGAAGAATACCAGGAACGACCACTGTTTACTCAGGC
Source organism: Monosporascus sp. MG133 (assembly GCA_004155925.1). NCBI lineage: Eukaryota > Fungi > Ascomycota > Sordariomycetes > Xylariales > Monosporascus > Monosporascus sp. MG133. The sequence goes on along the minus strand of QJNX01000130.1, from coordinate 33,974 downwards.
TGTAAGCGAGGGACTGAAGACTACCCGGCCAAACTAGATAGCAAGAGAACAAGGCAGTCAACCAACTACTAACCTTGGTGTTGAAGTGGGTATACGCTTTGCCTGTCAAAGGCTGCGGAGCCGCGCTGCGTGCGGCCCTGTCAGTTATCTCTGTCTCTCTCTTTTGGATCTTGCACTGCAAGAAAGCCGTGGGGGATATAGATAGATAGTCTTACCTGCCGAACTGGTATGCGCTGGCATACCAACCAACATCTGCCAGCGACTGGAACTCATCCGTAATGCGTGGGATAGCCTGTGCGCGATAATGTCATTCATTAGTGTATTGGCAGTCAGATGCGACACCTAGCGAAAAGGGAGACTTTACGGTGCTGATGACCATGGTGTCCACAAGCATTAGGAAGCACGCCATGGCAACGCTAGCGACGACGATGCCCAGCTTTATGCCTGTTACATAGCTATCGCTTGTTCCGTAGCTAACCCCCTGCTCTGGCTTGATCTCGTTCTGTGACGTTCCCGACTCCAGCACGCCAGCATTAGAAACGTCTAAGTTCGACTTTTGCCCCATTATGGTGAGGACGCGTTCTTCAGTAGTAAAGGATGTGAGTTCTGGATGTTAGGTGCACTTGCAGATCTCATGATATCTTCGTTGAACGGGTTCTCTAATGATCCGAACTACCGCTCGCGGTTTCATTATGAAGTTTTTGAGAAAAGCACGCTGGATGGCCATGTGACGTGTGGGTCCCGTGCAGAAAAGTAAAGTTACTTTGGATATCCGACTGGTCTCAAAACATGTCTACCTAGGCTGAGAGAGCTGCTGCAGCCTGACGCTTACGTTTTGTTTTGATGATATGCAAAACCGTACCATCGACACTGTCTCGGCTGATGATTGCATATGGTTTGTATCTTTGATTCGTCACTTTCGCAGCATCGGTCGCAGTCTGTTGCACAGTAGAGTGTTACAACATTACTACAGATGTGTAGCTCAGCCCGGCCCATTGCAACATATAACAAACGTTTTACTCCTTGATGGGAAATAACAGTGCTTACATGCACACTTATTTATAGTCCTTGGGCCTATGTAGGTATGTATAGGACGTTTGGTCTCCTAACTGCCAAGGCACCCCTATACCCGGCTAGTGGGGGCGCAGGCACGCCCCCTGGTCTCCCACGTTACACCAGGGTTGCGGGTAGGGAGAGATGATGATGGATTTTACATCCCGGGTGGGCGCTCAGCGCAAAGCTATCTATCTAGGGTGTAAGGCTAGGTACTTGAAAGGTCTACTCTGTCGGTTCTGGTCCTCCCCTGAGTCGGTTCTTCGACCGCGCAGCTGCCCGACAGCTCGATAGCTGTATCGGACGTCCGGAGTAGTTACCGGCGTTTCGCGTACAAATGAAATCCTCAGCTGCCACCTCGCTGCAGATTGCAGCGCTACGAACTTGTCGCCAGCCGGGCATTAGCCCGTGAGACGCAGTTGCCGCCCGGCGGTAGGGAGAGAGTGGGGGCGGGCGGGGCAGGGGGGAGAGTGGAGGATAGAATAAGTTGACGTCGGGCGTATGCCTATTGACTAGTCTTGCAACCCTGTGCCACCAACGCGCAGCAGAGTGTCTGAGGCAGCCAGAATCTTGTTCTCATGGATGGATGGCTGCATGTCTGCCTGATATTTCAACCGATTACCATGCCTACTCTGTGGTTAAACTGTAGACGCCGATGACCCGCAAACGGTAGTAGAAGTAAATATCTTTGCACTATCTATGTACCTAAGACCAATCTGGTCAATCTGGAACCACTCGATTTCATAGAGCAATAACTTGTTTGATTTGGGGAGGTCGTCTTTTCTCTCTCGTCCTATCCTTACACATATACGAACCAGGCGTGTGGCCTAACTCACCGAACCATAAGACTGGAGTTGATGTGCTGTCGCTGAAGTTGGCTCTGAACTTAGTCGCATACTGAATCCCTTGCCATGACGCTCGATACTCTAATGAGCTTGCTCTCGTGGCAGAATTTCGCCTTGATGGTCGCAATCTACTTTGCTAGTCTTAGTATCTACCGACTCTTCTTCCACCCTCTTGCGCAGTTTCCGGGTCCGTGGTTAGCAGCCGTCACGCGCTACTATGAAGCATACTATGACATCGTCCAGAACGGCCAATACACATTCAAAATCGCCGAGCTTCACAAGAAATATGGCCCGATAATCCGCATCAGCCCTTACGAGCTGCATGTCATGGATCCGGCCTATTTCGAGAAGCTTTATCGTCACGATGGCCGCTGGGACAAGTATGCCTGGGCTTATGATGCCTTCCCCGCCAAGGGAGCGATCATCTGCACCGTGGATCACTACGTCCACAAGGCGCGGCGCGCGCCATTAAATCCCCTTTTTTCCAAGGCCAAAGTGGCCGGCCGACAAGATCTCATCCGCCGGCACGTCGAAACCTTCTGCGACAAGATTTCCGAATTCGCTGCATCCGGCAAGTCAATGAACCTCGGCACCGCTACCACCGCGTTCACCAAAAATGTCGCCACGGAATTCATCCTGGACAAGTCCTTCAACAACCTCGACCAAGATTTCACCGCCACGTTCAAGCCTCCGGGCAAAGGATCCGGGTATATCTGGCGAGTAACCAAACACATAAGGTGGTTTGAACCTACGATGAGAAAATTGCCAACCAATTGGGTTATCAAAAACGCAGACGCGGGTGCATCAGACCATTTTAAGTACTTAAAGGTAAGTTTCTCTTATTCCAGCTTAGCACCGTTGCTAACGCCTCTGGCTTGGCAGCAAAGCATGCAAGATACCAAAGACCTCATGACGGCCGCAGCCTCTTCCAAAGCCAGTGGCGATGAAACTCCACGGACCATCGTTCATGCAATTGTAAACTCGAATCTTCCGGCAGAGGAGAAGGAATTCGGTCGTGTATGGCCCGACGTAGCTACCGTGGCGGGGGCGGGCGTCGACACTACTGCCAGTGTCCTGCGCTTGATCTTTTACCACGTTTTCAGCGACGCTGGGATCTTGAAGACACTCCGGGCCGAGCTCGCCTCGGCCAACATCCAATCCTCCTCCCTGGACACTGTCGAGTTGAGGACGCTTGAGCAGCTGCCCTACCTGACGGGCGTGCTGATGGAGGGGCTACGCTTGAGCCCCGCCATCGCTTCCCGCATGGCGCGCATTGCCCCCGATCGGGATCTTTATTACGGCGAGCGTCGCATCCCCGCCAGAACCCCTATTGGCATGACCATCCTCTTGATCCACACGAACGAATCGCTCTACCCGGAGCCGAAGCGTTTCCACCCCGACCGGTGGACAGATCTCGAGGCGCGGAAGAAGGCTGAAAAGACGTTCGCGCCGTTTTCAAGAGGCACCAGAAATTGCCTCGGCATGTAGTGCGTCCATGCTCTCCCTCTCTTTTTCTACCCATCACTCCCTTTCCCGCAACCGTCTACTTTTGAGGCAGGAAGCAGAGCCTAAATCCCTCACTAACGCGAAATTAACTAGTCTGGCCTGGGCCGAAATGTATCACGTTGTGGCCGCCGTGGTCCAGCGCTTCGACTTTCAGTTCGAGGGTGCAAGCGCTAAAGACTTCGAGTGCGAGAGCGACCAGTTCGCGATTAGAACCTATGGCGGAGGAATCTTAAATACCCGCGTCAGCTTACGCCAATGATAGGACTCGCATTGTACCCTTCTGGGTAGGTCCTGCTCTTTGACTTAGGGTCAATATTGAATCGATGGAGTGATGTGGAGGGACGGTGGGGGCAGAATGTCTGTATAGACACTAGACTCTATGTAGTCTCTGTATTAGGCTGTCTCGCGACTCTCCACTGCTTGCTAAGCTATCCTTAAAGAACAACTATTAACGCCAGGTGGCGTAGTGGTACGATAACCTGATACGCAGTCGTCCGGTAAAGAGGACTATCTTTACATATGGTCATAGGAGGAAGAATGTTATATCATACATATGTAAAGGTATTTGAATATCGGTATGATCCAACGGGTTGGAGGAATTTTCAAAAGACCGAAAAGGAGTGGAACAGGTAACAAAGGATTACAAGCGGCACGTATCTCAATTACGTTCTGCACTACTTAGTTTCGTCCTTCAAATTCTTCCCTTTTACCATCTACTTCCGATGAATTAGATGTGAACTAATATTTGCTATCCTACATAACTTCGATGATCCCGAGCGCTGAGAGTTTTGGCTCGATAACTCGCTGTAGCGAGAACCTCGAGTCCGCGCTCGCGAGTAGAGCCCCCCACTCATCCACCGTCCTCTCATGCGAATTGAAGATGGCGCCCATATTGAGATCTTCCGCCCTGTTTGTTTGCAGCTCATCAGAAAATTTCATGAATATATCACAGTAACAAAGCAGTACCGACCTGAGATATTTTTCTTTCCACCAAGCCACAACTCCTGGTTCTGGCATGCACGTGTCCTGGATGATGATCCTCGCGCCTGGCTTCAACGCGGGAATTTGAGCTTAAGAATCAATAGGCAATACTTGTCCGACCAATTGTGGAAGATCCAACGGAAGAGATAGACGTCCGCTGTTACGGGTTGAGGGGCGAATATGTCATGAGCCATGAACTTCGCTTTTCCCCGGAGCTCCACGGGTATTCGGGCGCCAGCATTCTCGACAACCTTATCCATGTCCTGAATGAGGATGTCGAGATTATCGAATCGTTTCGCTAGCTCCGTAGCCACATGACCCTGGGCCCCTCCGACGTCGATGACTCTGGCTGGTCCAAGAGAGGGCCAATCATAGCCGTCAGTTAGATGCGAAGGGTCATATTCTGGTCTGGTCGCAAAGACTTCCATAGCAGATGCAAATCGACTAGCCCTTATGGCGTCCCGCCCAATGATTGTATAGATCGACTCAGTTGTATTGTTTGATAGAGAAAACCCCTACAGACAAAGTTAGCCTTACTGCCTGCACGGAGGCTGCTTCCGCGGCAATGAGAGATCAAGAGCTTGAGAGCTAGGATAGGTACTGTTTCATTTGTTTCCTGGGATTCCGGCCACTTTTGCCACGCATCTAACATCTGTAAGTTATGGCTATCAGTAATCTGCAGCAGGTCAGGAGATGTCGGAAGCCAGGGTCTAACCTTAGTAGCTGCTGGCCACATTTCCTCCGTCCCTATCCTTAGCCAATTGTTCATCTCCGGGCTCGTTAGCATTTTAGATGCTTTGGTATGAGCTACCATGCCGGGTTCGGGTTCCTGAAACACGCGCATTGTCATGGCATGGCGGAGATAATAAAAAACGGTTATAATAAAAAATAACGACGTTACATAAAACATCTATAAGGGCGATAAATTTAATCAGGAATATAAAATTTATTACGACTTTTTATATATAGCTGAATATTAAAAAATTAATAACGTAAAAGGGACGTACCTTAATTAAAGTATTAAAATGGTGCAGGTGCAGGGCCGAGAATGTGGCTTTACCGATTAATTAGTCGGCACCGCTTATGTATTTTTAGGAGCTCTTTTTGCCGGACGTAACCCCGGAGATATTTACCACTTATTATTATCGCGACAGCTTTTTTACAAACTGGTTTTAATACCAATATAATTACATTAATGTTTATTACCTTTAAAGCCCTGGGCTTATTCGTAATATTTTTTTCGATCTTAAACTGATTAGGATTAAATTTATTCTGCCTTATATTATTTAGCTGCTAAGGAAAGGAAACTGGCTTTAGTTGGTTATTAAGGTAACTTTCGATTTCCGATTATAAAACGGAATAAATAAGGTTTTAATTAAAAGCGTACGATAACGATTATATACGATTACGATTATAATTATAATTACGGTTATGATAATTTAAGCGGCATATATTTAACGACCGTAATTACGATAATAACGCAATTTTTTAAATAATCAATAAAAAAAAGTTATTAAATTTAGGTTTTATTACGACAATAACTTTATTTAGATAACGGTAAAGGAATACGAACGTATATAAACGACCGGTTTTGGAATATAGATTAATTACGTAATTCAGATTATTGTACATATTAGTAAGAAAATCACGTAATAAAATAAATTATTAAAATTAATAAATAAAAATTAAAAAAATTAAAATTACGTTATTAGGGACGTAATTATTAGGATATGTATTAATTAAAATAAATATAACGAATACGAATAAAAAAAGAAATTAAGTTATAAAATTATTTATTTATGTTATATATAAAAGGAAAATATTAAGAAAAATAACGTTTTTTAACATATATAGAAATTAAAAATAAAACGTTATAAAATATATTTTGGATTTTTTTAGCGTTAATTAAATAATTGTTACATCCGTGGGGATTCCACTAAACCTAGAGAAGGAGCCAGGTGAGTCGAGACAGCTGAGGCCTCCACCCCGCCGGCTAAATCTCGGCTTTCGGCCTGTCTCTATACGTCTCCAGAGATAGAGGGAGACCACCCCTGTCCGTTTTTATCGGTTTCCAGGGACCTCCGGGGATCTCTGGAGATTAAGAAAGATAGTAAAGATATATGTATCAGATAATTTCCTATATGGATAACTTCCTTTTAGTTTCGTTCTTTAGTTATTAATTTAAGTTTTTAATTAAAGGTAACCGTACCGTTTTTTAATTAAGGGAAGAATCCGTAAATTTTTTTAACGAATATTTTATTTATTATGTTATTGTTACCTGCAAATTAAGAATCCTTATTTCGGATATTATTTATACCTTTAGGTAGATATATGATAGGTTCGTTATATTTTGATAATTTTTTAATTAATAGCTAACGAATAATTTAAGGTCCGGTTGGGCATAAGTTTTTTTAAATTTAATAAAGACGATATTATAAAACGACGTTTAGTAGATAAATAGTATATTTAATTTCCGTTATTAATTAATAAAAGATTAATAACCGGATTACATAATTTAATTTTTTATTAAAGAAGTTTTTTAGTTAATCGATAATATGTTACTAAAGGTTATTAGAGCTAAAGGCCAAAAGGAGTTTTTTTTTTAATAATAATTAATCCTTGCCCTTAAGGAAATAAAGGAAATTATCGAAATACGACCTAAAAAGTTAGATTACGAAAAGGAAAAAGTTAAGGAAATTTTTGTTATAGGATCGGGAAAAAAAAGAGAACTTACGATTAATTAACGATTGGATTTTATGGTTAAGGAAGTCGTAAGATTTTAGAAAGAAAACGTTAAATTTGTTTAATAATTAAAAAGGGTTTCGGTTTTTTTAAGAACCATTTCCCGATTGCGAATTTTAACCTTTTTTTTATTTGGTTAAGAACGAGAAAGAAATATACCTTTTCCTGTTTATTATAAAATGCCTGATATTAAAGGTTATAAGTTAATTGCTTTTAAACCTTATAATGGATCCATAAATGTGGAAGGATTTTTGATTAAGGCCAAATTTTATTTTAAGTGGTATAAAAATTTTTTGACGGAGGATTATTAAAAGGTTATGGTTATTTTTTAGTTGTTTGTTAAAAAAGTATTTGATTGGTTCGAACTTATTTTTAATGATTACTTAATTAATTTCCCCGATAGTTACTTAAACGTTATTAATTACGTTTTTAATAATTACGGGTATTTTAAAAAACGGATACGAACTTTGTACGGAAATATTAATAAATAATAATATGCGGTTAAGAAAATGTATGATTTAAAATAAATTACGTTAGCTGCCGAGTACGTAATTAAATTTAATCGATTAGTTACCATTTTTAAGTTATTAAAAAAAATTTTTTTTTTTTTTATGATGGTTTAAAAAAATAAGTTAAGGATAAGATGTTTAAAGTATTTAAGATTAAACCTTTTAAGGAGTATGTTAATAAGGTTATTATTTTTGATCGATATATTTTTGATCGATACCTGAAAAGGAAGGGTACCGGTAGACGAAGTGATAATAAACGTTTCAGTAGTAATATGAAAATAAAGGATAAATTTTAAAAGGAAGTTAATGTAATTTTAGCGGAATTTAAAAAAGATAAATTTAAAGTTAAATATTTTAATTATGGTAAAAAGGGTTATTTTAAAAGTAAGTATTATTTTTTAACGAAAAAAGGAAATTCTTAAAAAAGTTTTTAAAGGGATAAAATTTTTTAGTTTAAGAAAAAGATCCGTACGGCCGAACGAGATATAAATAACGAAAAAAAGGATAAAAAGGAAATAAACGTTATTTTTGCTAATTAGGAATTTATTATTGTTACGATTAGTAGGGTTAAAGATAACGACCTAGATTATAAAGATTATATTATTTTTAAAAGCGTTATGGTTAAAGTTTGCAAATATTATTTAGGATAAGTAAGTTTTAAAATAGTTATTACGTTAAAATATATTTGTTATTTCGATATATAGGAGTGTAAGATATATGACCAAAACGGTTAGTTACGAAAGGATTTCGATGGTTATAAATAATTATTTCCTAAGTATTGTATTTTTTTCGAATATATAATATATTTTAAATTAGTAAATAATTACAGGTTTTTATATTTTATTATTTATTATGATTATAACTGCCTTATTTATTAACGCGTTAAAAAGGATAATAATTTTTGATTAAGGTATAATAAAGAAATGCTTATAAAGCCAGACGATAAATATAGATATATAAAGATTCCTTAATGGCCAGATTACCTTAAGTTTTATTATTTATATCCTGAATTAGAATAAAACTAAAGGGCTATAACGTAAGGATATTTGTATTACGTGTTAGTACTTTACGACAAGTACGATTTTTTAGCTGTAAAAATACCTTTTTCGAAAGTTTATTTTTTTAACTTAATAATTCGCGAAATATAAGACTTAAGGAAAAGTTAAAAGAAGATAGTTGTTTTTAAATGCCAGTTTGGTAACAGAAAATGGTTTAAGTGTATGGATAATTATTATATTAAGTATGTAGCTAGGAAGGTATACGAATAGAGATATCTTTTAGTTCCAGGGACGTATTAATTAAAAAACGGCAAAGGTTTTCGAAAGTAAAGTATTAAGGAGCTTTTATATATAAAACTTTATGTAAGGTAAAAAAAGGAATACGGAATTAAATCGAAATTTTTATTTATTACGGAAATAAAATATTTAATATTATAATCGATTCCGGAATAAAAGGAAACTTTATTTTTTTTAAGGTAACCGAAAAATATTAGATTTTTTGGAAATATAAGTAACAGTTTTATAAGTTACGGATAATAAATGGAAGCTTATTTATTTACGATAACGGCCGAATTTTCCGGAAGATTAAAAAAATTTAAGGTTTAGATATAAGGATATTTAAAATAAATTATTTTTAATATTACCGATATTTTAAGATACGATATTATTTTAAGAATACCGTAATTTCGTTCCAGCAATTTACGTATTAATTAAAAGAAATAAACGCTTTTATAGGATAATTTTAAGGAAAAATATTATAAAATTTGTTATATAATTAAAAAAATTAGGATTTCCGATTTTATGGTAACGGTACCCTTTAAATATCGACGGTTTAAAAAGTTATTTAAGGAACGAATTCGAAAGGAGTTATCAAATTATAATTAATAGGATTATAGAATTTTTATTAAAGAAAGATATTACTTAAAATTTTATTAAATTTATTATATAAGTCCAGAAAAAATTAAAGCTTTTTGGAAAAGTTTTTAACGAAACCTTAAAAAAGGTTATATTTAAAAATTAAAATTACCTGCAAGATATTTAATTATAATAATACCAAAAATAAAAAATGGTAAAATTAAGATCGATAAAAATAAAAACCTAATATATTAACGAATTTACGATTATAAATAATTTAACGATATTATTATTAAAAACGGATATTTTTTAACGTTAATAAATATTATAAAGAAAAATATTAATAAAATTAAATGGTTTATAGCTTTAAACCTATAAGACGGTTATTAATTAATTCGAATAATTAAAGGTAAAAAATAAAAAACCGGTTTTAAAATTATTTATGGATATTATAAATATAAGGTTATATTATAAAACCTAATTAATACCCTAATTAACTTTTAATATATACTTATTATTATTTTACGGAAATTTCTAAATAAATTCGTTTTCGTTTACCTAAACGATATTTTTATTTATTCCGAAATTTTAAAAAAGTACAAAAAATATATCGCTTAAATATTAAAGATTTTTAAAATAATTAACTTATTAATAAAGGTAAAAAAAAACGTTTGATATATTTAAAAACTGAATTTTTTAAACTTTATTATTACTTTAGGACAGATTTAAATTTAAAATTTTAAATTAAAAATTATTAAAAACTGGCTAATTTTAAATAAAGTTACCGTTACCGATATTCGTTAATTTTTAAGATTTACCGGTTATATATAACCCTTAATTTAAAATTATAACAAACTTGCCAACTTTTTAATTAAACTTATTACCAAAGAATATATCGGAAAAAAGTTCGAACTTTTAAAGGAAATAAAAAAAAATTTAAAAAAAATTAAAGATAAAATTATTAATACCCCGGTAATTAAGTTACCAAATTACGACAAAAAGAAACGATTTAAAATAAATGTTTTAAATTACGTTCTTAAAATAATTTTAAAGTAATTAAAGGATAATAAAAAGTAATACTTAATAGCGTACTTTTTTAAAGCCTTTAAGGACGTAAAATTTAAATATCCCATTTATAATAAGGAATTATTTCTTAACGGAACAAAAAAACTATTTAATATTTATTTAAATTATAAAAATCTTATTCGATTTATAATTACCTAAAAACTAAATAAACGTTATAAAAATTAAATAGTTTTCTTATCCAAGTTTAATTTTAAAATTTATTATATTAAGGGTAAAAAAAAATATCTAAATAAATATTTTAAACCGAAAAAAAAATTACGGTTTTAAAATTTTTAAGCGATATATATAAATGCTATATTAAAAAGACGATAAAATAATATAGTTATATATAACCTTAAAATAACCGATTTCAAAAAAATTAACTTAATTTAAAAACTATTACGATTTTAAGGAATAAAAAAAAATTAAATAATTAAAAGAAAATAATAAAGACTAATTATTATTTTGCGGTAAGATTTATATCCTCTGCTAATAACAAAAAAAATTCGTTAAAAAATTTTACGAAAATTGTTTACATAAATATTAAGGAATATTTAAAATTATTAAACGACTTTAGGAAAAATACGACTTCTTAAAATTCCGCCAGATAATTAAATAAGTAATTAAGGATTATAATATTTATAATAAAATAAAAGTAACTTATTATAAGCCGTATAACTTATTATAGCTTATAAATATATTTAATAAAATATAAAATACCATAATTTAGGATTTTATTATTAATTTCCTTATATTAAAAAACCCTATTACTGGAATTAAGTATAATGCGGTATAGGTAATTATTAACAGATTTACCAAATATAAATATTTTTTACCTTTTAAAAAAACCGTAACGGCAAAATAATTAATTTACGCTTTCGTACGATATTATCTTAATAAATATAAAATACCAAAAAAAATTATTTTTGATCAAAATAAGTTTTTTATATTTAAATTCGGTACTAATTTTTTTAAATAAATCGGTATTAAATTTAAGTTTTTAACAGCTTATTACCTTTAAACAGATGGTTAAATAAAACGATTAAATCAAACTTTAAAATAATATTTTCGAAATTACGTTAATTATTAATAAAATAATTAAATCGAATTTTTACCGCTTATATAAATAGTATATAATACGTCCGTTAACGAGGACATAAATATTTTATTTTATATAGCTATATATAAACATAATGCGATAACTTAACGATTAAAATAACCAATACGTAAAATATTAATTATTATTATAATAACTTTACGAATAAAAATAATAATAACAAAAATTAAGATAATATAAATTAAATTCTAAATTAAATGAAAGTTTTTGTAACAAAAAATAACTTAATATTATAATAATAAAAAATTAAAGGATTAATTTTAACGAAAGGAAATAAAATTTACCTGTTACGATAAAAACAAAACGTAATGTTAAACTTTTCCTAAATTAAAACAAAAAGGCCTAACGATAAGCTTAATTTTAAGAAATTTAACCCGTTTAAAATTAAAAAAGTTATTTTAAAAATTAATTATAGATTATTATTACTTAAAACCATAAAAATATACTCTGTATTTTATATTTCCTTATTAAAATTAGCCTTAAAAAACGTCCCGTTTAAAAAAATCCTCGAGATCGAAAAAAACGATAACAAATACGAAATCGAAAAAATACTGGACTTAAAAATAATTAAAAACAAAACCTAATATTTTATTAAGTAAATAAACTATTTACTTAAAAATAATATTTAGGAATTATTTAAGTATTTAACAAATACGATAAACTTAATTAAGGATTTTTACCGATAAAATCCTAACCGACTAAGGTTGCAGGCGGTAATAATTTTTTACTTAAATTCAGATTTAAAACGTTTTAATTAAAAAAAGTAAATACCTTTATTAATATATTAAGCCTTAAAATAAACTATATTCGTTCTTTTTCCTAATAATCCTTTTCCGTATTTAATTTTTCCTATTTTTCTAATTTATCCATATTTTTAAACCCCCTTTAAATAAACGATATTCCTTTAAAATGTAATTATTTAGACTGGTAATTTAACCGAATAATGCGGTTAAATAACTCCTGTAGTTATTAAACCGCTAATTATTTTTATTTATTTATTCGAAATTCTTTAATCCGAATATTTTCAAAAAAAAATAACGAAATATAATTTCCGTTATAAATTTAAACATTAACCGCTAAATAATTTTAATAATTTTTCCGATTTTTTAGCATTTTGCAAAAAAGCTTTTTTTCAAAATAACGTATATACGGTATAACTTCGAAACCAAATTAAAAAATCGACTTTATAAGTTCGTAACGATTTTGGGTTAAGGTTTTAAAACGTTTCTAAAATTTATTTATTATGGTTAAAACATATTACGGTATTAGGAAAAAAAGAAAGTTTATTTTTTAAAAATTTTTAAGATAAAAATTTTTAAAAAAAAAAAATAATATTATATCCGTAAGGATTTTACTAAACCTAAAAAAGGAACCAGGTAAATCGAAATAACTAAGGTTTCCATCCCGCCGGCTAAATCTCGGCTTTCGGCTTATCTTTATACGTTTCTAAAGATAAAAGGAGATTACCCTTATCCGTTTCTGTCAGTTTCCAAGAACTTCCGGGGATTTTTGGAAACTAAAAGAAATAATAAAGATATATATATCAGATAATTTCTTATGTAAATAACCTCCTTTTAGTTTCGTTTTTTAGCTATTAATTTAAGCTTTTAACTAAAGGTAACCGTACCGTTCTTTAATTAAGAGAAAAGTCCGCAAATCTCTTTAACGAACACCGTATTTATTGTGCTATTATTATCTGCAAATCAAGAACCCCCATTTCGGATACTGCTCATACCTCCAGGTGGATGTATAACAGGTTCGTTACAATAATATCCTATTTGGTTATTATTAAGCGGTATTAATTAAAATTAGTTCTTTTTATTAAGTTTAAATATTATAATGTTTAAGTTAATATAAAGGTATTAATTAATAAGTTAAAAAAGGTATAATTAAATAATTAATAATATAGCGGCGATTAGGATAAGGCGGTATTATATAGATCCGTCGGTATTAATTTCCGATAATTCCGCTAGGATATTAATAAATATTACTAGCATATTATTAAAAAATAGATTTTATCGGAACGAACGGTTCGCGGTTATAAAAAGTTTTCTAAAGATACGCGCAGCTTATCTAACTGTTGTTGGTATCGTAATGTATGTATTACTTACTAACTTATGTGAGGAAGGATCAGATTAATCCCTATTATGTATCTAAAAGTATTACCTACAGGTGGGGCGCGTATAGCCCTACTGCGACGCGTTAGAGTTAGCTTCGTACGGGCTAATTAACCAGGTGCATGGTAACGTATTATATGCTAATACGCCCTTTTACGTTATATGTACATTTTAAAATTTTAAGAAAAGCTTTTTATTTAATACGTCTTAAAGGTCGAACTTTAACTTTTATGTAAAAAAGGTAATAAAAATTAAAAAAAGTAAGGAAATTAATCAAAATTTAATTTATTTTTTATTAGTAAATTAATTAATAATTAAGATTATTAATTTTTAAGTTTTTTTACCTTTCGGCAGTTAAAAAGTAAATGTTTTAATCCGGCAAATTCGGGAACGTCTATTAATTATAAGTTATATATTGGAATTAATTATTACCGGATTATTAAACCTTAATTTGGTACGTAAGAGTGAAAAAAACAAAATATAAATAGGTAATTTTATGAAAGATTAAAGCCCTAGAATTAATAAATAAATAAATACCTTCGAGTAATCGTAAAAAGAATATCGCGGTCGTCGTTTTCGGACGAGGAATAAGTTTTAAAAAAGGAACGCCTTTTTTTACGTATAAAAGAAATTTAACGGAACAATTTTTTTGTTATTTAAAATTACCTTTTTGCATATATCTTTAAATATTTTTAAAACTTAAGTTAATAATAAATCTTTTGTATATTATTTTATTTAAAAGTTAAATAAATCTGTTATAAGGTTTTTTACGCTTTTAATATATTTAATTTTCAATCGGCTTTGTTATTCCTTTTAACGGATGTAATAATATTTAACGCGTATATAACGCTTTTTTTACAACATGGCGTTTTTTTAGTTTAATTTTTCGTACCGTTATTATTTTCGAAAACGGTAATAAGGCTTTTAGGTATAAGTCCGAATTTTTCGAAAAAAATTCGTACGTTTGTTATTTCGGTAATTGTTATATTTTAATATTAGGAATTTAACTTCCGAAATATATTTCGGAATAATTTGTTTTCGTTTTAATATTTACGTAACCGGGGTTTCCGTTATAATAAAACCTAATTAATAATTCATTTAATTATATTAAAATAGTCTGCAAAACTTGCGTTAATTATTATCAATAACCTTAATTTATTATATGCATAATAAGAGTATATTTCATTTAGCTTCCGGTATCGCATAATAATTTCGAGGTATTTTTTTTAAATATTTCGGAAAACGTTTAATATATGTTCGATATTTCGAAAACGGGTTGTTTATAAAACGTACCTAGGTAAATATGATATACGCCGTATCGGATCGCGTTATATAACTGGAAATATTAAATTTGTTAACGAAATTCGTATAATTAAAAATATTTTGTTTATTAATTATACCTTTATAATAAAGTATATATAATTTAAGTATTCCTTAATAAAAAGAATCGGTTTTGCCTTTATATTATTTATTATTAAATTTATTAACGTTTTATCGATATATTATTTTTGGTTAAAACGGACGTTATCCGTTTTAAACGACCGGATGATACGTGTTTTGAAATCCTAATTTGCCGTTTTAAAGTTATTCATAAATACGTCGTTTATAATAACTTTTATTACGTATCGTAAACGGTTTTTATTAGGACCGAAAAACAGGAAGTTATCGACGTATAAGATGATAATATTTTTAGTTTTCGGGTTAATATATATCGCGTTATCATATATTAATAACCGGAAATTATATTTTTTAAATATCGATCGCGTTTTTTGTTACTATATGATACTTATATATTTTAACCTAAAATGAAATTATTAACCTAATAATCTTTTTCGGTATAATATTAAAACGTTATTTTATGTTTAAATAGGTATCGAAATATTATTAGAATATAAAAAAACGTTTTAAAAAAATTGTTTCGTTTATGTTAACGTGAAGGTAGGTAATAATAAAATCGATTTATTATATATATTATCTTATAACGTTAAACGTTACGAAAATTATAAGTATACGTTAATATATTACGCAGGCGGTATTCGTAATTATTTCGTTATAATTTATGCTTTTTCGTTAAATAAAACCTTAAGCATGAATACGGGCCTTGTATTTTTCTAGTTCGTCTGTAAAGGTATACTTTCTTTTCAAAATTTATTGCGCGTTTATTAAGTAACCTTTAGCGGCTTCGGTTACCGGTTTAAAGGCGAAAGTTTCTTTCTGTAAATCTTTATTAATTTCCTTATCAATAGCCTCAAGTTATATGTTTTATTTAAAACTTTTCATAACTTTTTTAAAATTAGGCTCGTTATTATCGACGTTAAATATAATTAATTTATTATTATATATATTTTATATTTATATCCATTCGTACGTTTATTAAATAATAATATAATTGTTTAAAATTTTGTAAAAATCGTTTTCTGATTCGTTAAAGAGATTAAGGTTATAAACGTTTAAATAAGAATTAATCTCTTTTTAAATTAAGGTTTTTATAATTTTTAAGTTTTCATTAAAAACTTTATATTCGTATAACTTTAGCTTAATTTTTTTCGGTTTGGTTCGTTTTCGTTTTACGGTTTTCGTTTCGTTATTTATCTAATCGTTTAAAATAATATTATTATCGTAATTATAAACGCTTACGCCCTTCTTTCGGGATCGATAAAATAATTTACGTTATATATTAAAAGGTAAAGACCTTATAATATTTTTTAGATCTGATAATTCGGTTTTTTTCCTGACGTACTTATTCTTTCGTAAATTCGTATATATAATATAATTAAAAACGACCGCCTTTTAATAGTTAGACCTTATAATTATGTTTACTTTAATACTTTAAGAAAAAAAAAATTTAACGTTACGTATTTTTAATTTTTCGGTTTTGATTTAAAATTTTTATCGATTAGGGTTATATAGCGATTATTAATAATTCGTAAATATACGTTATCTGGTTTATTTATCTTATTTTAAAATTTTAACGTTCGGTTATAATATTTTTACGGTATGATATTTTTGATTATAAATTATTCCGTACGATTAAATATATAAATTATTATTTTTATAACGTAATCTTAAGAGTAAATTAAGATACGTATTTAGATAATAATAATGCGAACGTTATTTTAAACGATACGAATACTTTTTCTTAGGATACAGTTTTGGTATTAATTATAAAAACTGGAATTAATTAAGTTAATTTCTTTAGTATTATAAAATATTACGAATAAATTTATTCTGAATTTCTCACCTTTATTAATACAGAAAGTTTTAATAATTTTGTTATTTAAGGTTAACCTGGTTTTTACGTTCGTTATATAGGAATAAAAATGCTGTTATATTTCGTTTTTAGTTTTATACGTTTTGAAAACGCGGTAACGGTTAATATCGTTTATAATAAAGCTGTAATAAACGTTATTTTCGATAAAAAGGGGCTTAATTTTTTTACGTTATATTAAAATAACTTTTTAACGTACGTTTTTCGTTTTTAGGGGTTCTTTAATAGTATTTTGGTTATTTTGATTTTGTTACAAGCCTTATAAATAAACGATTCGATATTTAAATTTTTTAAGTTTATTCCTATAATTATTTTAATAATTTCTTTAAATTGTTTATCGTTAAGGTAGCATAAACGGTAATATTAAAAAATAAACCTTTTTATAATAATTTTCGTTATTATAACCGTTTTAGTAATTATAAAGATTTGAACAAATTTTAATATATCGTTTATTTTAAGTTAAGTTATATTTAACGTATATTTTCATTATTGTTTATTAGACAATTCTTTTACAGAAGGTTTTATATAACTGTACGTTTAATAAAGAAAGTTTTGCTTTAATACATCGATTATTATTAGTTTCGTTCCGCTATTATTAATTAAACAATTTTTATTAAAATATTTTTACGTTTATAAAAAATCATGCCGGAAAATATACGGAACAAAAACGACGGTATATATAACGTATACCGTGAGGTTATAAAGTTGTATTCTTTTGTAAACTCTTTTAAGTTTTAATTAATTATACCGATTATCTTAACCTAAATAAGCCTTTTTGTTAGTAATTATTATAAACTTTTTATTTCGGATATTTAATAATTATTTCGGAAAATAATTTTTAACGTTCTTTATAATAAATATGTTAGTTTCTGAATCTTATAAGATTTCGTTACGGTTTTCTTTTTGCACGTTATACGATTAAAAAATTATAGCCCGGTGTTTTTTTCGAATATATTTTGTTTCGTATTTAGTTTCGTTATTAGGTTTTTCCTTTATAAATTTTTCCTCAGTACCGTTCCTTTACGTAACAGAACCGGGACCGCCTTTTAAAATAATAACGCCCTTTAAAGTGAATACGTTTTTTGGCAAAACGTTTTGTTATAATATAACCTAGTTAAACAGCTTTATAATTTTAGTTATTTCACTTTGGTTAACTTTCATAATATAACCAGCTTAATATCTTTTCGGACGTTAATTATATAAATCCTTAAGTTCGTCTGGAATATAATATACCTCCGATCAACGTTATTAATTATTCGTATTATTATTATTATTACCGTTTTTAAACCTACCGTTATTATTTTTATTCCTTCCGTTATTACGTTAGCCGTTTTAATTATTTTAATTATTATTATCCTTTTTAAGCATTCGGCAGTTTTTTGATAAGTATCCGTATTTTCCATAATTTTAATAAAAGGGTTCGTTTTTAACATTTTATAAGGATTTATTATTATTATTATTATTATTATTATTATTATTATTATTATTATTATTATTATTATTATTATTATTATAATTATTATTATTATTATTATTATTATTATTATTATTATTATTATTATTATTATTTCCGTTATTTTTAACCCTTTTTACGCGATAATAAAATTCGTTATTAAAATCGTTAATAAGGCGATAAAGCGTATAATCTGTTTTTCGGAATACGGAGTTAATTATACGATATTAATCGTTTACCTTATTTTTAATAACGGTTAAAAATATCGTAACCTATTAATTCTTACCTAGTTTTAGGCCGTATTCCTTAACGTTGCGAATTATCTGTTAAAACTTAACGGCAAAAACGATTAGGTCCTTGCCGTTATAACCTAACTAGCTTAATTCTTTTCAAAAAAAACGTTAACGTACCTTTTTAATCGTTACAGAAATCTTACGGAAGGCTTTTAATATTTTTGTACCTTTCTTAATTCCGGTAATTAGCTTTAGGGGTATCCGGCGGGTAGTTTTAGTAATTACTTTTGCCAGGCGTAACTTATTAAAAATAAAGAACTTTATTTCTTTCTTATAACTTACTTTTTCGAATACGAGATTTAAAGTATTTTTTTAAAGTTTCCAGTTTTCGAAACCCTTTAAATAATTTTCCTTATTAAGGGCGAAATTAAACGTTTTTTAACGGAAAGTATCTTGTTGTTTCTAAACTTTTCCTTATTTTTTTAACCTTTTTTTATTATGACTTTTATAACGTTTCCTTCGGTCGTTATTATTCGAATTATTCGAATTACCTTCCGAATTTAAATCCGAATCTAAATCGGACGACCATAAGAAGCTGGATAATAAAAAGGAGTTATCGCTCCTTTTTCCGCTATTTCCGCCGCCACAGCCGTAGCTATTATTACCATCGTTATTTAAAAATACAGCCAAAAAGGATGCCGAATATAATAACGTTATTAATAAGGGTTTTATTCGTAAACCGTTACCGGCCAAATTACGCTAATTATCCATAAGGTCGGCTGGAAAAAATTTCGATTTCTTTTCTTTTCTTTTTTTCCTTAGGTAAAAGAAAGTTTTTAGTAAAAACGAATTTTAATACGTTTGCGGCTAAGGGTATATAGTTATATCTCCTTAAGCTAGCGATAATAATCTGGTATATTTTAAGGATTTCAGGTAATAATAATATATTTAATAATTTCGATTTCGATTATCTGAATGGATTTAACGGTTCCGCTTTCGGTTACGGATCGTTACTTTAATTCGAATAAAGTTTATTCGTTAATGATTTTTCGAATCGTTTAAATTACTATCTGTACCAATCGTTTATGACGTTAATTTTTAAAGTTCTTTTTCCATTACTTATTAACTTTTTTCGGCCAGCTTTTATCTTTTTTTTTTCGGTAACCTTTTCAGCAAAAATCTTAACGGTTTTACGTAAACGGTTTATCTTAACGCAAAAACGTTTTTGCTTTAGGATTAACTTTTTTAACTAAGTAAAAAAATTATGGAATTATAACAAGTCGTTAATACTATTTTACTGGGCGAGTTTGTCACCTAAAAACCTTAACTACTTTCTTTAAGGATTTATTACTATAATATATTAACCGAATGGATTCGCTTTCTTAACCCTGCTAATTATAATAACTTTAAGCCGGTTAATTAACCTTATAATACGATAATCATAATTTCGTAATAATATATTATAAAGAATAAAAAATAAAAAAGCTTATATTATAATTTTCTTTTTAAAAACTAAAAGATATTAATATATAAAAATATGTGCCGCTTATTTAACTGTTATTAATATCGTAATATATATATTACTAACTTGCGTCAGAAAGGATCAGATTGATCCTTGTTATGTATTTAAAAGTACTACCGACAGGTAGGGCGCGTATAGCCCTACTGCGACGCGTTAGGGTTAGCTTCGCACGGGCCAACCAACCAGGTGCATGGCAACGCATCATATGCCAACACGTTTACATAATTGCGTATTTTCGAAACCTGTTTAACTTATTAATTATTTTACGGCAACTAATTATTTACTAAATTAATAATTTTCGTACAAAAACCGTCCGGTTTATTAAAATAAATATTTTACAGTTCTGAAACGTTTTTAAAATTTATTTTATCTATAATTTAAACGTTTATAAGTATCTTTAAAAAGTTTAAAAATATTTTCGAAAAATCGACCAAGTAATGTAAAATCGTATATAAGATAAACCGTAATGGTAATTAAGAAAGAAAATCCATAAACTTTTTTTTAAGAATTCGTAAATTACGAAAACGGCGTTATATTATTATTTTGCGCTTATTTAAAAGCTAAAATATTAATATCCGTAATCCTTTTTAAGATTAAGATGTAAAGTAAAGTTATAATAAAGTTACGACGTATTAACTGTAAATCTTAAGTTTTACGAAATCTGGATAAAGGCGCGGTAATGTTAGATTACGGTTAAAAGTTTGTTTTTAAAAAATATAATAAACTATTACAGCGTTAATTATTTTTAGGGGCTGGATAAAGTATTCTCTTAGTATACGAAGAAAAAAGAAGAAATTATTTAATAGGCGCGGTATGCCTGCAGTTATATAATGCTACGGCTGTTTAGCTAAGCCGCGACGTTAATACCGTAACATTTTTTTAATTTCCGCCGGCTTAATGATTATAATAGTTATTAATATAAATGTTTATAAATGTAATGGTTTAAAAAACGGTAATAGTTCGAATGTAACGGTTATATAAGGGTCATTAATTTTATGCGAATAAATTTGCTTTTTATTATCCCGTACGTTTTTTAAAATATTTATATGTTTTTGAAATAATCTTTTTATTTAACCGGCAGTTAAATTATTTCGTTTAGGTTTTTATTTTCTTTTTATATATCTATAAGGTGGTTATAAGCCTGATTAGGTAATTTTATTTATAGGAATAATTTGTATAATTTATTTTCTATGACGTAAGAACGGTTATTTTATAAATTTCTAATATTATCTAAAGAAGTGTTCTTTTCGTTAAATTATATATTTCGAATAGTAATGCTTTTATTAATTAACCGATTCCAGATTTCGTAAATATTTGTAAGTTGGTAATTCATAAAGAAGTTAATTTATAATTTAAGATTTAACTTTTAAAGTTCTTTTTATAGCCCTAATGATTATAACGTAGGTTATATAGCTGTATATTTATAAGTAAGCTTATTTAAAGCTTCCGATTAAATATTATAATGATATCTTTATAAATTAAATAAATATAATAAATTTTGTACAGGTTTTATTAAAAAGAAACGTATTTAAAGGTACGGTTAAACAAGTATACTGCTGTTTTAAGGATCTATACGATTAAAAACGAAAGTGATTTAACGTTATTTTATGTCGTAATCGGTTTCTTTTTCTGATTATATTTTTTAAGCCCTTCATATTTTCGTTTTAAGCCTAAATATATAGTATTAAAAGTTTAAGTTTGATATTAAAAAAAGCGATTAAAATATATTTTGAAGCTAATAATCTGTTAAATTTTTGTTATCGTATTTAAATATTTAAAAAAAGATTTCATGCTCGTGTTTCAAGGCCGTTTAAGGAATATCGGAATATTATAACTAATATATTTTATTTTTGATTTTTAAAGTAAGTATTTTAAATAAAGCTTAAATATTTGCCGGTGGTAAATATAACGTGTTTATACCTTTTAAGGTTTTTTTTTCAAAATTTATAAAGTCGATAACTGTTACGGCCAGCATTGATATAGCCTGATAACTAGTTTATTAGCGCTATGAACGAAGATTCTAAGCTGAAAAAAAGAAGGAAAGAAATATAAAGCCGCAAAATGCGTAAAGATCTACAAATATCCCCACTTTTTGTATGGCAGGTGGCTAGTTTATGTGGCAGCTATTAACTTTATGTAACGGTTACCAGCTTTACGGTTTAATCCTGGTAACTGCCGTTATATTACCCTTTTTTACAAACTTATATTCGATTAAAGAAAATATGCAAGTTTTTATTAATTATAGGTACCGTTTTTTTCTTATTAATCCGGTTCTTATTTTTATAGCTTTATTATTATCGGAATGGTTTTCGTTAATTTTGTCGGTAACCGTTATACGTATTTATTTTTATAAACGGACCGGTAATTTAAGTACTTTAAGATATTTTGTATAAAACCGTTTTATTATATTCGAAACCTTTTTAAAATTAATTACAGAATACTAAATTTTGTCAGAATTATAACTTTTTTATTTAGCCTAATATTATAGCTTTTTATAACGTCTGTTAAGTTTTAATTATTCGATTTATTTTATTTCGAACTTTAATTTACCGTTAATTTTTTAAAATAATGGTAATATTTAAGTTTATTAAAATAATAGGTTATTATCAGTTTTACGTAACTAATCAGTATAGAATAAATTAATTATTTTATAATTCGGTAATAAATTAAAAATAAAATTATATCCGCGTTTTTTTAAAATCTTAAAAAGTTTTATTTATTATAAATTTAAACGAATAATCGGTATTTACGTTACGAAATTCTTTTTACGAAAAAGAATTTTATCGCCAACCTTAAAATCGGCTCAATAACGTTTTTTATTAACTTACGCTTTTTAACGTTTTTACGTTTTTAGTACGGTTTTTTTCGTAAATGTTTAAATATTTTTAATTCGTTTAATAATTACTAATATCCGTTAATTTAATACGATTTTTATTTTTATTATATCTAAATCCAGCAAAAATAAATTTTGGATATTTTTATTTAATATAACTTTTAACGAGCTATATTAATTAATAAGTATTATAATAAATTATACGCGAAATTTAATATCGGTATATATACGTTTTAAGTATTTTAAGATTTATCGATATAAAAACGTAAACGTTAATTTAACTTTTATTTCGTAGATTCGAAGATTTTTTAAATTTACGGATATAAAATATTTCCGTAACGATATTTTATACCGGTAAATTCGTTTAATTTAACTAAAAATTAAAAATTAAATTATTTTATATTATTAATAATTTAAATAACGAAAATTCCAAAAAAGCGATTTAAATATTAATAATATCGGTTAGCTAAAATTTTAATAATATTAATTTTTTTACTTAATAAAGTGATCATAATTTTATTAAGTTTATTAATAAACGTTTATATATAATTATAACTGTAATAATTTTTCGGTAAACTTTTTTTATTAACGATAACGTAATTTTAAAATGTTATTCGGAATAAAGAAAAAATAAAAGAATTCCGGGGTTTTATTTCGAAACGTTTTATTTTAACGGTAATTA
This sequence comes from Monosporascus sp. MG133, assembly GCA_004155925.1. NCBI lineage: Eukaryota > Fungi > Ascomycota > Sordariomycetes > Xylariales > Monosporascus > Monosporascus sp. MG133. The sequence continues at coordinate 10,195 of QJNX01000130.1, read as the reverse complement.
TAATAATTTTAAATATATTATCGGATATTTTATTTAAACCGAGGCTAAATATATTTTTATATTAATATTTTAAATACGTAAATTTTGCGGATAAATACGGTACGGAAAAAAAATACGGCAGTTAATTATTTTTTCGGATACCAGTAATTTGTTATTTTTTTTGCTTAAATTTTACATTTCGTTTTTGCGACGGATAAAATCGATTAAATTAACATTTTAAGGAATATTTTTAATTCTTATTTTAATTTATATTTCGTTAATAATAACGATAAAAAATTTAATCGTTTTAACGGAATTAAGGTTTAGTTTTTTTCTTTTTTTTTCGGACCTTAACGGTAAATAAATCAGCCGTTTTTCGTAATAAAATATTTGCGGTAATATTTTCTGTATCAAATCGATACTAAAAGGTAATATTAAAATTAAGAAAGAAATCGGTTTAGAAGATTTAATACGTAAAAAAATACGTTTATTTATAAAATATAATAAAACTTACTAATCGGTTATAATAAAAAACTTTTATCCTTAACGTTTAAAATAATAATATTTAAAAATTTGACCCATAATAAATAATTTTCGGTTTTAAATAAAATACGGTTTTTTGTCAAAATTACAATTTTCGAAAAATATTTTATAAATTCTTATTCGTTATTTTTTTATTATTACCAAATAATACCTTTAATTACGTTATAAAATACGTTTATTTTTATTTTAATCGGTTAATTAAAAGAAAAATTAAAGATTAAAGTCTCGTAAAGCAATTATTTTATTCTTTCGAAAGCCCGTTTTTATTCGGATCTTATTATAAAAAAAGTATTTCTTTTTAATAAACCGTTTAAAAATTGGGTTATATCGTTTTTATAATAATAAAATATTTATACGTAATTATAAAGTTTTATAAATAAACGGATTACGGTACGGTTATTAAGGTTTTTAAACTTTTATTTTTAAATTATTTTAATTTTAATTAAATCGATAAAAATATTTATATTTATTTTTATAATAATACCGCAGTAATTTATTTTTTAACGTTAAATTAAAACTTTTTAATATTTTCTTAAAAGTTAATTTTATATAACTGGTAAAAAATATTTTATAATATTTTTAATGTTTTCCCTTAAAACAGGAATAAATTAATACGTTATCGGCATAAACGTTTACGTAATAATTAAGGAATTTATATAATTAAGTATTAATAAACGATTATTACTAAATAAAGCTTATTTTAAGTTTAAATAAAAATATTTTTCATTAAAACGTTTTTTAACGGATTTGAAATATTATTAAATATTCCGAATTAATAACGATACGAAATTTATAAAATATTTAAATAATATCCATTTTAATAAAACGTTTAACGTTTTAATAATTAAATATAATACCGTTAAAAAAATTTAAAACGATTTTTTAAATAATAGTTTTTTTAACAGTAATTAATATAAAACCGGCGTTTCGACGAATAAAGTTTTAAAATAAATAAGATTAAGGCGGTATTTTTCCGTATATTTAATTCGATAAAATTTATTTTTCATAATTTATTTATTATTTTTTTTAACGGAAAGCATTAAACGGACGTTTGGTAAATTAAAAGTTTAAAAGTAAATATCGACCGGTTAAGTTTTAAAATCACGTTATAGCCGGATCGGAAATCCGGAAAAATGTTAACTTTCTTTTTCGAAAAAACCTTTTTAAGTAAGTAAAAGGTTTTGGTAAAAATTCCCGGATTGGTTTTACGTATTCCGGATTTTTATTTTCGGAAAAAAGGATTTTTTGGCCGTTATATATTTTTTGTTTTTGTAAAATAGTTAACGTTATAACGTTCGATTTTTTATTTTTAAAAGGAATAATTTTTAAAAGTAACGGAAATTTATTTTATTATTTCATACGGGGGTTAGTTTTTAACTTATTTCTTAGCTAAATAATAATTACGTTGTTTTTAATAGTTTTTATAACCGAAATAGTCGCTTTAATACTATATATATCCGGTATACTTTTTTTATTTAATATATCCGACGGAATAATAAATACGCATATTAATATAAAATTATTTTTAAGTTTTTTTTATAAATATCGGACTAAAAGTTTAATTATTAGTAAAGATTTAATTAAAGTTAAAAGGTTATTAAATTAAATAATATTTTTATTTTTGTAATTTAATAATAAACCGTATTTTCTTTTCAAAAATTAATAAAAATATCGTATTTAATATTTATAATTTGGAAATTTTAATTAAGGAAACGTTATTTATTAATTTCGAATATGATAATTATATAAGTTTTTATTTGGCCGGTAAATTATTTCCGGTAATCCTTTAATTAAATTCATTTTTTAACCGGATAATATGAATTTTTAGTCGGTTTTCTATTTATTTAATAAAAAAATGGTTAATAAAAAATTAAGTTTATGTTCCGGTATTATAAAAAACGGTAATACGTAAATTAATCCTTTTTATTTAAAGTTACGTAATTTTAATAAAAATTCTGTATTTTTTAAAATTATTTATTTCCGTTATTATTAAAAAAAAATTTATCGAAAAGTTTTCCGACGGTTTTATTTTTTTCCCGATATGTCGAAATTAAACGAATTCTTTATTATTTTTATTATAACGACCTTTTTTTATTAAAATAATTATTAACTTTATATCCTGTTTTACAATAATTAAAATACGTACCGACTTTTTAATAAATCTTTTTTTTATTTCCGATAAAAATTTACCGGTATTATCCGAAATTTCTAATATGCCGGAATTATTATTCGAACGGGGTTTTTTGTTTTTATTTTTCGGTTTATTATTATTAAGGTCGTATAATTAAGGTTTACGTTTTTATTAGCATTTTTTATAAACGAATTAATTATTATAAACGGTTATAATAATACGGTTATAAAACTTTTTATATATAATATCCGAATTACGGTTATCTTTAAAAAAGTACGGATCGAAATTTGAAGAAATATATTTTTATAAAATATATTTTTATTTATTTTCGGCGATTTTAACCTTTTAAGCGAAAAGGTTAAATTTAAAAATAAAATCGTAAATATTTTAATTTTTACCAAATTTAAAAATAAAAGTATGAAAATCTGTTTTAGTAACGAAGGTTTAATTCGGCTTATAATATAATAATTCTAATATTTAAATTATTTCGGTTATATAAAAAAAAAGTTATATAGGCGATTGGTAACGAATCTTAATTACTTATTTAATTTTTTTTAAAAATTTATTAAATAAATTATATAAATCTTTTGGTTCCAAAAAATTAGTTTATTTATTTCGAACTTATTTATAACCTTATAAACTTAAATGTTAAATTTGGTTTTGTCGCTGTTAAACTTAATTAAGTCGTTAACGTAAAGTTTTTTTTATTTTTAGGTATAATTAAAATTCGCGTTATTATTTCCTGCAAATTTACGGAAAACGGGCCATATTACCATACCGGTAGGGCGAAACGTATTAACATTACCGAAAACGTTATTAATTGTATTTTTCCGGTAAAAGCGGTTAACGTTGTCGGAAAAAGTAAGAAAACAATAGCTTTATCCGGCTTAAAGGTAAATAATTTCGTTACGGATTTTTTAAAGTTTTTCTTAAATATCCTGGTTATCGTTAGCCATTTCGTCGATTAACTATTTATCGGGATCGGTTTTTAAGTAATTATAGTTTTAATCTTAATCTGGTAAATCTTTTATTTTTAAAAATTCGGTTTCGCTTTTCGGCACGATATTTTTTAGCGTTTTTTCAGGGTATTTATCGTTTTTTATATTTTAATCTAGGTCTTAAAAAGGTATTTCGCTTTTATACTTTCGATTTTATCTTTAATTAATTTAAATCGTTTTAAACGTTAATTAATTCATGGATAATCTTTTTTAACAAATATTTAATCTTAATATTAATCGGTCTGGATTTTGATTTTGGGTTTAGTTTGGGATGCGTTATTTTTCATCGTTACGTATCGACGCAAAAGAAATATGGTACTTTATTAATTAATTATTAAGTTAACGAAAAAGGAAATAAACTTAAAATAATATTACGGCCAGCATTAATATAACCTAATAGCTAGTTTATTGGCGCTATAAACGAAGATTTTAAGTTAAAAAAAGGAAAAAACGTAAAGCCGCAAATGCATAAAATTTTACAAATATCCCCATTCTTTATATGGCAGGTAGCTAGTTTCTATAGCAGCTGTTAGCTTTATATAACGATTGCCAGCCTCACGGTTTGATCCTGGTAGCTGCCGTTATAATAACGATTCGTTATTTTAATCGGAACGTTTAATTTTTCGGTTTTCGATATATTTAGTTTTTAACTTTTGTTTTGTTATATATTTAATATTTAACCGTTATTAAATTCTTGAGGCGAATTTCTTTATATGGGATTATAAATAAGTAATTATTTTAAACTTTAAGTATTTTAATTTTAGATACTATATTATACCGTTACCGGTTTGCGGTAATTTATTACAGTACAGAAAGAGGGGTTCCTGTCTTGAAGAAACCGGCCTTTGGAGCCTGGTATGGGCTCTTCGCGGCTGATTTTCGGGTAAGGAAAGCTTCGCTTTTCCCGTGCCAAAATATGGTAATCTGGTGGATTTGGATGATCTAGGACGAGATTATACAGATTGTATAAATTTACGACATATTTATTAAATTTAGGATAGATATATAACCGACGGGTTCTTATATAATTATTATTTATTTAATTTCGTTTTTTAGTTATTAATTTAAGTTTTTAATTAAAAACGTTATTTTCCGATTAAGGAAAAAATTCGTAAATTTTTTTAACGAATATGTTATTTATTATGTTATTATTATATATAAATTAAGATTTTTATTTCGGATATTATTTATACCTTAAAATAAATATATAATAAGTTCGTTATATTATAATAATTTTTAAATTAATAATTAACGAATAATTTAAGATTTAATTAAATATAAGCTATTTTAAATTTAATAAAAACGATATTATAAAACGACGTTTAATAAATAAATAATATACTTAATTTCCCTTATTAGTTAATAAAAAATAAATAACCGGATTAAATAATTTATTTATTATTAAAAAGGCCTTTTAATTAATCGATAATATAATACTTATAAATATTAAAATTAAAGGTTTAAAAAATTCTATTTTCCTAATAATAATTTACCTTTACCCTTAAGAAATTTATCAAAATCCAGCTTAAAAAATCTAATTAAAAGGAAAAAAAAATTTAAAAGGAACGTAAAAATTAAAAAAGGAAAGGAAAGAAAGCTTACAGCCGAAAAACGGTTTGATCTTATAGCCGAAAAGGTTATAAGATTTAGAAAAAAAAATGGCAAATTTGTTCGATAAATAAAAAAGAAATTTCTGTATTCTTTGTGGAAATTATTTCCCGTTTAAAAACTCCAGCTTCCCCTTAATTTAATCGAAACCAAAAAAGAATTATACTTTTTTTTGCTTACCATAAAATGTTTAATATTAAAGGCTAGAAACTAATTCTTTATAAGCTTTATAACGGATTTATTAATATAAAAGGATTTTTAATTAAAGTTAGATTTTACCTGAAATAATACAAAAGTTTTTTTAACGAAGGATTATTAAAAGGTAATAATTATTTTATAATTACTTATTAAAAAGGTATTAAATTAATTCGAACTTATACCTAAAGATTACTTAAAAATTATTCCGATAATTATATAAATATTTTTAATTATATTTTTAATAATTCCGAATATTTTAAGGAACGAATATATATTTACTCGGAAATATAAATAAATAATAATATGTAGTTAAATAAATATACGACCGTAAATCAAGTACGTTAATAGTTTAGTATACGATTAAACTTTACAGTTTAATAATTATCTTTAAGTTATTATAAAATATATTATTTTTCCTTTTTTATAACGGCTTAAAGCTTTAGGTTAAGAATAAAATATTTAGGGTATTTAAAATAAGTTTTTTCGAAAATTATATAAATAACGCTATTATTGCCGACGGACGTATTTTTAATTAATATTTTAAGAAAAAAGTATAACGAACCTGTTATATATTTACCGGGAGATATAAGCAGTATCCGAAATGAGGGGGGTTTTAATTTACAGGTAACAATAGTATAATAAATAAGGTATTCGTTAAAAAGGTTTGCGAACTTTTCCCTTAATCGGAGAACGATACTTTTAATTAAAAACTTAGATTAATAACTTAAAAGCGAAACTAAAAAGCGAAACTAAATAAGTATTATTTACATAGGAAACCGTTCGTTATATATCCATCTGGATTTAATAAGTATATCGTAGATCTGTAAGATTTATTAAATCTAGTTCTAAATTTACCAAATCTACCAGATTACCATATTTTAACGCAAGGAAAGCCAAGCTTTCTTTACCCGAAAATTAGCCGTAAGGAACTTATACCAGGTTCCGGAAGCCGGTTTTTCTAAGACAGAAACCTTTGTTCCTATATTGTAATACCATTTCCCCCTTTTAAGGATTTTTGTCCTAAAGATAAGAACCGTAAATAGCTTCTTTATTTTGTTAAAAGGGTTTTCCGTAACTTTTTAATTAACTTTATTATAATAGGTTAAAAAAAACCCAAAAAGCTACGTAAAAATTAGCGCGATATTCGTAATATTCGTATTAACTTAATCAGGACTTCTTAAAATTAAAGCTTTATTTTATTTTCATTATACTTAATTCGGCAAAACCGATTATTTTTCTTTCTGTGGAATATTTAAGTTATAATTATTATCTTCGTTATTAACGTTTTTTTATAACACGGAGATTATAAATACGTTAAAAAAATAACCGAAATATAAAAACGGTTATAATAAAAACAACGGAAGGTTAAAAACAATTTTTTAAAATACTAGGAAATCGCAAAAAGGAAATTGGATAAATTACGACGTCGGTAGCAGGAAAAATAAAAAGAATTTATTAAGAAGTTAAAACGTTTACGTTTTTAACAGGACCTTTTTTAAAAAAGGGCTTTAAAAATGTTAAAAGAAAATTTGGAATTAAATTAACTAAATAAAAGGAAAAGGTTAAAAAAAGATAACGTCGTATAAAGGTAAAATAAACGCGATTTATTTTTCAGATAAATATTGCGGTAAAGGTATTTATTTTTTTTCAGCTAGAACGCCTTAAATCTGGATTTAGGTGGGGGACCGTTATTGCCTGCAACGTTAATTACGTTAAAAATAATCGGTTAAGATTTTACCGGTAAAAGTTTTTAACTAAATCTATCGTATTCGTTAGATGCTTAAGTAATTTTTACGTATTATTTTCTGGTAAGTAATTTATTTATTTATTTAAATACTGGATTTTATTTATAACCATCTTAAAGTTTAATATTTTTTCGATCTCGTATTCGTTATCGTTTTTTTCGAATTCGAAATTTTTTTCAAACGAGGCGTTTTTTAAAGCTAGTTTTACTAAGGAAATATGAAATATAAAATATAATCTTATAGTTTTAAATAATAACAGTTTATAATTAATCTTTAAAATAACTTTTTAAATCTTAAACGGGCTAAATTTTTTAAATTTAAATTTATCGTTAAACTTTTTCGTTTTAACTTAAAAAAAATTTAACGTTATATTTTATTTTTAACGTAACAAATAAACTTTATATTTTTTCGTTAAAATTAATTTTCTTAATTTCTTTTATTATAATATTAGGCCATTTTTTATTACAAAAACTGCAATTAATTTGTAATCGGGCCTATATTATCTTAATTTTTTGTTACTATTATTTTTGCCCGTAAGATTATCGTAATAATAATTAATACCTTACGTATTAACTATTCGGGTCGTTAGGTTGCTATATCGTATCTATATATAACTATATAAGGTAATATGCTTATATTTTTGTTAACGGACGTATTATAAGCTATTTATATAAATAATTAAAACTTAATTTAATTATTTTATTAATAATTAACGTAATTTCGAAAATATTATTTTAAAGTTTAATTTAATCGTTATATTTAACCATCTATTTAAAGGTAATAAGCTGTCGAAAACTTAAACTTAATGCTGATGTGCTTAAAAAAAATTAATACCGAATTTGGATATGCAAGGTTGATATAGGTTCAAGCCTTATTTTCCAGGCTGAGCTAAATATACAGAAAATTATTACATATATAATCCATACGATAGATATTATACCCAATATCTTCGAATCCAATAACTAATTAATAATTTTTACGGTTAAGATAAATTATATACCTCAGTATCATAAAACTTTACTTTGAAGCAGAACCTTATTTTAAAGCAGACTGATGCGTAGTTGCCGATAAGCTTCGACTCTGATAAACTTTATGCCAGCTGGCTGCAGTAAACCTTAAGGATAAACCTTAGGAATAAACCTTAAGAATAAACCTTAAGAATAAACCTTAAGAATAAACCTTAACGATAAACCTTAAGGGTGAACCTTAAGTACGCATAAAAGGCTATACGAGCCTTTGCCAGTTTTACGGCTTGATCATTCCCACAGCTAAAAGGGAGATGTTAGTACGATAAACCAGGTAAAGAATATTTGGCACCAGACCATCTTCTCGAGTCACCTTCATTAAGATAGTTGAACAAGGTAAAGGCTTACCATAGCGCGCAATTCCGAATACAAAATACCGGTAATCCGCAACCGTAGGATTTCCAAAAAGACCATCTCTTTTACGGTACAAAATCCTTATAAGGCTACCGGACGCGTTAAATTTATCGACATTACTGTCGAGCCAGAAAATTTATCCCCCAAAAATTAATTTCGGTTTTTAATTTTCGGATACGATTTAATCCGCAAAAATTATAATAATAAATCTTTACCGGAATTTATGCCGAATAATATGGAAATTATAAAAATATTATTAATAAAACTGGACGGAAAAAATAAAAACCGGTTCGAAAACTTCGAAGTTTAAATTTTGGAATAATACAAAGAAGATTACGAATAATGGTTTACCCGGCTGTTCCGGATTGCGAAGAATTTCCAGAATTCCGATAAAAATCGACATGGATAGGAGCTGGCTCTGCGAAAGGGATGGGGTAAAGTAAAGGAATTAAGGTAGCAATCTATCATTTTATCCAATTATCTACACGGTCACGTCTCCTCAAGGGAGAACCGAATTTGGATATAAAAAACTTATTTCGATTAAATTCTTTTTTTAATAATTTATATTTATCAAGGTAATATCGAATAAAGGTATAAGCTAGCTATTTTATTATTACGGTTCTTTTAAGAGGTAAAAAGTAGTTATATTTCATAGATTTATTAGTAATTACTTATATTATATCGTATTTAACTCCGGTAATTAAGTTTTTCGATATATGGAAATTAGTAATAAAATTTTAAATTATGATATTTTATACCTTATTAGGTATATTTATAAGTTATAATAAACCATACGGCTTATAATAGGTTATTTTAGCCTTATTATAAACGTTATAATTTTTAATTACTTATTTTACCGTCTGGCAAAATTCTGGAAAATCGTATTTTTCTTAAAGTTGTTTAATAGTTTTAAATATTCCTTAGTATCTATATAAAAAGTTTTCGTAAAAGTTCTTAATAAATTCCTTTTATTATTAACGGGAGATATAAATCTTACCGTAAAATAATAATTAATCTTTATAATTTCCCTTTAATTATTTAACTTCCTTTTATTCCTTTAGATTATAAAAGTTTTTAAATTAAACTAACTCTTTTAAAACAAATTATTTCAGGGTTATATATAATTATATTATCCCGTCGTTCTTACGATATGATACCTATTTATATAACTTAAAAATCTTTAAATCGTAACTTCCTTTTCGGCTTAAAATATCGGCTTAAATGTTTTCTTTTCCTTTATTATGGTAAATTTTAAAGTCAAATTTAAATAAGAAAATTATTCAACTTTTATAACGTTTATTTAATTCGTAAGTAGTTATAAATTAAATAATATTTTTAAAATTTAAATAAATATCGAATAATTCCTTAATTTTATTAAAGAAAGGTTCCTATTTCTTAAATACTAAAATAATCGCTAGCAACTTTTATTTTAAATGGAATATTTAAATTCTATATCTTTAAAAGCTTTAAAAAAAATAAGTTACTAAATACTACTTTTTATTACTTTCTTGTCGGCAGTTGTGGTGATTTGTTGAATGGAGGTTGAAAGGATTGCAAGGGCTTTGATATGTGGCCCTAGGATTGCAAGGACAAAGGAGCTGAAGGCTATATGTG
>QJNX01000129.1:0-153624 GCA_004155925.1 Monosporascus sp. MG133 | reverse complement strand
TTTTTTTTTTTTTTTTTTTTTTTTTTTTTTGAGCGTGACTGGCACCACTAGTAGAACCCGTGATACTGGCTAACAAATCGCAGAGCCCCAGAGCTAGTATCGAGCCGCTTATCGGTACGAGATCACGCCCCAGAGAAGGCGGGATCTTTCAGACTCACTCGTGCCCGGGGAAGTAATGGGTCGTCTTCAGCGGATTACGGACCATACTCGAATGAAGCTAAATGCAGCTCCCTGTATCATCACTCTGTGAGTATCATCTTGAGAGTATCGTCTATCGACGTTGAGATAGAAAATAGTGCTACAAGCAATGGCTGACCGTGTAACGACTATGGAGGCTGTGCAGTCGTAGTATCCGAGGTGAGGACCATTGGAAGAGAGCATAAGAGCATAAGATGCACTGCTTTACAGAAGGGTTCTTATATGACCCAGTCCTGGGACCAGCGCCCAAGGGGCAAGATTAAATGATCCCGGTCCCAAAAGAGGGCTCCAATTTGCACTTATACCTATATTGAATCTCAAGATTGGTCCCCATTGTAGGGCAAATGGGTCCCGAGTTTGGGCTTAGAATATACCGATATATGCTATGGGATGGCACATGATATTCCCGCGTAGGTTTGGGGCGGTACACGATGTAGGGGCCTAGAATATACTAGACAATGAATAATATCTCAGATCAAACGAGTATATGGCGTGGTGGTCCAGAATGTAACCAGTAAGGGGGATGGTTCATAACATCTCAGCTCAGAATTTGCCCCAACCTACGACGTACCTAGAATTGAGCATTGTGACCATCGCTCAGGTATGTAAGCACCGCTGTCAAGAAGAATTGGGACGGGACGGGCAGACATAATGCTGACCTCTCCAAAGAACAAATGTGTCGTCCAGTACTACTGGGCAGAAGGCTGACCCCTTTGTCAGCCTCGGGTATGCCGAATGCCAAACTACGACCTATTTCGGCGGTCAGCTGGTCATCGGAGAGCGGTAGGACCTGTTTGTTGCCTCAAAGGGGGAGGGGAGCGCCTTCGGTAAAATCGACCAAAAGAGTATATTGCTGTCACCACCCACTTTCCTTATCCATCCTTCGTCAGCAATTGAACAACCCGAAACATGGCTTATCGCTTCTAAACCTCTGCCGTTGCCAGCCGTCTAAGCACTCCCACCACCTTCTCTTTGAACTCCTCATGAGCCCGAAGCTCATCGAACCCCTCTGTTATTTCATCGAACCTCAAGCACGTCTCCACCACGGCCGCGAAAGACTGCCCGACCAAGTGCGGAATGTCCTCCCGCACCGACTTCAGCATCTCTCTCCTCAACGCTTCCGGCTCGCATCGACACGCGTCTTTCAGGTTCTTGAACTTGAGCCTGAAGATGGACTTCCAGCAAGCTAGCTCGAGAAGGACGACGCCCTGTAAAAAAGGGGTGGTTAGGGAATCTGTTAGCGGCTGGCCTTTATACAGAGAACATGAGGGTGGAATGGCTAGGATGTCAATACCAAAGAATACACATCATGGGCCTTCGTAAACTTGACGTTGGGCTTCCCCCATCGGTTGGGATGGCGGTAGGCATTGTTCTTCAGACTGAAGTCGGACTTCAGGTCGGTCTCTGCGTCCTCGGGTCGCGCCCACTCGAAGCCAAAAAGATAGGGGCCGTCCAGGCCGCCCGCGTCCATGCCCCGACCTCCTGCTTCGTTTGCCTCGGGCGGAAAGAAGACCAGATTCTTGCTTTCCACGCCCTTGTGCATCCACCCGACACGGTGTAACCCTTCGAGCGCCACAGCGAGAGAATGTGCGAGCTTGAAGCGCAGGCCGAGGGGAACCCTGACGTGCCTCGGTTTGGCGGCCTTGCCGGGCTCTTTTGATGAGCCGTGATAGAGGTCATGCAGCCCAGCCGGCGGCGAGGCCGTGTCGCCACCGTTTTCGAGGTAAAAGACGAGGCCGATTTGCTTCTCGAACCGGTCCTGGACATACCCGGCGCATCGCAGCACGTGGCGGCTGGTGCGTTCGGGATGCGATAGCCGAGCAACCATGCGCCTGACTCGGTGCAGATCCTGAGGGGGCACATCGGTGGAGCCCTCGACTGGCGTGTAGGGGATCCTCTCGATGACTACAGGCTTTTCTTCGAAGAAGCCGTACTGAAATCGACCTGCCTTTGCCCCGCCTGGCCGGAACCTGATCGAGTCCCTGGGTAGCTCTAACTCCTCGGCGTCGGGGGCGGGTTCGTGCCCTAGGACGTTTTGCCTCAGATCGAGAGCCGGTTTTGCACCGACTGCCGCCGCTACTTCGTCAATTGTGGCTTCGTCTATGGTGTCAAGGAGATTCGGCTCTAGCAAGAGGGCATCCCGAGTTTGGATGCGGACACCAGCCATGCTCTCCTCGATGTCGTGTATAACTTTTCTGGCTACCCCTGATTCGGCGGCGATCTGGTCTGCTGTCTTCTCACTGACGGCACCAGACCCTGCTGCATAGATAGCTGCGGAGCTCACTATCGATGAGAGACGTCGGATGCTTTGCCCGACTACTGATTGGACTGACTGGGAGAGCTTTCCTAGAATCGAGCCTGAGGATGAATTGTCTCGATTGTTTGGATTATCCCACTTCTCGAGCCGCCTGGCCTCGTAGACAAGGGTCTCGATGTCCAGGTGCTGGACCTCCTCTGGTCGATAGGCCATGAGCCATTTGGCAACCTGCAGACCGTGAGGGTCATCTCTCAGTGACACTTTTGGTGGAAGGTTAGTCTCCGATAGCTCCAGCTGCATAGTTGTGAGCTCACCCTTTTCTCGACGTCTCCGCCGCGCCTCCTCCGCGAACCCTAGCAGGTGAGAGGAAACGGCCTTGAAGCCGTCATCATCCGGTGCCGCATATTTGCTCAGCATTGCGTGTCTGACATTAAGCCCGTGCCGCTCGGGCCCTAGAAGGCAAGCCGAATGTTCTTGGACAAGCTAGATAGATAGTCAGGTCAACAGCAGCGACAGAAGTACTAGGCGAATAAAACCTACAATCCCTATTTTGTCATCTCCCAGCTACTCGGCAAACTCCGGGGGGAGACATCTCAAGATAGCTCTAAAGTCTGTCGGCAGAGTTTCGTAGAAGCAGACAATGCTGAACTTGAACTGCTTCCGATAGACCATTTCAGTAAACAGTCGGACGAGCTCGTCGAGCTCTCCGCGCGCATTCGCGTCGCTATTCAGATATTTGACCAAGTTGTTGGATGCTTCACCGCCCCTGGATACTGCAAAGGCGATCCGCAGCTGGACAGCAGTGTAAAAGCCTCGATGGCTGCCTCGAAAGGGGGTTCCTAAAAAGGCGACGCCAACGGTGGACTTGAGGACGTCTCGATACTTGATGCCAGACTCTGCTGCCCGGCACAGCGCCTTTAATATTGTCAGTTGGCTTTTTCTTTCTTTTCTGTTTCCGCGTGGTAGGAAGAGGGATCTAAACCTCAGCCAATAGCAGGCCACCAAAGCAAGAGGCAATAAAGATAATAGGCCGATCGTTGCCGTCCCGAAGTCGTTCCATATATAACTTGGACAGCAACTCGGTTGCATGGCCCGATAGAAACTTGGCTGCCGGCTTTCGGTCCAGGTTCGCGTTCCACTCGTATGTGAAAATGCGAGAGTTTGGAATGACGGCGGGCAACATTGTGCCGTCTTTCAGCCAGTGGACGTCCCCCGACTGGGGATCGCCGTCTGTTTTCCAGGCTATCCACGCCTGAGGTGACTGAGTGTCGAGGCCATGGATGGCAACGATGCTAATACTCTTTAGATATGTCCTTCGGGGAAAGCTGGCAAGCGAATATACGAACTCTACCATGTCATTTTTGCTACGTTGGTCTGAACAGGGGTTTTGGAACACTCGCTGCAGCCCGTACTTCCGCGATTCCTTAGACATCGTGACGTTCTGTGCGCATTCTTCGAGAAATACTACTCACAAGTAGAACCGGGAGTCTTCGTAACGTCAGTTTGTGAGGGGCGTGGAGAAAATTAAAGTCCTCACGCAACAGACACTTGGATCAACTGGCGAAAAGAGTTCGAGTGGTAAAGGCGGCAGTTGATAACTATTGACTTCGGTTGTAGAAAAAAAATCCAACGCTTTAAGTGCTTTTCCAGCGCGTATTTCAGCCAGCCTTCTGCTGCCTTCTTATCACACTGGTCGTCGTGTTATACACCATAAGTTGCGGCGCAGGGCCGGAGAAGCAGGCTGCGAATGCCCTGCATGCTTCATGCAACCCAGTTGGCACGAAATCTCCTCCTTTCGTAAGCGCCAGCCAGTGAATAACAAGCTCAATCCACCAACTGCATATGAAGCGTCACACGGTAAGGCAGACGACATTGGTGAATTCCACCGGGTACGGTTGAAGGAAGAGATTGGCAGATCAGATAGATATCCGCAAGGATCGTACGAACCACAGGGATAATATGTATAGGCAGAGCGGGTAGAGTCGCGCACTCGAATTGTCATGGCGACGCGCGACGGTCCAACCCCTTAACGGGCTGAAGTAAGGTTTGTTTGACCCACTTAGCTAAGTATAAGACGCTAGCATCTCTCAGTCCCCTGCTTAGGCATTATCTGCAATGCCGAGCACAGCGCTCTATCACCCTCTAACTGCGGACTCTTTCCGACTCTGTCGCCTCCATCACGACACATCGGACACCCTCTCCGGTAGCCTTGTCAGGGTGCCACTCGGCACCGCGCCGCCGTACTTTGCCCTCAGCTACTGCTGGGGTACGGAGGACCAAGACATCTTCATTCAAATCAGCGGCCAGGTGCTACATGTTAGTCCTGACCTGGCCGATGCAATCCGACGGCTACGGAAACTAGGCATCGCCGGCGACGGCTCCTCGCCCACAGCAGCATCACCGCTGTCCGTCATCCGCTTAGAATACGTCTGGATCGACAAGATCTGCATTAGCCAAGACGACGTTGCAGAGCGCTCTTCCCACGTCCCGGCCATGGGCATCATCTACTCCCAGGCGGTCCGGACCCTCATCTGGCTTGGACCTAACCTCGACTCGTGCTCCAACGTAATGGTAGCTGGTCGACCAGATCTACGCGGTCTTCAAGTGCAAGAACCCCGCCGCCAAGTACCTCGCCGGCATCCCCCTCAACGTCTACTCGGACGCGCGGCACGCCACGTCAGGCCTGCCGGCCTGGGACCACGGGCTGTGGCAGCACCTGGTGCGGGACTTGGAACTGCCGTGGTTCACGGGCGTGGGGATCATCCAGGAGGTCGTCCTCTCCCGCCAGGACCCCGTGATCCTCCACGGCCAGAGGCACATATACCCGTGGCACCGGCTCGGCTGGGCAGCGTCTTGGCTGCGGCGTAACGGTTATGTGCGCCTGGCGCAGGTGCCCAACCGGATGCAGAGCGTCGACACCATCGCCAACATCCGGCGCTCCCCGCGCCGCTGGCGGCTGGACGCCCTGCTGGTGGCCACGTCGATCAAGTGCCACGCCACGGACCAGCGGGACAAGGTCTACGGCCTGCTCGGCATGGCAGCCGAGAGCGAGGACGCTGGTGGCGGCAGCGGGGTTAGGCTGCCCGAGGCGCTGAGGCCCGACTATGCGCTCAACGTGCAGCAGGTGTATACGAGGGTGGCGTCGTTTCTCCTGGCCGAGCGCAAGAACCTGTCGGTCCTGACGCGGGCGGGCGGCGTGGGCGGCGACGTGCTGCAGGCTCAGCGCAAGCACACCATCGAGCGTCTGCCCTCGTGAGTGCCGAACTGGTGCGATTTTGCAGCCGTAGGAAGGGACATCGCGAAGAGCCTTTCTTGGCTCGAAATACCCAGCACGGCCGACGCCGACGCCGTCGCGACGTTGGGGTTCCCGGAGCAGTATCACGCTTCGGCCGGGTTGGAGGCCAAGGTCCAACCGTCGCCGGATTGCCAGACGGCCATACGCAACGCAATCCTCTTATCAAAAGAGATCTCGCCCCTTCAAGCAGAAAACGGTCGGCGGAAACGGAAACGGCAATAATGACGGAAGTTCATCCAACATGGTGGGACATAAACCATTGGAGAGGGCATTTCTCAGACACTGCCGCATCTCCGACTCTTCCACGCGCACAAAGCAATAACGGAGGAGCAAGGACGTCAGAAGCTCAACCGGTGACTGGACCGCGGAAACGAACCTTACCCAAAGTGCAGTGCATGTGGCTCACTTGAAAATACTGTACGAATATGTACCTATAATAGGTAATCTGTTGGTGTATTTTTGGATTGGTGTCTTCATTTTCGCATGGGAACTTGGTGTTAAGGGTGTCGATGAGGCGAAAAGTGGCTCGCTAGGTGGTAGACCACGTTACGCCGATTTTCAGCAATTCTCAGGAGGCAGGAACATTAAATAAAGACTCACGGGCATGCGTGGCCCTATCAACTCCTAACTGTTGACTCCGGGCCACGAAGACCTGCTCAGGCCCACGCATATGCATTCAGCCTGGATAAAGAAGCATGGTTTCATGTCAGTAGTAAAAGACTGTTCTCGAAGCAAAACCTACCCGCTCAGTAAAAACTGTACTCTCTCCAACGCGCCTTCAAAGTCCGCAGCCGCCTGTTTCCCCTATTCGTTACACGCTTGTGATGCCATCCCAACCCCTCGCCAGCCCGCATACGCTTCAATAGCAAGCTAGCCGTCGCTGTCTTGCGACGCATGGCGGCCGTCATCAGCGTGGTCACCGTCGACGTCTTCTCGTCGGAGCCGGAGGAGTCGCCATGAGTCTTGTGAGCCGTGGCGGCATCGATGTCGGCCCCCACCTCAACTAGGGTAGAAATAACGTCCTTGGCATCGAAGAGCGCGGCGAAGTACATGGGGTGGCGGCCGTCGGCCGTCCTAAGGTTGGCGTCGAACCCCGCAACGCCGGCGAGGATGCGCACCGCCTCGTTGCTGCCGGACACCACGGCATAGTGCAGCGCCGACAACTTGAAGCGGTCGAGCGCGTTGATGTCCAGTACGCGCGGTGCGACGAGGCGGAGGCACGAGACGCTATACCGGCGCGAGATGCAGCACCGGGCTGCGATCACGGCCGCGTTGGTGTCATAGTCAGAGGTGATGGGGGTGGCGTCGGCCCCGGCGGATAGGAGTTCTTCGATAATGTACGCCTCGCAGTCCGGGTCTGTCAGTGCTACCAGCAGGGGGTTGTAGCCGTCGGCGTCTGCGTCGTTGATGTTGAAGCCTCGATTGACGAGGAGCGATATGGTCTCTTTGAGAGCGCGTCGGCATTGCGCTCCGTGGATAAGCTGCCGGGAAAGGGGAGCACAGCTCTTTCCTATGCAGTGGAAGGCAGAATGGGGGGAGTGGGTGGCGGAGCCGCCTGATTCAGACTTGGCACCTAGGTCAAGCAGCACCTGAACCATGTCGGGCGAGTGGAAGAGCACTGCAAGGTCCAAGGGACTGAGCTTGGGGTTCGGCTCGTCTGCTCGCATCCGGCAGGATTTCCCCAGTGGACATTCAGGTCGGCCCCCAGCGTGGCAAGGAGGCGTACGAGATTAGCATTGCGTGTCCGAACCGCCCAGTGGAGCGGCGGTCCACCCAACTCAAGACAGTATTCCGGGAGGAGGGCACACCGCGCCCTACGGTCGGGGAGCTGTTAAGGTAGTCTCGGCACGGTCCGGGATGGCGGCCCGGAGACCCGAAAACGAGTGCCTTACCCAGGATTTCCACTTCATCGTCATCAAACATGATCAGCCAATGAAGCGGCGTTGGCTGGGAAGGGTCCGGAGTGAAGTGCTTTGCATTGAGTGCAGAGCTTCATCGCCGTGGGCAGGTCACCAACCTGACACGCAAGGCACAAAGCAGCTGAGAGATCCGTGGTAGTAGTATACACTCGAGGATGAGCGGGAGCCTACTTTGAACACATCTTCCGATACAGCATGATCCTTCTCGCCAAGTAACTTTGATCGTTCGCGTGTTGTTCCAGCTCTCGATCAAGGCTGGTCTGAAGGGAATGACCGACGGCCAGCCCCTGGGAAGACGCAATGCAGTGGTACAGAGCCTTTGCAGTATTGTTCTCTTGGGCACTCTTAGCCAGGAACTCTAGCATCGCCTCGCTGTCCGGCCGAGTGCCAAACCCTACTTGGCAACAGAGAGCCAGACGCAGGCAGTCGTCGAAATAGGACGGATTCGACGAAGTCGACTGGGTTGTCGCTCGCCACTCGTTGAAGATCCTCCACTGGCTTTCCCACGGTGTTCTGAGCATCATGGCAAACTAGAGGACCGGGTTAGAACATGGCGATGAACGCCAAGGGTGGTGATCTCGCCTACCTCAAACATATGTGCAACGTCAGCCCGCTCTTTGGGGAGTTGCTGGGTGGCAGAGTCGACGGCTAGCAGTCCGAGCGGACTTCCTTTGGAACCATTGGCTCCTTGGCCGGCTAAGCCTGTGGGCGGCTTAGAAGACGATGTCCGGTCAGTCTGGCGATGGATTGAAAGCGGGAGCTTGAGTCCGCCAGAGGGAGGTGTGGTCGACGGGGGGTGCGTTTTGACCGCCAAATATGCTGCTTTCGGCCTACTTGCGCTTAAGGGTGGTGAGTGCATGCCCGTGCTGGTAGTTTAAGTGCAGTGATACCAACGTTGTCCCTTGAACCAAGGTTTGGATAATATCGCATATGGAAGATCGCTGGTGGGGATCGTCTTCAGCGTGAGACGAAAAGCCTTGGACACCGCGTCTACCACAGTGTTTTTCCGATTCCCTTGGAGAAGGCCCTTGCACTATGCCATGGCGCGCGTGAGAATACCGTCGGTTTCTGAAGACACCACCGAATCGAGGAAGTCGAGCCTGGACTGCCCTTCCTTGAGCCACGTTTCCTGGAAATACCCACGGCCGCTCTGCATAATCTCCCAAATGGTGAGACCCAAGGACTACACACCTGCCCGGTAGAAATCCTCTTGGCGGCGAGGCGTCGAATCGGCCTCTGCCTTCTTGCTCCGGTGCGTTGTACAAAGGAGTCACGGTGTAGACAGCAGGCTGGAGCTGGTCGTTTTCAAGGATTGCGGCTCTCCAAAATCAGCGAGCTTCGCCATCTGTGGACGATTCAAGTCCTCAGCATCAAAGACGAGGACGTTGCTCGGCTTGAGGTCGCCGTGTGCGATATGGTTGTCATGAAGAACCTTCAGCCCGACAGCTACATCTAGCGCAAGCTCACGCCTTTCCGCCGTGGTCGATCTGACGCGCCTAAGGTACTCGGTTAGAGTACCGTGTTCCGAGTAGTCAACGACAATGTATGGGCGCCGGCCGAACGGGCTGTTATCCCAGCCATAGCCAAGGATTGGTAGAATCACGCTGCTGTTGACCAGCCCAAGGTTGGTTAAGGCCCGCAATTCGCGAGTCATGCTGTCGTTTCTTCGCCGGCGGTGTTTAACCTGATCCTCTAGAGGGGCCTCCGGAGCCGGAATTACGTGTTTGACGGCGACGTAATATGGACTGCGGTTGCTGGGTGGATCGAAGACCTCGCGATTGACCTCAAAGCTGGTTCCCTTGCCAAGGCGTGAGTCAAAAGTGAGCCTGTCTGGGAGGATAACAGGGAGCCGGATCCCAGCAGCGGAGACGATGGGGTTTAGCTCCTCAAAATCGCCAGGAACCCCTGGGTCAACCCGGACCCTGACTAGGAGTTAGAAGAGAGATCAAATAAAGCTCCAGAGTCCATCTCTTGAATCTGGACTTGAGGTGATTTTGGAGAGCGGTAAGGCTTAGTCCGCGATGCCCGACCACCTTCGGGCTTCTTTTGCGGGTGGGGGCTGCTGTATGGTGTGGTAGCACAAACGTTTGAAAGGGGCCAATGCAATGGAGCGGGAAGGTTAAAGTCATGGTCTCCATCCAACGCGTGCGAGGAAGTGATGGTTTTACTGACGTTTTCTACCACGACACGTCTCTTCCATATTCAGCACCGAATTTGTCTACAATAAAATACGTCCTCACTCGGTGCTCAAACTACGTAGTCTAACAAGCTGGCTACTCGCTCAAATCTACAGAAAAGCTTCGTGCCAGCAGAAGGAAATGGAGTTACGAAAGCCGGCCGACAGCTGCCATCAGTCCTAGACAGGTGGCTGGCAAGCCCCACGACTACTCTCAGGCCAGAGCCCCTTCCTTACTGCTTGGTTAGATGCTCGCAGTTCCTCTGGGTCCCTAAGGCCTGGCTCTGAGATCCTCGGGAATGGCCCCAACGGGCTCCCCCGGGACGCAGTTGGCTAGGTTCCTAGATAAACAATCGTCTATTCGGTCCTCTCGTTGTCATATGTCAGACAGCCTCCCCCCATTAGGAGGGAGTACGCCGGATAGGGAGGCTAGCCCAGACTGCCCCCCGGGTCGACCGAGAGGTAGCTGTGGGCGCGTAGACTGTTGATGTTGTGAAACCGGCGGCTGACTGAGGTGTACGCTGTGTGAGTAGGGGGTGTTTAGCGCCTGTACAGGTCACGCGGCTTCAGCTAGTAAAAGCCGTCGAGGTCAACGTAGGCTAACATCGTCCCTAGGTTTAGGGTTAGACATGTTCTTTACTCCTGAGTTCGCGTGTCAAGCAGCAGACCCGGCACAGGGGCCAGGTCTCTCGGTAAATCCTCCCGGTGCATCGACGGAGGCCTGAAATATCGTTCCGCAGAGATCCTGCAGCTTCAGGTAATTAGGTAGTATTGTAACCGCGTCAATGGAATACTGCTATATCTCCAATTACACAATTCTGAAACGTCGCCACCATGTCTCTACCTGCATTTCGCTTCGATTCGTTGACCGGAGGCAGATAATTTGGAAACCGAGAATGTGTCGTTTCGGGTGTAAGTGTTAGGTTCGAGCGTGTGGGCCTCGGCATCATCACTTACACTAATTAAGAAGGGCAGCTATAGCCACGGAATGCCATTGCACAGTGTGCCTGAACGAGCACTCCATACGTAAAGCGCCTCGACACGGAGCGTATCCGGTTATTACCCGGTTGAAGGTAGCCTTTCCGCGTTGTGGTGAAGTGTTCCCTGTTTGACGGAACAGCCTTATAGCGTTCAGTGTCAACGGGGATAGTATTACATCGATGAGTCTTGTTCTTACATGCGGTATTTCGTCTGTTAGTGGAAATCTTTCGGGGCATCACTTGATTCTGGCACCAAGTTGTGTCATATCATCCGTCCTCCCTTATGTTTCTCGTTTTCTGAACCTCATACCAACACCAGCCATCTGAAGCCATCGCCGATACGTATATGTCTTGTGCTAGACCAATCTGGGCAGTATAGACCTCGAAGAACGGTTGATTAATCCTAACTACTGTAGATTGTGTGGCCATTTTCGTAGCGTAGCTGGGGTATATTCCGTGGTCGAACAACCTTGACCAAACTCTTAGCTCTTGTCACGTATATTTCGCCCCTTAGTAACGACTTGCTTGTGGATGTAAAGAAGTTCTAGTCATCGGTTCCGTCTGAAGGCAGTGGCCTTTATATAGAACAGGCAGCGAGCACAGGCTGAATAGGGGAGCTTATCTTATTTATACATAGCGAGGACAAGATGGAATAATGCTGGTTATCTAGGGCATCATTTACCTAGCATGGACCTGATCGTATCTTAATCTTATCCCCTGTCATTTCGCTCAAGATTATAACAAACAAGCCTGCCGAATTAAGTACTGCATCACTTAAAACCTGCCTTTAGTCCACCCTAATCCTGTTAAAACCCGTCTATATACTTCTTCTCGTCCATCTGACTATAGTGGGTGCCATTACATATACAGATCAAAATTCACCATCGACTATTACTCGAGATACCCCGAAAATGCGTGGCGTCCGAGTTCTACCTGAGAAAACTCGAGCTCGTGGTGGAACTTACCAGATCACCTATAAATGTCCCTCTCTTGACACAGAGTAAGGGAACGTAGGGCCGATCGCATCGCCTCAAGCTAACAGCATATAACACGGCTGATGGGGCCATTTCAACGACAAGCCGCGACTCCGTCGTGCGTAAGGTTATCCTTACCCCAAGACTAAAGCTCTTTTCCCCGGACATTTAACGGAGGATTTAAGGTAACATATATTTATAATGAGGTAGCCGTGAACTGAGTCCGGTCGTCCCATGTTTAGGAGGCCCGAGAACCGCATCCGGGCGTCCATAACCTTAATTTCGATGGATCCAAAGAAGACGTCACGGGTGGATCGGGAGATCAAGATGCCCTTCAACAGGCGTACTAATGGCTACACGTACAGAACATGCTGAAGGACGAGAATGAGGACCTTTTCGGTGATAACATTATTGACCTGAAACCGATCTCCAATACGTGCCGTCTCCTCAACGTCGGCGGCGACGGGGCCAAGCCTGAAAGGAGCTATGGAAGACCCGGAACGTGAGATGCGGCTTAAGGTCATACTCAAGGAGGTCCGAGAGAATCTGGAACGAGGAACATTCGCCTTCCGGTCAGCAACTGAAGCCGTGAAAGGCCACCTGATCGATATATTCTACGCCTACGGCACACCTACAACCACAGCGAATCTCGCCATGAACGGCTATTCGGGCCAGGGATCCTACCTGAGTTGAGGAACACTGAGATTATCTTCCGTGTTAACTATGTGTATTCCGGATGTAAGAAGAAAACGGATATTCTGAAAGTAGTGACTGTTAGCTGACTTTCCTTTAGGGGGCAGAGCAGTCCGTCGGTTACATTACGAGTCTCTGATTAAGCCAGCTACATTCTTGGAATCAGCCCTCGCTTTATATACCAACGCAGACTACCTAGACATTCGAGCACTACGATATGAGATATTCGCGAAAGTCCGTGCCCATCTCGACAGTTTCGCCAGAGGCACGTCGACCCTCGACAGTGTCTCTCAGTATATTGATGTTGCTAGTGGCGCTCTACCCTCGCTATCAGCCTTAATCGCAGCATTGGCCCGGCAAGCTACGTTATTCTTCCTGAGATCGCGTTATTCTTTCGGAAGCACTTGGGGTCCACGGCCTGGTGCGAGCAGCCCCTGAGCGGTTTCGAGAGACGTCGGAAAATAACTCGTCACCGTCGACCGTAGTTTCACTTGGGTACTCCCACGAGGACTTCTTCCGCACCAACTTATGTTACGTGAACTATGTGCGTGAGCGGAAGCTCGGCACATTCAGCTTGGCTACGCTAAGCGAAAGCTCGCTGATGAAAATTGAGAAGACATTAAAGTTCGCTCAAACCCGAGCCGTGGCCAAACAAAGCCGCCTGATATGACGGCCTCGTGGCTAGTCTTGCAGAGTACCCCGAACTGGGAACAGAACTATACGATTGGAACGCTGTGCCCGCGATGAGAAAGCAGCGGTACGGAGGGTCGTCTTAAGGGCACTGGGACCAGATCCCAGAGCGCACGCATACTGCGGAATCTGCTGATAGGCAGGAATCATGGAATGGTAATGTGTAGACTGAAAACCTGTCAGATACTCAGCCGAAAAAAATTACTTATTCGCACCATTGGTCCCGCAAGTCGTATTTAAAGCTCGCGAGATCGCGTTTTTCCTGCTTAAACGGCTGGTGTTTACAGCGCGACGGGAGGGACTTGTGGCGAGTCTCCGAGAGTCCCCTGAACTCGAAGCCGGATTCCACGATTGGAACGCCGTGACCGCCATGCGGAGGGCGAGATATAAGGGGACGGCCTAGGGATACTATGAGAAGTCTCCGTGCATATATATACTGGGGAGTCGACTACACCGAAGGATGGTGGAGCGAAGCCTTGTGGGGTAAACTAATGAAGCTGAGTCAGTCGGATCACGACGTGAGCTACTGGTGTCTCGTAACTCAGCTACTCTGATGAACACATTAATTAAGAAAGGCATATCCGTGTCTGTCGGTGTCCGCGTCTGTTTTAGATTAGAAGGGGCCCGAGGGACGGAAGTGAGAATTCTTGCTTAACCTCTTTCTCCTGGCGTTCACAATCCTCTTCCTAACCTAGGTTACGCTGCAAGATGCCCCCTCCATAACATTCTCTCCAGAGTTGCAGACAGTCTCTGCGCAAGGTAATCAAGAGGTTTCCTTTACGAGAAAGAAGTAAAGGGAGAACAGAGTCCTCGTCGAGGCTGCCAAACAGCAGATTGGTGGACCGCAACTCCCGTTTAGAGACGAACAACTTAAACTTAACAACATAGCCACCCGGAAAAGGCGAAGGACTCTTGACGTAAAAGAAAGAAAAAGAAAAATACAACCCCCCTTCGTCTAATACATGTCCTTCTCCGTCTACTCCGCGAACCAATCCCTATCCTCATCCCCCACACCGGGCACGCCGACGGGTGCCCATTCACGGGACGTCGGCCTCTTTCCCACCGGAAGATCACGGGTTGCTACTCACTCCTGTTAACAAATTCATCGGATATTCCGGCTGCATAGAGAGTGTACGTCTCAAGCACTTGGACTTCCAATACCGGAAGGTTCTAACAGGATGAGGACAAGACTCCCTACCCCCGAACCGCGACCCAAGGCGGCGCATAATAAACAGCACCGGCTGCATGCTAGGTACTTGCGACCAAGCATGCGCTTTCGGTCCGTCCCTCTCCTCCGAGTCTTCCTTGTCGGGATACAAGGGAGCTAGAACTGGCGCTTGAGGTAGACCACGACCTTCTCGGCCGGCTTTCTTGACGGTGTTATCATCATCAGCACCTACCCCTGTCTGGACGCCACTTGGTATATGCTAGGTTACTTGAGTATTTTTATGCATTCGATGGCCTGTTTGCCCAAAGCGTCCTACAGGATTTGGGCGAAAGCCGAAGCACCCACTGCAGCTATCATGACCCTACATGACCCGCAGATGTATTATGTTGAATGACTTCCCGCGGAAAGAGTTCCTGATGGGTATGAATACGACAGCTTTTGTGATGATTCAGTCAGAAGCTCTCCAAGGATTGCACAACCACCTTCGACAATCCCAAATTGCCCTTGAGGGCGTAGTCGAGAGGTGTAGTAACAACTCATGAGATAAATAAATGCGTGTCCTGATTATTTAACTGCCCGTGCCCAGAACGCCTAGCTACATGCAAGCCGAATGCTGCCGTGACGGCTGAATCTGTAAGTCTACTTATATGTCCAACGCCTCCGCTCCCTCTGGTATCTTCTCGACGGCCTCCCCCTAAGCCGTGCGCGTAATCCCTTCCTTCTTCTGCTCCGTAACCCATATCCGTCAAGCTCTTCTCAATCAAATGCCTTGCTGGTGAGGCTGCCGGGTCGGCGGGACCGGCGTGGGCGGCATGTTCCGGATCTGCTTGATGAGGAACTCGCGCTCGTCGATGAACTGTTCGTCGTCGGTCCGGTCCTCCAGGAAGTGCGACAGGAAGTTCAGAAGCTTCTCCCGGTTCATAAGCAGGATCTTCTGGACAGCCACCGACTTGTGGGGGTTGGCCACGAAGACCTTGAAGACGTGGAAGCCCTCGTACTGCACCATCTTGCGGTCGTCGCGCAGGAGGTTCATGCAGATCTTGAGGTGCTCGCCTCGGTCGACGTAGGCTGTCATAACGTTGTAGTTTGAACGGTCTAGCAGTATCTCACCGAGCAGCTTGATGGACTGCCGCTTTGTGACATAGCTGTTGGACTGGACGAGGACGTTGTTATACTTGTCGAAGAAAAGCTCGAAGTTTATCGCGAGATACCGTGGCACGAGCTCTTTGTGTTTTGTCAAGAGTTCCTGCACCATGTTAGATAGGGACTCGGCGAAATAGAAGGGTCATCCGTTGCGATTACCCTAAAGGTAGTGAAAGCATCGGCGGCGACCTCGAAGGAACTCTTGTCTATCCAGTCGAAAAACCTCCAAAAGACACCATCGCCGCTCTGTGGCCGTTCTCTGTCAATCGTGGTAACACCCTTTTGGCTGGACCCCGGCTCTTCTCCGTCGTCGTAAAGAATAATTGCTGCAGCAGCCTCGTTCTTCAGCACTTCTCGTAAAACGGTGCCTGCGGGTGTGGCGCTCTCTTTGTGATCGTAGCCTCGACATAGCTCCAGTAATACCTGCGGCTTGTTGTTCACCACGTAGCTCAATGCGACTGGGTCGGTCTTGGGTGATGCGGTTGGAGGACGGAAACGGAAGACGTATGAGAAGATGACCTGAGTGTCTTTGCGAGATTCGAATGGGAGGCGGTAGAGGTTTTGAGCAAGTAAAAGTAGGAGGTCCTCCTCTATTAAACCTGTGACTAGCTGGTATACCTGCTCCGGTGTGCTCTCGACCTCTGCGTGAACCAGTGTTAGCATAGAGAGGCCATATGAGGAGCCGCCGCAGGGGATAAGCTGGGCGAAATCATACCCGGCGTCCCTTGTAGTAGATGCTTCATCTGACTCAGGACTTTGGCTAGCTCCTCGGCCTGCGCAGGAGTGGTTAGTATACTGTTTCGAGAGGAGATGTTAGGACAGGAATCTTGACCTTTGCAGGGCCTCCCGGACCATCTAGTTTGAGAACATGATCTCTTGCTTGCTTGGCGAGATCATTCGTGTTAGTCCGAGTCCTCCCTCTTGAGAAGAAGAACGACATAGTTGCGGTCGTCCTTTGTCAGGGGAAATTTGCCGGTGCGGTCAATAGTCAGAAGGGAATTGGTAGGAAATCTAGGCACGCTGATCTATACGTGCCCTAGAACTACCAGGGCGGCGTGCATCATATCACACAGAGTATATTCCCTACAGGCGACTGGGGTATTCAGTAAATGTTCTCGTCATGAGGTACCCGGTCAGGATCCGTCTTGGAAGTCAGCGACCAATTGGGTTTTGTTCCGAAGTCTATTGACAAGGTGTGTTGCCCTGAGCCGCTGGCTAGTTGTTTTCGGCTTAGCTGTTTCTATCATATGGCGAATCCAAGACGGGGTACCTTAACAATGATAATGGACAATGGGGGGGTTGATTAATAGACAGATATAATAAAGGTAGTTAGTATTTAACGTTAGTAGGTATTTACGGGGTGAGATCGTTAGGCGCTAATATCTCCTCACACCTGAAACAAACCCCGCTATCTGAATTCCAAGCGCCTGAGGCTGCCCAGGAATCTCAGAGCCAAGGCCACTTACATAGTAACTACGGCCGGACGGACATTTGCGTGGGGCATCCTCGTCAGTCCATCCTGCGGCTGTCGCGTGCTGCCACTCAAATGCTGTGCCTAGTGGACGCAAGGCTGGCGATTCTTAGCACCAACAGGGCGCAACAGGGGACCTGATGAGAACCCCGCCATTAGTCTCTGATTTCAATTGGTCGCCTTGAGCTCCTATAGGCTATAGCAGCTACAACTACTGTAGGTACAAAAGTACATCGGCGGGCAGTGTCCATGGCCAGTGGGGATTGACTCAATTCTTCGGACCTGACTCACAACCCCGCCATAAAGTTTAGTTACCTTTAATGCGAACCTGGGCAACCCTTTCCTACCATCGCCTCAGAGTCCGTGACAAAAAAAGGTAAAAAATATTGAAGGGTTGTCTAAACTTCCCAAAAGGTGCGCCCGTTCGAGCAGGACATATAGAGATTTTGGGATATAAGTATCCTTTTCAGTCACCGACTTGATCCCTTGCCGCCGCTCCCAAAATGTCAATTGACTTCCCGAAGGAGGAAGTCGCTGTCATTGAGCGATGGCGCGAGATCAACGCATTCGGGCGCCAGGTTAGTAACACAGTTTCTGAAGTGCATCATAACACTCATGGTTTGTTTGCATGCTGAACCACAAATATCATAGGTCGAGCTGTCAGAAGGTCGACCGCGATATACATTCTATGACGGTCCCCCTTTCGCGACTGGACTGCCTCACTATGGCCACTTACTCGCCTCCACTATCAAGGACATTATCCCTCGTTACTGGTCGATGAAAGGCTACCACGTGGAGCGGAGGTTTGGCTGGGACACGCACGGGATTCCCATCGAGCATGAGATCGACAAGAAGTTTAACATCACGGGCAAGCAGGCTGTCATGCAGATGGGCCTCGAGAGGTACAACGCAGAATGCCGCGCTATCGTTATGCGGTATAGAGACGAGTGGCGACATACTGTTGAGCGACTGGGACGTTGGATCGACTTTGACAATGATTACAAGACCATGGATGTCAAGTTTATGGAGACTGAGTGGTGGGTGTTCAAGCAGCTTTTCGATAAAGGCCAGGTCTACCAAGGATATCGGGTCATGCCTTACTCAACAGTTCTGACAACCGCCCTGTCCAACTTCGAGGCTAATCAGAACTACCAAGAAGTGACCGACCCGGCCGTCGTTGTGTCCTTTCCTCTTGTCAAAGATCCCACAACACACCTCCTGGCATGGACCACTACGCCTTGGACTCTACCGTCGAACCTGTGCCTTGCGGTACATCCGGAATTCGAGTACGTTAAGATTCACGACGAGAAATCTGGTAACAACTACATTCTCCTGGAGAAGCTCCTCACTACGCTCTACAAGGACCCGAAGAAGGCGAAATATAAGATCTTGGAGAAGGTCAAGGGCAGTGATATGCTGGGTTGGAAATATGAGCCTTTGTTCGATTATTTCGTCGAGGAGTTTAAGGATGTCGCGTACAAGGTCCTAGGTGGGACATATGTCACTGCGGACAGCGGTACCGGTATCGTTCATCAAGCCCCTGCATTTGGTGAAGACGATTATAATGTTGCCCTTGCAAATGATATCATCAACGAGAGCCGCCCGCCTCCGGATCCTGTTGACGACCGAGGTCTCTACACTGAGAAGGCCAACCATTTCGCGGGAATGCACGTTAAGGAAGCGGACAAGCACATTATCAAGTATCTCAAGGGCACCGGTCGGCTGGTTGTTGATTCCCAACTCAAGCACTCGTACCCCATGTGCCCACGATCCGACACGCCGCTTATCTACCGTGCTGTACCGTCGTGGTTCATCCGCATCCCCGAGATTGTCCCCCAGATGTTGGAGAACATCAAGGGCATGCACTGGACGCCGAGTTTCGTCAAGGAGAACAGGTTCGCCAATTGGATCGCCAATGCTCGAGACTGGAACGTCTCAAGGAATCGTTATTGGGGCACCCCGATCCCACTTTGGGTCAGCGAAGACTTGACCGAGAGAGTTTGTGTTGGAAGCATTGCGGAGCTGAAGGAGCTCAGCGGTTACGAAGGCGAAATAACCGATCTCCACCGAGACAAAGTCGATCATATCACAATTCCCAGCAAGAAGGGCAACGGGGTGCTGAGACGTATCGAGGAAGTCTTCGACTGTTGGTTCGAATCCGGAAGCATGCCTTATGCTAGCCAGCATTATCCCTTCGAGAACGTGGATAAGTTCAAGGAGAGCTTCCCTGGCGATTTCATCGCTGAAGGACTTGATCAGACGAGAGGCTGGTTCTATACGCTACTGGTTCTTGGGACGCATTTGTTTGGCATCTCACCATTTAAGAACTGTGTCGTAAACGGCATCGTTTTGGCGGAAGATGGGAAAAAGATGTCCAAACGCCTGAAGAATTATCCCGACCCTGGCATCATAATGGAGAAGTATGGCTCGGATGCGCTTCGACTGTACATGATCAACTCGCCTGTGGTTAGGTGAGTTAAATTTATTTTCTGGGCCATGAAATCACACCCAGTTTGCTCTGATGGAGGAGGGTTTACTAATCATGAATATCTGATAGGGCCGAACCACTGAGATTCAAGGAGTCGGGTGTTAAGGAAGTTGTTCAGAGGGTGCTCCTTCCCCTGTGGAACAGCTACAAATTCTTTGAAGGGCAAGTTGCACTACTCAAGAAGGTTGAAGACAAGGATTACGTGTTTGACCCCAAGATGGAGAGCACGAACACGAATGTCATGGATCGTTGGATCCTGGCTAGCTGCCAAAGTCTGCTGGAATTTGTTAACCAGGAGATGGCCGGTAAGTTGAACCTGTTTTGACCCCAAAAGGGGCAGTAAGGAGGTCCAAATGATTAATAATATTCAGGCTACCGTCTATACACGGTTGTACCGAGACTGCTCGAACTCATTGACAACACCACGAATTGGTATATCAGGTTCAACCGCAGGCGGTTAAAGGGTGAATACGGACTGGACGACACGATCCACGCACTCAATACTCTCTTCGAGGTCCTTTTCACGTTATGCAGAGGCCTGGCTCCGTTCACCCCTTTCATTACGGATACTATTTATGCGAAGCTTCTACCTCACATTCCTGAGGACATGCGGGCAGAAGATCCTCGGAGCGTACACTTCCTTGCATATCCCACTGTTCGGCAAGAACTCTTCGATTCAGAAATCGAGAGGAGAGTAAGCCGTATGCAGCGCGTCATCGAACTGGCCCGAGTGTCTCGTGAGAGACGAACCATCGGGCTCAAGACACCCCTCAAGACTCTCGTCATCCTCCATCCGAACAAGCAGTATCTTGATGATGTCAAGACTCTCGAGAACTACATCACCGAGGAACTAAACGTCCGTGATCTGGTCCTGACTTCAGACGAGGAGAGCTATAACGTGAAGTACTCGGTCACGGCAGACTGGCCTGCCCTTGGGAAAAAGTTAAAGAAAGACATGGCGAGGGTCAAAAAGGCACTGCCGAGTGTGACAAGTGAACAAGTGAAGCAGTACACAAAGGATAAGTTCATCGTGCTGGACGGAATCCGGCTCGAGGCGGGCGACCTAGTAGTCAGGCGAGCCCTAGAGAAGGCCGAGGGACAGAACCTCGAAGTCAACACAGACGATGATGTGTTGACGATCCTCGACACCGAGCTGTACCCGGAGCTTGCGCACGAAGGTGTGGCAAGAGAGATTATCAGCAAGGTACAACGGCTCCGGAAGAAGGCGGGTCTGGCGCCGACGGACGACATCAAGATGGAGTACAAGGTGCTCTCGGATCCGGACAACATCGGCATCCAGGAAGTGTTCGTGACACAAACCCCGTCTTTCGAGAAGGCGCTGCGGAGACCTCTGGACAAGCACGAGGTGACGCATATCGAGGGCGAGATCCCGAAGGAGAAACAGGAAGGGGTGATCGCAGAGGAAGAACAAGAGGTGCAAAAGGCCACCTTCTTGCTGAGGTTGCTCAAGCTGTAGGTCACCAAGATGAGGCAATGGTAGCCCACTGGATTTTGATGCAACTTGACGCCCTCTATGTGTCTAGAAATAGAAGTCTAATGTACATTCTACTGGGAAGACACGAAAGAATATAGTCCACAGTTCAATATTTGCTTCGTCCTTATGATTGCTATCGGTCTTGTTTTGCTGAGCACTTCCTGCATGCTAGCTTTTCGGCTTCTATGTCATACGTCACTGATCACTACTCGCTCCAAACAAGCCAGAATCACCGCGTCTTCTTGGAGGCCTTCTGTCATGTAAAGTAAGCTTGCCGCCGATATAGAGGTCTGTACTGGGCTACCGTAAACTACACCTACCAGGTAACAGTCCTTGAGCCTCATGAACTCGGCGGCGCACTTGTCCTTATGCACCGAGTTGTAATCGGCGACGATGCACTTCCCATAGACGGCTGCCTGGGTAGTATCAGACCTTGTCAGTAAGAGATCCTGCCTGCTGAAATACGTAGTGCGCCATGGCACACACACACACACACACATATATATATATATATATAATGGATGGGAACTGGGCTGGGTAGGATCCCCTTTGAACTTACCTCGGCCGAGCACTGCGACACAGCCGCGGCGAACTTCTGGATCGGCCGCGTGCGTCGCGGTGGTTGCATGGTCGGGGGTCTGGTACACTAATTCCTCGTCACCCGGTCCGGTTGGGTGTTTGGAGGTGTTGTTGGAAAAAGGAGAGCGAATAATGGTGACAACGGATGATGCAGTGCTCTTCAGTGACGTTTTTGAAGTTACCAGGTATTGGAGATTGAGATAGTACTTGAGATCTTGAACCAATTAAACAGATTCTGCTGATTTAGGCAGGGAAATTGGTTAATTGCTCGAACCTTGCAATGTACCTCCTTAGGGGGGACTTTAACGATTTACTGGGTCGGCGACTCCCGAGGGTGCCCCACCAATGCCAGCCCCGTTAAAGATTGAGTTTCTAAGTAGAAATGCGACGCGACAACGCGCTGGATATCAATCAAGTACAGCAGCCTCCATAATCCGTAATCTCGGATTCACCGCTGGGATATCAGCAGCTCAAAAGAATCATTGGTCGCATCGCTTGCAATTGCATCTGACGTTCTACTCTACTTAGCATTTTGCCAGTCTAAACCCGTTGAGCAGCTATTACAGTTCAACTCTTTTTAGCAACACCCACCACGAATCCGCGGTGAGGCGTCGACCATGCTGAGGTTCGCAGCTGTTGGGGCTATACAATGGCATATCCATCACGGCGTCGACCGTCTGCTTCTACCTCTGTGAGGTCGGATTTCCAGGACCATGACTTGAATGCTTCGCCTGTTTCTCCCGCCTCGTATATGCCTGCTAGCGATCGCCACGAGTACTCTGATGACCGTAATTATGTCCCCCGGACTGACCAATTGGGTTCTACCTCACCTTGAGTGCTAACTCAATTGGTGCGCAGACATCAAGATCCTCTATGACATAGTGGTGAGGGCGGAGGGCCTCCTACCCACCTTACCTGAAGCTTATCGACGCCCGATTCCCGCCCTGTTGAAGGCCTACAATGAGGTCCTTCCCGAATACGGCATCCACCCGGAGGATGACCAGCAGATCACGAAACTGGTCTTCAAGGTCGGAGGCGTGTTCGGTCGCGGATCCCTTATGGACAAGTTCAGGACCGTGCTGTCGCGTATGAACATCACTATCGAACTCGATGTCCCTCCATTGCGCCCAGGCGATACGGGCGACGACTACACCGATGCGTACTCTACATCGGACGGTGTTTCAATATCGCGTGGCGCCGCAGGTCGTCATGCCCCTGACGAAGAAGAGGACGACGGATACCCTAGTACGGATAATGGCCAGGACGACTATTCAAATGCCGGTGAAACCACTGATGACTATACAATCCCGAAAGATGGGGTCTACACCCCGCTTGACGAAAATGATAGCTATACAATCCCCAGGAGCGAGCCCGATGTACAATTTGTTGACCCTGTCGGCAAGGTTTCTCACCCTGTCGAGGATGCCGACGCTGCTCAGTCTAGGATCGAACAAAACCTCGAATACAGCGCGATCGCTTTCCATGATAGGTATCACGCCAAATTTTCCGTCCTGGAGGCCCTTCGTCAATGGCAGAGGCAGTCGGAGGAAATCAATGTCAGATGGGATCAGTACCGCGCCGCCCTCGAGGCCGACATGGTAGGGGTAGTGGAGGACACGTTCCGCGCGTGGAGAATTCTTTCCGCAGAAGCTGAAGAGGTACCTCCGCCCTACCTCCCTTCCAATATATACTCTAAGCGCACCGAGCAGATAGCCGCCCGGACCTACCAAATATTCACCACCAAGAACGCCTTTGCCCGGTGGAGACGGCGCGCCAAAGAACGATGTCGGAGATGGCCCCCACAGGAGATCGAGGAGGAACCGCTGGACCCGATGGAAAGGGTTGCACTTAAGGCGCATGAGAACCTGATGCTATCGCGTGCCTTTGTCCGGTGGTTTAACCGATCTACGCAGGAGTCCAAGAAGGCGCGCATGGCCGCCAAAGTATACGAGACGAGCTTGAAGTCTAAAACATTCGGCCGCCGCCATCGGCCCGACGAAACATTGCTTGATTCTATGGGCCCTATAGAACCTGTGGAACCTGCATTTACCACGCCGGATACACCTGTATTTGACGAGGAAGACGAACTTTTCGACGAGGACAGTCGCTCGGCTGAGATGCACCAAAAGGCTGAAATGGCTCGAAAATATTTGATGATGCGGTCATTGGCCAAACGAGCAGAAGAGGCCGATGCACCGGAGCGCGCGCGGGTAAATACAGTAGCAGCAGCTGACGAACGAACTGCGAGTGATGATGACGAGGAGAGTTACGCGGAAGAGAGGCAGCATACGGCCCAATTGACACAGCAGCTGTCGTCAATAAAGGCACTGGCCGCTCGATCGAAGAGAGGTACTCCACTAAACGATGCTCCACAATCTACAAAATGCAAAACAAAAGCTACAGATTCAGGTCCGGACAAGCCGGTAGCGGAGGCTCCGGTTGGGAAGACGGACGATGAAAAATTAGAGGATGAGCTGGACGAGAGGACCATGCTTGCGCGACGACACATCCTCCGCATGCGAATTTTCAACGCTTGGGAGAACTATACCTTGAGCCACGTAACGAAAGTCAAGGAGTTCGCATTTCAGAAGACTGTCGAGCCATGGCGGGAGCGTGCTGCGGAACTACGCGGTTCCAAATATCTATTTTCTCGAGACCGGCAAAGGCTTCTTCTTCTAAGCACAATCACCGCTTGGGCCCAAACGTCAAACAGGTCCAAGGAACTTGAAGAGAAAGCCGAAATAGTTGAGCAAAAGCTCCGTGTCGAATATGCGCTGAAACCTTGGATAGCATCTTCACGAGAGAAACGGAGAGTATTGAAAATGAAGAGCTGGGCGTTCGATGCCTGGTTCGACCATGAGGATGACGATGCCGTGCTCCACGTAATTGCCAACCAAGAGTATTGCTTACAACGGACCAAGGGAGGCCTGAAGCAATGGAGAGTTGCCAAGGACAACGAGTCTGCGAGGAGGGCCGTCTTCAAAACATATAGCGACCGTGCTATATATTACTATAATACGACGGGTGCCTTACGAGCATGGAAGGCAGCCGCGAGAGAAGCTGCCATCCATAAGTCCATGAAGGTTGAAGCACTAGAGATGTGGCAAAAAGTCTGGCAAGACGAATTGCCCCGCCAGGAGAAGATGGAGTCTCTCGCCAAAGGCATCAACTTCTCTTACAGCGCCAGCAAGACCTTGCCCGTCTGGCGAGCTAAGGCGGAGCAGGCTACCGAGGTACAGCAGAAGCAGCAGACTTATGCAACGAAAGCAGACTACTACTACAAGACCAAAGAGGCGATCCTAGTATGGAGAGCCTCGGCCGAGGCGAAACATAAGCAAGAGATCAAGAAGGCCCACTCGGAAGCCCGCCGCAGGGTCAAGAAGGGGATGGGGGAGCGCTGCATCGCGCAGTGGCGCCAGAAGCTGCAGCCGAGCTTCGACCGCTTCGAGGTCATGAACGCGAGCCTCGAGGAAGTCGTCATCAGCCGCGAGTGGCAGCGGACGGGACAGGCGCTCGATGCCTGGCGCGCCCGCGCTCTCGAGAGGGCGCGCGCGACATCCGCCGGCGAGGTGAGATCCAGGCAGAAGCAGAAAGCCCTGACCCGGTGGCGCGACTCCGCGGCGGAACGCCGGCTGCTAGCCAACGACGCGGCCGGCCACCTGCAGGACAGGGCCGCCGCGCGCGCCCTCCGCGGCTGGGGCCTCGCGTCCCTGCAGCGCGCCGGCCGCGCGCTCACTGTCAACCACGTCCAGGAGAAGCGCGACAGGCGGCTCCTGAGGCACTGCCTCGAGCGCTGGTGCGATCGTGCGGCGGCGGATAGGCTGCTGCTTTCCCAGCGCGAGGAGCAGCAGGAAGACCTCAGGAGCACGGTCCAGATGGCCGAAGACGCGCAGGAAAACGAGGTGACGCAGGACCAGGCTCGCCGCCGTCTGTTCCTCCCCCATCACACCTGGCATCCGACGGCGGACCCCGCAAATATGAATAGTGCTAGCGTGAACGCCAACGCCACCGTCGCGGTCCCGATCCCGGCCGCCGCCACCGCCCAGGAGGACCGTGAGGTCTACGTGCCGACTCCCGGCCGCCCGCGACTGCCGCTGCTCGGGGCCCTGAGCCGCCCGTCCGGCCCGTCGACCACGCCGCTGGCGCCCGTGCCGAGCCGCACGACGGCGTGGCGGGCGGCGGGCGCCCCCTCCTCTGTAATGAGGGGTTCGGCACTCGGTGCCAGCGCGAGGGCCAGTACTAGTCGCTCGAGGAGGAACCTTAGGGTCTCGTGGGCGCAGTGAAGGTGAGGGGTCGTTCGAATGCCTACCTACCTAGGTACCTACAAAAGATTCTTGGGTTGATCGGAATTGTTTGTTTTGAAGAGGAGATGCAGTGGCTTGGTCATAGGATTGTGCGGAAGTGGAAATACATAGTGATACCCCCCTGGCTTGGTTTTGGTTAGGTTATTTGAAAGATAGATAGATACCCTGTATATCTACATATGAGAAGCTTCGAAAGCGGATTAAGACGATGGTTTTGTTTTAATTCACATATTTAATAACTCCTAGGCTTGACGGAATTGATGCCCACCTAACGCCGAGGAACTGCCCTACTGAATAGGGGGGTTCTGCTAGGCATGCAGGTATAAATTAGGTATAGCCTAGGTCAGGAGGTCATACCAGCGAATTTAGAACGGCAGGTGATTTAGACTACCAATTTAGGTACGCATTAGGGCGATGGGCACCGCACGTCATCCTGCAGTCAAAATGAACCAGGTGAGAACGTTCCATCTATTATTACCTTCCTTACCTTAGACAATTAAGGCCCGTAGGTGCTGCTCTCCATACAACTCACCTTTATAATCAATTGCAACCTTTCAGTTTACTTTGTTATACACAAGTAAACCCAGAATAATCTGCTACTTTAGGCATCGCAAGCTTCTCCCGACAGTGTCAGCCCGTGTCCAAGAGTGACAGAACAAAGCGACAGGGGTTTCAGGTGTTTCCGAGTTCGCCAGACGCGCATCCCAACTTGATAATCAGTACCGAACCATCACCCTACCTCCTTCTAAGCAATGTCACCCTCGAACGCGCTGCTCCGATAGTACTATGAAGGCGGTCCTTCCCGGCAGGCCCGAAGCTCGCCTCCAAGCTCTGGCGACGGGCTACTGGGACGGCCGGCGCATCATCGTCTACATCACCGGCAACGCCCTCGCCATCCTCTCCGACCCAGACACGATACTTCAAACTATATACGATGACGACGACCGGAAGCTGGAGGCCGTCGCTTTCGATGAGTCCTCGGGCAAGATAGCCGCGTGTACCGGCACGACTGTTAGGGTGTATCGACCCATCGAGGCTGGAGATGATGCGCTTAAGGTTGGGCTGCCTGGAATATAGCGAGACATGAATAGATGGGATATTATAACATGGATGGTTCGTGGCTGATCGTATACGTATATACAGTGGGCTCTACAGACAGCTTTCGAGATCGACGATGACGCCCCGACACCGGCGACGCTCTCCTGGGGTAGCTCTGAAGAGCTCCTCGTTGGCCGCAACGCCCTCCGGCTCTATAACACGGCGTCGACTCCTTCTTCGTGCCACTGGACCCAACCTCTCGCGAGCCCCGCCAAGTCCGCGCTGCTCTCGCACGACTCGTCATACATCGCGTCGGTCGGCTACCACGACCGCCTGGTCAAGGTCTGGCGCAGGTTGAACTTCGGCTTCGAGGAGGTCCATTTCGAGTTCGGGTACCTCCCGCACCCCCGCGCCGTCGTCAGCATACAGTGGCGCAAGCCCTTCCATGTCGACCAGACCATCGAGAACATCCTGTACTCGTTCTGCGCCGACAATGTTTTGCGCGTTTGGACGGGCGCCGCCGACGGCTACGGGTGCCAGAACCTGAGGCTCTGGGGCAAGGTCGACCTCGCCCGGGCCATCGGGAGCGTGCCGGGGAACCAGGAGGAAAAAAACAACTTGAGGTGGGCCTTCATCGTCAGCCAGCGGGACCTCGCGAACGCGACGGAGAAGGCGGTCCAGGAACGAGGGGACGCGCAGCAGAAGGAGGACGTCGCCCTGCAGTACCTGCTCTCCATCGCGAACCGGGATACGGAGCTATGCGTCGTCTTTGACGGGAGGGGAAGCATGTCCGCCTGGGCGCTCGAGAACGTCGGCGCCAAGTCGAAGGCGACTGACAACATTGATAATGTGGCGTACGTGAAGTCGAAGGACTTCGTGTTTCTGGGACCCTCGACGACGACGCCGACTCCGCACGTCGAGATCCTGAGTTATTGCAATAAAGCTGCGGGAAATCTACACCTGCTGATGCACCACTTCGACGGGAAGGTCGAGATATTCGAGAGCAGCATTGCCGACCTGCTCGATCCGACTTTCAAGACGGGACGCCTGACGCCGCGCGCGACTTGGTCGGGACATTCGGCGTCGATTAAAAAGATCGTGCGGAATTTTAGCGGCCACGCCATAGTCTCGAGAACGCAGCATGGGGAGAGCATGGTCTGGAAACATGCTCCGAACGCGCGGCGGACGGAACTGTTGCGGCCTAAACTCATCCCAGAGAAGCGACATATCCATCGCATATGTCTAATACGAGGTGGCAGTTTTGTCGTGTTTTTGCATCACGACAGCGTCGCTGTATGGGATTGCAGAGCACCAGTGCCTACACTGATGGGCGAGTGCAAATACGATATAGCCGGAAAGCCTCTGTGCATTTTAGTGCTTCCGCGTCAGAATAAAGATGACATCTCCGTCGCACATATCGCCACCGTTACTTCGGAGCGGCGTGGAGTAGTGTGGGAGATCCATCTTCCGATTAGTTCCGGCCGCGATGCCAGTCATCGGGCCAACGGCCACAAAGGAGCCGCGCCTCCTATTCAAGAGTTTTGTACCTTTACACTTGAAGACTCGGGCAATCTTGCGTATGTCCTACCAGTGGATCCCGCAGGAGCGCCACATGTTATATCCGGATTCTTGGATGTATTTGCCCGCGATGTCGCTGTCTCCTATACCTACTCAGGCCGCGTCGAGTTCTGGACAGCCAGAGTCGACCCGCAGCACCGGCGAGTGGAGTGGCTGTCCACGTCCTCCATGGAGACGGGGGTCACGGAGCCGTCGCTGGTCAGCGGCAGCACGAGGAAGAAGGCGGCGCTCGTGAACCGAGACCGGTC
The DNA here is from genome assembly GCA_004155925.1 of Monosporascus sp. MG133. Taxonomy (NCBI): domain Eukaryota; kingdom Fungi; phylum Ascomycota; class Sordariomycetes; order Xylariales; genus Monosporascus; species Monosporascus sp. MG133. The sequence goes on along the minus strand of QJNX01000129.1, from coordinate 124,930 downwards.
CGAGGTGTCCATCTGGGACATCCGAGGCGCGCGGCTTGAGTGGGCGCGTGACTTCGAGAGCCATAACGCCGTGCAGGACCTCGACTGGACGTCCACCCCGGCCTCGCAGTCGATCCTCGCCGTCGGCTTCCCCTACCGCGTCGTCCTCCTCTCGCAGCTTCGCTTCGACTACCTCAACAGGGGACCCGCCTGGGCGCCCCTACGCGAGCTCAACATCCGCGACCTCACCCCCCACCCCATCGGCGACTCCACCTGGCTCAGCGACGGAGACCTCGTCGTCGGCGCCGGCAACCAGCTCTTCATCTACGACAGGCAATTTCCGGCAGCGGCAGCGGCAGCGGTCCCCCCGGGAGGAGGAGGAGGCCAGCAGATCGCCCGCGTCCCGCACCATTACCGCCACCGCAGTGGCAGGGACGGCACGCGCGACCTCTTCGACGTCGTGCAGAGGCTCAACGGCCCGCTACCCGTGTTCCACCCCCAGTTCCTGAGCCAGTGCATCTTGGCCGGCAAGAACCACGTTGTCAAGCGCATCCTGCTAGCCCTGAACTACACACTAAGGTACCATGTCGAGGGCGATGTGATCGATGATTACCTTGGTCTGGACCTCGCCGAGTTTTACGGCAGTAACAAGGTACGTCTACTTACTATATCACCTACCGTCCTAGCCAAGTCATAGTGCCCTCAGGTCTAACCAGCCTACCAAAAGAGCTCAAGGACAACGAACGGCCACAGAGGCCCCTCGTACCTCACGCGGAGGCTATCGTTCAACCGCGATGGCGACGACGAGGAAGCGGACGAGATGACGTTTTCCGAGGACACGGCGAGCCGCATCTGCGAGAAGCTGCAGGAGGTCGCCATCCCGCAGCTCTCAGCCCACGAGCAGATCCAGCTCCTCGACATCGTCGAGTGCGCCGGCGTCGTCGAGAAGCAGCGCCGCTCCATGGACGAGAACGGAGCCCGCTTCATGCTGTTCTTCCGGCAGCACGCGCTGCTGGCGAGGCGGCGCCGGACCGGCCATCAGCGCCGCGCCAGCGGCAGCATTATAAAGAAGGGCTATAACAACAACAACGCCTCCTCTTCGGTTGACGGCAACAACGGCGTCGACGACGACAACAACCAGCACGTCCACATGTCCTGGCGCGAGATCAGCTGGGCCTTTCACTCCACCAGCCAGGACATCCTGACGGACTTCGTGACCCGCCAGTACCACGGTACCATGCTCTGGGAGAACGCCAGAGAGAGCGGCATCTTTATGTGGCTTGGGGATCTTGCGGCCGTGGTTCGTCTTTCCTTTCCCCTCCCCCCCGGTAAACCAAAACTAACGTATTCATATCTGCGTCACGTGTAGAAAGCGCAGTTCGAGATCATAGCCCGCAACGAGTACACCAAGAGCGAGCTCAAGAACCCCGTCGACTGCAGCCTCTTCTACCTGGCGCTGCGCAAAAAGGCCGTCCTGCAGGGGCTCTGGCGCATGGCCCACTGGAACCGGGAGCAGGCGGCTACGCAGAAGCTACTTGCGAACAACTTCGAGGACCCCAAGTGGAGGACCTCGGCGCTCAAGAACGCTTACGCGCTGTTGAGCAAGCGGCGTTTTGGTATGTTTCGTCGCGTCTCCATTCTATTCACTATTTCTCGGGAATACTATCTGGTGGGGCACATAGGTGAATGGGTGAAAGGGAAAGATGTTAAGCTTAAGCGATGAATAAGCCAATGCTAATTATCACCTTCTGCAGAATACGCCGCCGCATTCTTCCTCCTCGCGGATCACCTTCAGGATGCTGTCAATATCTGCCTGAATCAGATTGGCGATCTGCAACTCGCCATTGCCATCACGCGCGTCTACGAAGGCGATAACGGACCGGTCCTCCACAAGCTCCTTGAGGAGGAGGTCCTAACCCGAGCGGCGCAGGAAGGAAACCGATGGCTTGCGTCGTGGGCGTTTTGGATGTTGAGGCGGAGGGACATGGCTGTGCGGGCGTTAATCGTGAGTCTCCTATTTCATTCCCCCTCCTTCCTGTTATTACAATAGTTCATGGTATTTCAATGCATCTGTCCATTCCGTGGTCACTGGATACCTAGGCATAGGGCGCTCTTCAGAATTCACACGACGGAAAAGCTGACGGCTTCCTCGCAGGCCCCGGTGTACACGCTCCTGGAGACGCCGCCCTCCCCGGACCTCAAGTCCAAGCTCTTCCTCACGGACGACCCAGCCCTCGTAGTCCTGTACGCGCAGCTGCGCGACAAGACGCTGCAGACGCTGCGCGGAGCGTCCAAGGTCACGCCACGCACCGAGTATGAGTTCGTCGTGCACAACGCCAGGCTGTACGACCGTATGGGGTGCGACCTTTTGGGTCTCGATCTCGGTACGTTTTGTCTCTTTGCTTTCCGATGCTTTCTATCTTCCATGTACGCACAGAATATCTAACGAACAATTCCTTCCCCGCAGTCCGCAACTGGGAGTTCCTCCGCCAGCCGCCGCAGCGCGCAGCCGGCGGCGACGTCGGCGCTTCCATCGACCCCCGCAGGATGCTGCGGCGCGGCAGCACCCTCGTCGTGGCGGACCTGCCGCAGGTCTCGGCCCCGTCCGGCGGCGCCATGAAGACCGGGATCGGCGGTGCCGCCGCTGCCAATAAGCCCCAGCCCACGTTCTTCGAGGAGCCCGACGCCAGCACGCTGCTCGATAGTTTCGGGTTCTGAGAGTTTGGTTGCGGGGTTATCGCGTAAAGGGTTGGTACGTGCGAGGAAAGGGGGAAGAAGGAGAGGGAGAGGGAGGGAGAAGGGGAGGAATAAGTATGGATAGTGGGTGGTTGGAACATGGGTACCTAGGGACTTTGACGCGGACGTAGATATGAGACTCGGAGTACCATGAGGTCGAGGTCCATGGGGTGCAGTGCAGCATAGAATACCATGGCTAGATCGCATGGTATGAGCCGTGGTAGTGTTACTGGCCGGTTGTCCATGTACCTCCGTATATACCTATATATCTGTATTACATATTTGTAATAACGAACCGGTACAGCGTTTGGTGTGCTCTGCTAAGGAATTTTGCAGTCTCTACTCTGCGAAAGGGTGAGGCCCAATATGAGACCGACATGCAGACTCTTAGCTGCGTTTAATTAAGTAACCAAACAAGGCGAAATGCGTCGTATGGCGATAAGAAGCCATCTGGCTCTAAGGATGGTCTTAGGTCGTTTGGAGATTATGTTCAGTACAGCCGCCTATTACGCCGAATTGTGCGTCCTACAAGATCGCTGGAGATAAATGTGCTCGTTACGACTAGCATATATTTATTCAAGGCGGCGGTAGATTCTCGACGATAGGTTAATCACCATCATACTAATCCGTCAGGGCTTGCGATCTTTAACTTAGTATGATGTACGACGTATAGAAAACAGAGTCGAGACAAGCCCTTATTTTATCATATAACATGTGTAAGTATAGGTAGATAATGTGGAGCCGGCAAGATAAGAAATACCGTGTTTCTTATCTCCGATGGTGTCGCAGTATTAGCCTATCACGTAATACGCATGCCAACCACCTGCCTTCCCCATGTCCATCGGGAGATGATCGGCGCCGACACCATGTCTTTCACCGTCTTGAAAACAGTGCCTCCTTGCTCGTTTCCAAACCAGGGAGGCTCTCCCTCTTACATATATATACTATATAGCGTCTTCGGCTGATTCGTCACGATGCCTCCCAACAGAGGGTTGGCGGCGACCTCGGATCACCCGGTCCCGCGTCCCGCCGATGAGCCGGAACGCGTCAAGGTCCTCCCGGAGGGCCGTCATTTTACCGTTCGCGGCGTGGCGGTCGGGTTACTGATCGGGCTGGTCATCTGCTTCTCGAACATGTACTTCGGCCTGCAGACGGGATGGATCAGCATGATGACGATGCCGGCCAGCCTCATGGGCTTCGGCATGTTCAAGCTCCTAGCCCGGCATCTCGCCTTCCCCTTCTCGCCCGTGGAGAATGTGCTCGTCCAGTCCGTTGCCGGCGGCATGGCCATAGTGCCCCTAGGTTGCGGGTTCGTTGGTGTGGTGAGTGTCCGTTGGGAGCGGTACGGTGGAGACTAAAGAGCTGATCCGATGGGAATCCAGATACCCGCCATGGAGGACCTGCTTAAGCCTTCGGAACAGGGTCCTCTCCACCTAAGCATGTGGAAGCTGATTATATGGTCTTTGGGGCTCTGCTACTTCGGTGTCATCTTTGCCGTTCCCTTGTAAGTCCGAGATTTTACATATTGCACATGCTCAGGTGCTAAACCCAGTAGGCGACGTCAAGTCATTATTAGAGAGCAACTGAAGTTTCCTAGCGGGTTTAGTACTGCTGTTCTTATCGGTGTTCTCCATGGTAAGGGACAGAATCAGGTCAGTGGCACGCTGGACCCATCCAAAGCCGCGACTTTTGGAAGTCTGGCGCTCGAGAATCGACCGCTTGTGGAACCTCAAGACGCGGAGGACGAAGATGCGCGAGTTGACCCAGTAGGAGGCCTTCACCGTATCGAGGAGGAACAGAAGTATAACTGGAAAAGGAATATCCGGTTGCTTCTGATCACCTTTGGAATCTCTGGGGTTTATACTGTCTGCACTTACTTCTTACCGATACTGCGGAACCTGCCGATCTTCGGTACAGTAGCTGCAAATACTTGGCTCTGGACTCTAAACCCGAGTTTAGCATATGTTGGCCAGGGCATCATAATGGGTCCTGAGACTACTATACACATGCTCTTGGGGGCTATTCTGGGCTGGGGTGTCCTTTCGCCTCTTGCGAAGAACCGTGGTTGGGCACCGGGGCCCATTAACGACTGGGAAACCGGCAGCAAGGGATGGATTGTCTGGACTTCCCTAGCTATTATGCTTGCTGATGCCGTGATAAGTCTAAGCTTCATTGCGTTTGGAGCTGCTGTCCAATACACACCGGCGCTAATCACTGCTGTCAAGCAACAATACGACCGCAGTGGGCTCAAAGATCTATTTGGCCGCCGCTCAAGCGGATATACGGCTATTGAAACCGAGGATGTCGACTCGAGACAAACAGCCGGGAATAGGGACTCGACATCAACCGCTGGTGACGCCGACCTCTTGCCAAGTCCCGCCTTTGAGCAGCGACACGATCGCGCCCTGAAGGCTTGGGACCATGATGATGCTCCACCCGAGCAGTTAGTCGGCGGCAAGATCGTCAGCATCGGTCTCGTCGGGTCAATTCTCTTCTGCGTCGCAAGTATCTACATCACATTCGGAGACCTAGTCCCGCTTTACGCGACGTTCATAGCGGTCTTGATGGCGCTGATCTTGAGCATCATGGGTGTGCGAGCCCTCGGGGAGACGGATCTGAACCCGGTGTCCGGGATCAGCAAGCTGGCACAGCTCTTCTTCGCCCTCATAATTCCGCAGTCTCACAAGTCGAGCGTCCTCATCAACCTCGTGGCCGGCGCCGTGTCCGAGGCGGGCGCGATGCAGGCGGGCGACCTGATGCAGGACCTCAAGACGGGCCACCTGCTCGGAGCGGCGCCCAACGCCCAGTTCTGGGGCCAGGTCATCGGGGCGACGGTCGGCGCCGTCGTCAGCGCCTTCATCTACAGGCTCTACACGTCCGTGTACGAGGTCCCCGGGGACCTCTTCCAAGTGCCCACGGCGTTCGTCTGGATCTTCACGGCGCGCCTCGTCACGGGCGAGGGCCTGCCGCGCATGGCGCGCGAGTTCGCCGTCGGCGCCGCCGCCCTCTTCGCCGTCTTCACCGTGCTCCGGACGCGCGGCGCCGGCAGGGCCGCCTGGCACCCCTACGTTCCCGGCGGCATCGCCGTCGCCGTCGGCATGTACAACGTGCCCTCCTTCACCCTGGCGCGGACGATCGGGGGCCTCGCCAACTGGTACTGGAGGGTTCGCCTCCGCAGGGAGGATACGCCGCTCATCGTGCTGGCGTCGGTAAGTTTGTTCGATCGACTTTGTATTGCTCTTTCGTAGCGTAGGATTGATCACGGCTAACCATGTGCGATGCAGGGCTTCATCCTCGGCGAGGGGTTTTTGAGTATTGTGAACTTGATCTTGCAGAGTTTAAGGGTACCGCATCTATAAGGAATGTTTACCTAAGATTACCTAGTTATCCAGACCCGGGAATTTACGCAGCTAATGAATGACCAATGCCTTAACATTGAGGGGTTTTCTGCCGACGACGCTGAGCACGTAGTTGTCATGGCAGGTGGGCGCCTACCTGGGAGCTGTATATATCGGAAGCCACCTACCCAAAACCCTTCATCAAAAAAAGATCAACGCTGAATACACTGGGCTGGCTTTTGCTACGAACGGTCATTTGACCACCTTTTCGACGAAAGCCTTCAGTGACCGGTGTTAATAGAGACTTTTCTCATTCCTTGTAAAGATGAGCTGGCCACCAACTACCTTGATATTTAGATGGGTTTCCGCAGGGCCACGTCAGATGGGCTGAGCATTTGAGTACGCTGAATATCATATAACCAATCAGGACCGCATTGATGATACTTAACGCCCTGCCAATTTATCGGCGGGGTGAGGCCTTTGACGCTAGAGACCTCCTCCATACCACCATTCCTGCTATCTTCACCATACAGAGCGATTTCCTCCCCTATATCACCTGTTTTATTTCCAATCTAGTTGAAGCTTACTATATAATTGAGATGACGACCTACCAGTACAACCCCTTGAGTACAGAAGGGCTCGAGATCAGACTCTTGAGCCTGAAGCCTGGAGAGTTCTCCGATCCGATCCGTGTTACTCTGGAGCACACCTTCATTCCCTTGGGGCGCACAAGCGTACTCACTCCCGGCGACAGTGAAGACGAAGATGAAGATGACGATGAAGAGGCCCCGACATACCCTAGCTACGAAGCGCTGTCGTATGCTTGGGGTTCGACCGACAACCCTAAGCCGATCATCGTGGATGGCGCCGCTGATGATGCAAACACGATTATGGTTACGGAGAATTTGGATGCCGCCTTGAGACATCTCCGACGGACCGGAGGAAGCCGGACCCTTTGGATAGATGCAATCTGCATCGACCAGAACAATGTCGCGGAACGAGGCCACCAGGTCTCAATGATGAGGAACGTATACGCGAGAGCGTCGGAAGTCCTAATATGGCTCGGACCCGAGGAGGACGACAGTGACCACGCTATGGGACTAATCGATTATCTAGGAAGACGAGTCGTGGTGAACTGGGGCAAATGGTGGTTGGGCCTGTCCGACCTGGGAGGAAATGAACCGGAATTATCGGACCGTAACGTGCCCCTTCCCTATAGCGAAAGAGATTTTCGGGCCTTAGGACTCCTCTTTAACCGTCCATGGTTCGAGCGCCTCTGGGTTCGTCAGGAGGTTCATGCGTCTACCCACGCGAGCCTCCAGTGTGGCTCGCTGCTCATAGATTGGCGCCATTTTGAGCCTGCAGTATGCGCTATGTTCGAAAAGTCCAGTCGTCTACCCGGAACCGAAGCTCAATTCTCACATGCCATGCAGTTAGCATATCTTATCGTCGTTGGTAATGTCACGGGATATTCGTACGACGACCTTAGGTACGACTGTCAAAAACTGAAGTGTACCGATCCCCGGGACTTTATCTACGCGCCCCAGAGTCTACTTGGACGGGACAGCCTGCTCCTAGGTATAATACCAGACTACTCTATCGAACCTGCTGAGCTCTTCATCGATGTCTGTTTGCGGATCGTCACCCGATCCTACAAAACATGTTTTCTCGAGTCTTGTGACCTTATGTCTAGGTCGATTACAGGCCTGCCTACCTGGGCGCCCGACTGGTCATGTCCGCTACAGGTCAAGGAAGTGGTATGTTCGCCCTGGAGCGCGTCTGGCTGGATATCTGCGCAAGCGAAGTATCTAGGGCACGGGGTTCTTCGCATCGCTGGTGTGCGGGTTGCTGAAGTGCAACACGTACATCATGTCGATCTTGAAGAGGGGCATAAATTCAAAGCTGTCATCGAGAGATTAGGTCGATTTTACGGGACTGGGAATGAAAAGAGCCTAGACAGACCATACATTGGGGGCGGAACACTGCTGGATGCCTGTTTGCGAGTCCTCTGCCAAGATATCTTCGACCAGCTCTGTTTTCCACGAAATACGCAATTGCCCGATTTTGAGAGTACTAAGAAGGAACTGCTTTCAAGCCGGAACGCCGACGGCTCGTGGGATTGGGATCAAGTTTATCAATGCCCATCAGCCGGCATGGCAACGTGTCTGTGGAGGACCATTGAGTTTCTTGTGGGGAGACGCATCTTCTCTTCCTCGGAGGGCTATATTGGGCTTGCGCCTTCGGAAACCCGCTCTGGCGATATTATTTGCGTAATACTCGGATGCGTCGTTCCAATCGTGCTCCGGCGAGCCCCGGCCGGTGGTCCAAAGTGGAACGTAGTGGGGCCTTGCTATGTCCAAGGATTGATGCATGGCGAAGGCATCTACGGTGCTTTGCCAAGCTATTATCAACCAGTATTCACCAGGGGGCAGGAGGCAGACATCGATTATAGGTCGCTAGGAATCCTAGACACGCGCACGCAGACGCTCAAGACGAACCCCGCCGAGTTTCTGACCGAGATGGGAATCCGTCCTACGCATTACCAGAGCAAGCCACACAGGCTTGAAGTTGCACCAGAGGTCCTGCGGAAAGCCGGAGTTCGTCTCCAAGACTTCGACCTCGTATGAGAACTCCCGCCCCCTGGGGGTGGCTTTCTTTCCACCTCACGAATCAACGGCTGTAAGCACGGGCAAAATGAGGAATCGGGAAGGCGTGAAGAATGTGAGCCATGTATGGTAACGAGCAGATATGTCGTCTAGAAAGGAGGTAGGAAAATCGTCTTGGTGGACATATCTTTGCGTCATTTGGGGTCTACCGAAAAAGAGGCTTTCCGTGTTACTAACAGCTCAATTCGGATACCTAACGACTGATATGATACATTCCATAAAATAATCTTAATTATGCAATCTCGTGATCGGTTCCTATGCTAACAGGACTTGGTGCTACTAAATTCTAGATATCTACAATTTTACAGAATTTATATAAGCAATGGGGAACTTCACATTAACGTGTGTAGTAGGGCACATTGGTTGGTATCGCTATGGCAAAATATCGTTATAACGGTGAAAGTTACCTATGCCTAGACGCTTGGCCCCAGATCTAAGATGAGACGCTGTAAGACTCAGCCTCACGAGGCCCATCGAAGTACCCACGCAACCAGCCTTACTTCGGCCCCCACCCTCTTATCGTAACTGCCCCGCCATCAGAACAAGCGCGGGGTTCGCCGTCGCATTTACCGTGTGTACTTGGGGCTCTGATGAGATAGCGCAAGCAGCGTGGTCCATCAACTTACCAGTGGATTATACGAACTGAAGCCTAGTCAGTATGTTGGTCAAAGAGAGCCATGCTGATGTCCAAATCAACGTGGACGGGAAGGAGACTTCCATGAGTGAGAGGCTCTCGGGTTCTCTGCCCTAACCTCCCAGATCCGGGGCTAATTGTGGTGGCTAGGGATCTTCGTCTTCCATCCGACCATTCCGCAATATCCGAATGCGTAAGGCTGCGCAACTAGCACCACCTTGGTGGTGGACACGCATTCAGGGCTAACTAGACCTAGGCGGTTGCCTGGCATTGCTCTATTTAGTGAGATCTACCAAGGTACATAGACCGCATTAATTGAATGCATCGAGGGCCAAACACGACTAATCGATGAATAGTGACGGGCCCCGTGGCTCGATTTGCTAGGCAGATAGCCGGCCAGGGATATATCGTCGCCGCGCCCTCGTCGTATCATGATTTTACTGGGCCGGATGCGCTCGCCTATGATGTACCGGGGACCGACCAAGGCAACGAATGGAAGGTGAAGAAGGTATACAAAGCTGGCACCATTAACACAAGAAGTCCCTAGAATGCCCAAGTAACCGTCGGCTGGTGAAACAGACATTGCAATCCTACGATGCCGACTCCTACAAGACCGTAGACTACCTCCTCAGCCTCCCGACATGTACCGGGCTGATCGGGACGACTGGCATGTGCCTCGGTGGTCATCTTGCTCTTCGTGCTAGCGTAAGTCTACTTCTGACTCCTGTCCGAATCTCCGTAAGTCCCAAGAAGCTCGCTGAAACGAAAACTGATAGTTGGATCCCCGAATCTCGGCCTGCGTGGCCTACTTCGCAACCGATGTCCATTCCCGAACGCTCGGTCCGCACTCCGGACCCAACACATCAGCTGAAGCGCCAGCAGAGAGCAACCACACAATCGACAAGCTCAACGGGATCAAGGGAGAGGTCACCATGATATTTGGCATCAAGGACACACACGTTCCAGATGCCGGCCGGGACCTCATCCGACAGAAGTTGAGGGAGGCCGGGGTCGTCTTCAGCTTCTACGAGTTCGCGTGGGCGCAACATGCCTTCATCCGCGACGAACTAAGTAAGGGGCGATACGACCCGGCCATTACGAAGATCTGCTTCGAGGTACTGCTGGAGCTGTTCGGGAGGACGTTGAAGACGGATCTTGGACCGAGAGATGGAAAGCCCGAGAAGATTGAGCATGTTTGTTAGGGGTATGTAAATATGTGATGTGATGTGGTTATCGTCCTGCCGCAAGACATGGAAGCCCGGGTGACCATTCAATGTCCTTTGCGTTCATCCGGTTCGTATGCTACAAGCAGAAGGAAAATATTCTAGAAGTAACTTGCTTCTACTAAAATGGCCTGATCAGGATAAAACATATGATGATTAGTATTATTCATTCAGCTTGCAAAATGTAGATGGAAAGCGAAAGACCCGTCGAGAGGGTACAGTCAGGAGTATGAGGTCCTTGGCCGACGTCTTGTCGCTGGTACAACCAACCAGGGACGCCCCACATACCTCAGAAAGCGCCTCACAGTGGAATCAGGTATTCTTGAGTTATTCCATATTGGGAATAGTCGTAACCGGGCTAGGGTGGGGCTAAGTACCCTGGTAGGCAACCAGCTCTTTCCATGGCTGACTTTCAAATTCTCATGATGCAATGTTGCCCCTCGCAGAAGGAATGCGCTCCGGGAAGAAGAAAACCCCATGGCAACCCATCGGAATAAGGCTGGATAGAACCCTGCAGAAGAAATTGAACACTAATAACAATAAAATTTTATCACTAGCGCTAGCTCGAAAATAACAGTAAAATCAAGAGCTCTCTGCGCCCTGATTGGATCATTCTGGAAAGTCCTCGATTGAGACGGAAACTACATTCCAAAAGGTTCCTTCCACTTCTACATTTCCTATAGTGGGGTATCAGATTTTCGACTTTGAGCTTAAAAGGTACCCAAACCTTCTTCTCAAACCACTCACTCCATCTTCCCAAACGCAAGAAAAAAAAACCACACATCTCTCTCCTACGAAGAAAGGTGCAGACTTATTTTCCCTCTTCTTCTTCACACGATATCCTTTTAGATACCCCCATACTATACTCCTTTCCCACTTGCATTGTCTGCTTTCCCACCACATAATCTTCCATCATGGCTCCCGCCGTCGGTATCGATTTGGGTACCACGTACTCTTGCGTGGGTGTCTTCAGAGATGACCGCATTGAGATCATTGCCAATGACCAAGGAAACCGAACAACTCCTTCCTTCGTTGCCTTCACCGATACGGAACGTCTGATCGGTGATGCTGCGAAGAACCAGGTCGCCATGAACCCCGCCAACACGGTCTTCGACGCCAAGCGTCTGATTGGTCGCAAGTTCCAAGACGCGGAGGTTCAGGCCGATATGAAGCACTTCCCCTTCAAGGTCATTGAGAAGAACGGCAAGCCCGTCATTGAGGTCGAGTTCAAGGGCGAGACCAAGCAGTTCACACCCGAGGAAATCTCCTCCATGGTCCTCACCAAGATGCGTGAGACTGCCGAGGCTTACCTTGGTGGCACTGTCAACAACGCTGTCGTGACTGTCCCGGCTTACTTCAACGACTCTCAGCGTCAAGCTACCAAGGACGCCGGTCTAATTGCTGGCCTCAACGTCCTCCGAATCATCAACGAGCCTACTGCTGCTGCCATCGCCTACGGTCTCGACAAGAAGGTCGAGGGCGAGCGCAACGTCCTCATCTTCGACTTGGGTGGTGGTACCTTCGATGTCTCCCTTCTGACCATTGAGGAGGGTATCTTCGAGGTCAAGTCCACTGCTGGTGATACCCACTTGGGTGGTGAGGACTTCGACAACCGCCTTGTCAACCACTTCGTCAACGAGTTCAAGCGCAAGCACAAGAAGGATCTTTCCTCCAACCCTCGCGCTATGCGTCGTCTCCGCACCGCTTGCGAGCGTGCCAAGCGAACCCTTTCCTCTTCGGCTCAGACCTCGGTCGAGATCGACTCCCTCTTCGAGGGTATTGACTTCTACACCTCCATCACTCGTGCTCGTTTCGAGGAGCTGTGCCAGGATCTCTTCCGATCCACCCTCCAGCCCGTCGACCGTGTCTTGGCCGACGCTAAGATCGACAAGACTCAGGTCCACGAGGTCGTCCTCGTCGGTGGCTCCACCCGTATCCCCCGTATCCAGAAGCTCATCACCGACTACTTCAATGGCAAGGAGCCCAACAAGTCCATCAACCCCGATGAGGCTGTTGCCTACGGTGCTGCTGTCCAGGCTGCTATCTTGTCTGGTGACACCAGCTCCAAGTCCACCAACGAGATCCTGCTTCTCGACGTGGCCCCGCTTTCCCTCGGTATCGAGACCGCTGGCGGTATGATGACCAAGCTCATCCCCCGCAACACCACCATTCCCACCAAGAAGTCCGAAGTCTTCTCCACCTTCTCCGACAACCAGCCCGGTGTGCTTATCCAGGTCTACGAGGGTGAGCGTCAGCGCACCAAGGACAACAACCTGCTCGGCAAGTTCGAGCTCACCGGTATCCCGCCGGCGCCCCGTGGTGTCCCTCAGATCGAAGTCACCTTCGATGTTGATGCCAACGGTATCATGAACGTCTCGGCTGTCGAGAAGGGTACCGGCAAGTCCAACAAGATTGTCATCACCAATGACAAGGGCCGCCTCTCCAAGGAGGAGATCGAGCGCATGCTCTCCGAGGCCGAGAAGTATAAGGAGGAGGATGAGAAGGAGGGTCAGCGTGTCGCTGCCAAGAACGGCCTTGAGTCGTACGCCTACTCCCTGCGCAACACCCTGTCCGACTCCAAGGTCGACGAGAAGCTCGATGCCGCTGACAAGGAGAAGCTCAAGTCGGAGATCGACAAGATCGTTGCCTGGCTCGACGAGAACCAGCAGGCTTCTCGCGAGGAGTATGAGGAGCACCAGAAGGAGCTCGAGGGTATTGCCAACCCCATCATGATGAAGTTCTACGGCAGTGCTGGCGGTCCTGGCGGCATGCCCGGCGGCCCCGGCGGCTTCCCCGGTGCCGGTGGCCCTGGCGGCGCTCCCGGTGGCCAGGATGACGGCCCCACTGTTGAGGAGGTTGACTAAATCGTCAATCCGCTCACCTGCTTGTCGTCTTCATCGTCATGATCACGGTCTTGATTTCGTCTGGCGTTTTCCTCGGTGTCTTTTGAAGGGCACCTGAGTGGCGGTTCGGATTTGGGATTACACTAGATTTTTTTTTCCCAGTAATGACGGTCCAGGTCCAAAAGCTGTTTTTCACGATTGCATGGATGTATTTTAGGAAGGATTCATCCGACGAAGTAATGAGAAATAAGTTCTATAAAAGTCTCCTGCCGCTTTGAATTGTAATGCATTAACAAATCCTATACAAGATGTGGCTCACATGTCCAATGCTGTCTTGCCAATGTATGGAACCGAGCGATTCATTATGAACTTGGACAATCCATCGACCGCAGGTCTTGAAAAATCAGATCTTGTATCTTAGTACTTTCAGTAGTCCTCTCTGTCATACGTCCCCCGAGTAGTTATTATATTCATACACATGAGAAAAGACTAAAGAACCTTGAATACTTTCTTGGCATAAGTGTTCTATCATATACCACTAGAAACAACTTGCCCACCCCACCACACGTACCAATGAACCAGCCAGTCATCACGTGTCCCGCAGCGCCTCCTGGACCCTCCGCCGGCGCTCGATCTCCATGGCGTACCACTCCTCGTCGCTGAGGTCGTGCGGCATCGGGCCGAGGGGCTCCCGGAAGGCGGCCCCGGGGGGCAGGCGCTCGGTGCGCGGCTCCCAGACGTCGGCGCTGCTCGGCTTTCCCGGGCCGTGGTACCGCGCCAGCTCGCGCCGGCGATAGTGGTCCCGGATGGCCTCCTCTTTGAGGCGGCCCGGGTACGTCCGCGCCCGCATGCAGAACCAGAAGTCGTCCCAGTGCTCGCTGCAACTCCGCACCCCGCCCGAACGGTACACGCTCGTCCACTGGCCCCCCAAGGAGTTGCAGTGGAAGGCCGCGTCGAAGGCCGCGCGGCACGACATCGTCGTCGGCAGTAGGGATTCGGAGAGCGGGTCCAGGCGCTGGGGGGTGGTGGTGGTGGTGGTGGATGATTGGTCGGGGGTGGTTGTCGATGCTCGGGAGGTGGTGGGTTCCGAGAGTGGTGGTTGCTGGTGTTGTTGCGAGGAAGAGGTGCGCCAGAACGACGACCACGAGGAGGGCTTGTTCGCCGCAGCGGGCTCGGGTGACGTCGAGGCAGTTGTTGACGACTTCGCTGGCTCCGCGGCGGGAGGTTTGGCGCCGAATTCCTCTTTCAGCTGGGCCATGAACTTGTCGATCTCCGGGTCGCCGTAGTCCGACGTCGTCGTCGTTGATGTTGTTTGCGCGCCCCTCGCCGCCGGCGCTGCTGGTGCTTGTGTCTGTGGTCGTGTTTGCGCTTCGCCCTTGTCCGGGCCAGCACCCTTCGACGGCGTCGCTCCCGGCGGTGATGAGGAGGACCACATCCAACCCATCTTGCTTGCTGGTAGATGTTCTTCCGAGTGGGAGAGACTACTATGAATTGCAGTAGTTGACGTTCTTGCGCCAGGCAGGAGAGGGAGCCAATGAATAGGTCAACAGTGGTCAGCTCCTCAAGCGAGCGGGGGCGTCAATCCACGGACGTTGTCGAGGGGTAGATACGTTGTGTTTTCTCCTTCAAGGAGGTCTCGCGGCTCGATGTGCCTTCGACGCCGACTCGGGCCAATTGAATGCTACGCTGCGCTGCGAGGGACCTGCAGTTATCTTGGAGAAGTGTGGGGATCTGTCTTCTTGGGAAGGTATCCGGGGGGGGGGAAGTCAAAAAGGAGGAAGATCCTAGGTTGTTAATTATTATAACGGTAGCTTATGGTCATCAGAATCTCTTTATAATATACTCAGACTCCAATCGAGGGATGCCCCTCCATGGGTTTCTGCGTTTTCTACATGAAGCTTTTCTTACGAGTTCGTGACTCGTGGCTTGAGAGCATGTGGCGCTGCCCCTCGATGTGGCTTGATCAATCTGCAAATAAACCCTTGCTGTCTTTCTATGAACTATGTATGCATTAAGCGGCGCAAGTGTGCATATGAAGTGTGCTTTTATGCGAGTATGGAAATTTTAATGAACGGCGTATTATGCGATATCTATCTTAGCAATTGCCCGATTCTAGCCCAATTTACCCATATCGTCCGACTTAGCGGGGTTTGAATGACCTCATTGGCCTTGGGCTGTATCGAGGCTCTTGGGAATCTGTTTAAGCAACAATATACATTGTGGTTTACTTCATTCCTTTCCCGTTTTGCACGTTGTTGACGGCTATGAGGTTGTCGATTCGGTGGAAGATGATACGATAACAACTGTCCAAAATACACATCTTTCTCAGCGCTCCATGTCAGCGTTATGGGCATAGCGAAGACAGGAAACCGCGGGTGATTGTTCGGCAGTCCGCGATTCATGATTTCAAAACGACTCCTTGGCCCGCAAGGGCTGAGGTATCCTGCATGTCCCTCTAGGATATTAAGATCATTGTATAGATCGAATAGGACCTTGCCTGTAGGTCATTGTCCGGCATCACATTTTGGCTACCCGAGCTAATATGCCGGCAGACTGTACATGCTCCAGCAGCAACATGGGTAACACGATCTTGGCTGAGTACTACTTGGACCACAGGCATTGACAAAGATGGTCATATTGAGACGGCTCCTAATGAGTCCATATTATGGATCGACAACTTGTTCCCTCTAAAACTGGTTGGTTTGTTGCGGGCACCATGGCAGAGCCCGGAACAAGATCTAGCCGGGCTAATGAAACGGTTCGAGAACTCGAGTCTAGGGATATTGCATCCTATCAACATGGTTAAACGTGCCTTGCCCAGCGACAAGATACCGATCAAGGTTACCGAGATCCTACCTAGACTGAAGGACGGCGGCGCTTTCGTCAAGTTCTCACATCCACCTGATGTCTCGGCTCGGGAGATCGAAGAAAAGGTCTCGAAGCTTCTAAAAGAGAAACCTGTTAAGCCTTTCTTTAGTCCTTTCCGCTCGGTACAAGTGGGCCTTGTCAAAGGTGTGCCCTGGCTCGAGGACCTGCACAGATTCCCTCACAGTCGTTTACGAGTGGAATTCGTCCCGAAAAATCCTGGAGAGGAAGCCGTTGAGCTATCCCAGGAGACGCTGTACAGTCTATTCCGCAGATTCGGGAAGATTTTCGAGATTAAGTCTCAGCCGTGGGACTCCAAGGTCCTCCCAAAGTACGCCTACGTCGACTTTGCATTGGTCAGGGATGCCATCATGGCCCGTAACTGTCTACACGGATTTGTCGTCACTGAGGAGCTCGGCGGCGGCAAGTTAGGCACTAGGCTTCGGATGTCGTATGAGCAACGGACAAAACCTCATCGCATTTGGGACTGGATCGCGAATCATCCGCGAATAGTAATACCCGTCCTAGTAGCGTTGCTCACTGGCCTGACGGTTGTTGTTTTCGACCCAATTCGGTCCTTCTTTGTCAAGGCTCACGTCTCGGGCACTTTCCATCTTAATAAGACCAGAGTAGTCAGATGGCTTCGTCAGCAGACATCTGATATCTTCGCTTTCCAGCGGGAGAAGGCCGACCAAGCTGGTCTAGAAACCATTTGGACCCATCGCAAGGATCTCATCGACCAGATACAGAAATGGCTCTTGGAGACGGCCGAGACTTTCATAGTTGTTCAGGGGCCCAGAGGTTCCGGAAAGAAGGAACTTGTCCTGGAACAGGCACTCAAAGACAGGCGTAACGTGCTCGTGATAGACTGCAAGCCAATAGTCGAAGCCAGAGGCGAGTCGTCCACCATCAAAAAGATGGCGTCTGCCGTCGGCTACCGACCTATATTCTCTTGGGCCAACAGTATCAGCAGCATGGCCGATCTCGCCGTGCAGAGCACCACAGGCGTAAAGGCTGGCTTTTCTGAAACCCTGGACTCGCAGCTGCAGAAGATTCTCCAGACAGCAGCGGGTGCTCTGACGGATTTAGGGTTGGAGGGGCGACGTAAATCGGACCCGGATTTCTCGCTGCCTCCGGATGCTTTTCTTGAAGCACATCCAGAGAAGCGCCCGGTGGTTGTCATCGACAACTTCTTACACAAGGATGATGGCAAAACCATCGTCTACGACAAGATAGCGGAGTGGGCTGCCGCTCTAGTTCAGTCCAACGTTGCCCACGTCATATTCTTAACAACCGACTCGTCGTATTCCAAATCACTCTCTAAGTCCCTTCCCGATCGTGTATTTCGACAAGCTGCGCTCGGCGACCTCTCCCCGGATGTCGCAAAACGCTTCGTCCTAAGCCACATTCATAGCGACGATGCGTCCCGGTCCGCTGAGGGCTCTGGAGCCCCCTCCCAGGAGAAGAAACCTGAGCATCGGATTGTACAGCTTTCAGAGCTTGATGAGTGCATCGGAACCCTTGGCGGCCGTCTTACCGATCTCGAATTCTTGGCGCGGCGATTGCAGGCCGGTCAGACTCCGAGACAGGCTGTAGCAGAGATCACGGAACAGTCTGCCTCAGAGATCCTCAAGATGTTCCTCTTGCCGGGAAAGACAACAAGCGATGGCGAGCATAAGTGGTCTGCCGAACAGGCGTGGTACCTCATCAAGGCGCTCGCCTCGAAGGGCAGCCTCCGCTACCACGAGGTCCTCCTGTTGGACACCTTCCGCTCGTCGCTCAGCGCGCCCGACGGCGAGTCGGCGCTCGAGGGCCTGGCCAACGTCGAGCTCATCGGCGTCACGACGGCCAACGGCCGACCCCGGAGCATCGTCGTCGGCAAGCCCGTCTACCTCGCCGCCTTCCGCCTGCTGAGCCGCGACCCCGTGCTCAGCGCCAAGATGGACATAGCGGTCTTCACGGAGTTGGCCAAGGTCGAGGGCCGCACCATCGAGAAGGCCGAGGCCGAGCTCGCCACGCTGGGCGCGCTGCCCACGCTGCCGCCCCAGACCACCGGCCGCGTCACATACCTCCTCGCGAAGATCGAGACGAGCCATCGGAAGATCGAGGCGTACGAGGCTGAGATGGCCAAGTTGAAGAAGACGCTTTCTAAGGAGAGTTGATTAGGCCTCGATGGGAAACCGTGGATCTTCGACAATGCATACCACGCTCACGGCGTAGCGGGTATGTCTGCCTGTTTAACCAGGGACTGCATGTTTATTATCCGCGCAAGCGATGTGCCTTCCAGCGGGACGGACGGGGTGTCTCAGTTGATGAGTGTATATATATACGTGGAGGATTAAATAGCTACGGGCACAGATACCCTTCTCACAATTTACTTCTTGACAGCTCCGGTTTTTATCCTTCGGCTCTGGTTCTCTTATTGCGAGGATCAATCAAGGGATCTCTTGATCGGGAGCTCTATTCTTAATGCCAATACCCACACAGGCTAGGCCTCTCGTCTCTGACATGGGGCATTTGTACGAGACTAATTAACCGTATCCTGGGGTGTGTACAGAACGAGACATGACGGGAACAAGCGTAATCGGAGAACCCACAGCTGATCTGGTCTCTATGTTCGGGCCCGAAAGGGTTTCATCCCGCAATCAGAGCGGACCTGCCTAGAAAATTTGGCCCAATGTTATCCGGTGTCCGCATTCTAGACATAATCGCAAATCTGCCGAGATATGTAGTTTTCGTCTAATCCTATGTCGATAGGGGTAATCTTGGTTGTGTCAAACGCTTCGACAAGCTCACTACTTCAGCCGCACGGGTTTTCTCTCCGGCGACGTCTAATTCGCGGAGAGCGTCAAAAGTGCCAGGGGCCAATCCGGAGGCCTGCACAATTCTCCAACAGCCAATTTAGCCAGAAGTTGCAGTGTAACCATTCCCCAAATACGCTGAGAACCGGCGGCCGATCAAGAGATCTGGACCAGAAATATGCTTGCTGACAGCATAACGGAGAGGGGATTATGATAGAGCTTGCGAGGTAGGGCATGATGGGTGGGGCAGGGGAGTCTGGGATAAAAAGCCGTCTTACATCTATTCATTGCAATGCCCACCACGAATGACCAGCGTGTCTGAGGTCTACTCTGGATCAAGGTCGCGTCTGCCCGCCATGATACGCCAACTCCTCGCAGCAGGAGCGGCAGGGCTCGCCGCGCTTCCTGGGGCTGTCGCCATTACCGCTAACCGCGAATACGACTACATCGTCGTCGGCTCGGGGCCCGGTGGTGCACCACTAGCAGTCAACCTGGCGAAGGCGGGGCAGTCGGTGCTGCTCCTCGAGGCGGGCGACGACCAGGGCTCGAACCCGACGTACGCGGACATCGCGAACTTCAACGCGGCGGGCAACGACCCGCTGTCACGGTGGGACTTCTTCGTGCGGCACTTCGCGGACGAGGCCGACGACGCCCGCTACGAGAAGACGACGTGGCGGAAGCCCGACGGCTCCTTCTACGTCGGCCTCGACCCGCCGGCGGGCTCCGAGAGGCTCGGCGTCTTCTACCCGCGTGCCGCGACCCTCGGCGGCTGCGCCATGCACAACGGTGGCATCTGCGCGCTGCCGGCCGACGACGACTGGAACCTTATCGCCAACCTCACGGGCGACGACACCTGGGCCGCCGACAACATGCGCAGGTACTTCGTCAAGATGGAGCAGAACGAGTACTTGCCCGCCGGCGCGCCCGGCCACGGCTACGACGGCTACGTGCACACCACCATCAGCGACCCGTCTTTCATGGACGTGGACTCGGACGTGCAGAAGCTCGCGAGCGCGCTCGTTAACCTGACGGGTGGCGACGTCGCGGGTGATGTCAACGCGCTGGATCCGGACCGGGACCAGAGGACTGGTGTCTTCGGGCTCGCCATTCATGCGGACAGCAGGGGCAAACGCACTGGGACCAACACGCTTATCAGAGCGACTCTAGATGACCCGGCTGGATATCCCTTGACGGTTCAGCTGGAATCCTTGGTGACGAAAGTCCTATTTGCGAAGCACACGAGGGTTCCCACCGCTATTGGCGTCGAGTACCTGAAGGGCAAATCATTGTACAAAGCGGATCCGCGGCATAACGCTTCGTCGAAAGGAGAGGTCGGACGGGCATACGCGAAGAAAGAGGTGATCCTCTCGGGCGGCGCATTCAACTCGCCCCAGACCCTGAAGCTCAGCGGCATCGGGCCCAGGAACGAGCTGAGGAAATTCGGCATCCCGGTAATCAAGGACCTGCCCGGCGTCGGCGAGCGGATGGCGGACAACTACGAGGCTGGCATGCTGGGCCTGGCGAGCAAGGACCTGAACGGCACGGCGGGGCCCGTCGCCGTGCTCCTGAGGACGCCAACGGAGCGCAGCGGGAACCGCAACATCCACGCCTGGTGCGGCACCTTCAGCTTCGAGGGCTTCTACCCGGGCTTCCCGACCGACTACGGCCCGTCGCAGTACGAGTGCGCCATCGTGCACATGAACCCGCGGTCGCAGGCGGGGTACGTGCGCCTCGCCTCGGCGGACCCGCGCGACGTCCCCGACATCAACCTCCGGTTCTTCGACGACGAGGAGGGCACAGACGAGGACCTCACCGAGCTTCTCGATGCCGCCAAGACCTTCCGCAGGGCCATGGGCAGCGTCGGCGCCCCCATCGCGCCCTTCGACGAGAAGCACCCCTGCCCCGGGAGGGACCGCGTGTGCTCCGACGCGGACCAGAAGGAGTACATCCGACTGCAGGCCTACTCGCACCACGCGACGAGCACGTGCGCCATCGGCCCCGCGAGCGATAGGTACGCCGTGCTGGATTCCAAGTTCAGGGTCCACGGCGTCAGGAACCTGAGGGTCGTGGACGCGTCGGCGTTCCCCACCGTCCCCGGCGCCTTCCCCGTCTGTCCTACTTTCATGCTCGGGGAGAAGGCGGCCGATGATATACTCAAGGAACTCCGACGGCAAGCTTAGATATATAGATAGATGGTGCTTAGAGCGTCTAGAGTAGTACACATGGATGTAGATAGAATGAATTGCCTTTATTTCCTGAGCTATGTCGCCCAAGTATACGGATCAGCCACCGGCCTTTATTTTCTAGGCAGTAAATATAACGCAATGCTAAGTCGACGTCTGTGGGCAATGCAACGCCATCAACATTGATGGGCCCGGAAGATTGTCTCTTCGTCCTCCTTCGAATGCCTCGACCGTCCAGAATGTTAACGGAATAGCCTCTGAAATGAAATCGAAGGAAGAAACCAACTTATGCTTCTTGCTTAAACGGGTTCACACAACGCTGATAAACAAATGCTCTAAATCGATCCGGAATCTAAAGAGCGTGGAGAGCTCGCGCGTCCATGAATGATAGCTACAGTAATAATAAGCTCTCTTTAGTCAGGGGTTATTGCTCTATCAGGGGGTTAGACTAGACTATAAATTTAGTGGAGGGGCTCGAAGGCTACGATAAGATAAGATAAAGAGCGTATCAGTAACTTTTTTTTCTACAGTCGCATCTTGTCTTCTGCTCCCGCTTATCGCATATCAAATACATACACTCGCCGGTGCGCAACATTGAGCTGGGACTTGGCTCTTTTGCAGCACATCACATATATAACTTTCGGATATGGGAAAAAGGAAAGTAGCGGCCCTCGAGAAGGTCCAAGCCGACCTGGCTGGCCTTCAATACAAAATGCGAAGAGATCCCGAGTATGTTCTTTTTCCCAGGGTAGCTGAGCAGAACTGATGTGCTCCCAGAGACTATGAGAAAGAGTTCATCGAAGCCTGGAACCAATACGAAGCTGCCCACGATAAATTCATGGCCTCCCCTGTCAATGCCGACTCGAATGCGCTCATCGATTTCCACGACCTGATCGACTTGATTGCCCATGTAGCAGACCTCTATCCCCAACACACCCAAAGCTTTACCCCTGGACTCAAAGCTATCCTCGTGCAACATCACGCTGTATTAGAACCGGAGTTGCGTGAGAAATTGGTCAGCAGCTTAGTCCTCTTGCGCCGGAAGAATATTCTCGACTCGAGTGAACTTCTCACTACCTTGTTCCCTATCCTCATCTCAACCGGCAGTAAGACGTTACGGATGTTATTGTTCCAAAAGATCTTGAGCGATCTCCGAAACTCAAACACCAAGACCGTGAATCACCGCTTGAACCGGACTATGCAGACGGTTCTGTTCAACTTAGTGACCGCAGACCGATCAGACCCCAAAGCTATCTGGGCTACCAAGATAGTTCGCGAGCTGTGGAAACGACAAATCTGGACAGATGCAAGACCCGTCGAGATCATGAAGGAGGCGAGCTTAGCGGATAACGAGAAAGTCGCCGTGTCTGGTACGAGGTTCTTCCTGGGCTCGGACCAGGATCGAGAAGAAGCAGATGACGACAGTAGCGAGGACGAGGGCGTCGATGTGAAAAAGATGAAGCACCAGATGCTCATAAACAAGAAGTCCAAGAAGAAGGCGAAAGCGCTAGAGAAGGCCAGAGACAAGCTAAAACGACAAGAACGGCGGAAAAACGCTCCTCACCCTCTCAACTTCTCGGCCTTGCATCTCCTTCATGATCCTCAGGGCTTCGCTGAGGCACTCTTTGAGAAGCACCTCTTGAGCTCAAGGGCTAAGCTTGCTTTAGAGAGCAAGACCTTGACCTTACAGCTCGTAACTCGGCTTGTTGGACTCCACAAGCTGACATTAGTCCCTCTGTATTCCTGGTTCATCAAATACCTTACACCGCGGCAGGCATCAGTAACCTCATTCCTCGCCTCATTAGCCCAAGCGACGCATAATCTCGTCCCGCCAGATGTACTGGAGCCGCTGATACAAAAGATCGCAAACGAATTTGTATCAGAAGCTGCAGCCTCGGAGGTAGCAGCGGCGGGCCTCAACGCTATTAGAGAGATCGCAGCGCGGCAGCCGTTGGCTATGACCGAAACCTTATTGCAGGATTTGGTCCAATATCGCAAGAGCAAGGATAAGGGTGTCATGATGGCCGCCAGAGGGTTGCTATCACTCTATCGAGAAAAGGCTGCCGACATGCTTGCCAAGAAAGACCGCGGCAAGGACGCAAGCATGGGTCTTCGGACCGGCGAGCTTAAGCAGCAGAAGTTCGGTGAAGAGGAAGTCGGGCAGATCGAGGGCCTGGAACTTCTGGCGAAGTGGAAAGAAGAGCAAAAGAAGCGGAAACGTGCGGAAAATGGCTTGCCGGAAAATGTTGAAGACGGTGAAAAAGACGAGGGAGACGAAGATGGATTCAATTCAAGCGATTGGGAAGTGGCGTCAAGCGACAGTGATTCTTCTGGGGAATGGATTAGAGTGAGCGACTCCGAAGACGAACCGGAACCAGTCCCGAAGAAGGCAAAGATCGATTCTAAGGATCCGGAAGAAGAGGAGGACGACGGCGACAGCGGTGATGACGACCATGACGAAGACAAACAGAATGCCGTTGACGAGGTGAAACGGCTCCAGAACCTCGCAACGACGCAGATCCTCACGCCGGCCGACTTGGCCAAGCTCCGGGAGCTGCAGATGGAGGCGAAGCTCGACAAGGCGCTGGGCAACCGCAAGCGGCGGGAGGCGCTGGAGGCGCGGCACATGGACGAGGGCCTGACGGCGGAGCAGATCGAGGCGCCGGTGAAGCTGCGCAAGAGCACCAAGGAGGAGCGGGTCGCCCTCGCGCGCGAGGGCAAGCCGGACCGCGAGGAGCACAAGTCGACGCAGGCGATCCGCAAGGCGAAGAAGGAGGCCGAGGGCAAGTCGACGACAAACCGCGAGAAGGCGCGCAAGAAGAACTTCCTCATGACCCTCAGCAAGGCCCGCTCCAAGAACAAGCGCAGCCTCGTCGTCACCCGCAACATCCTGAAGAACCACATCGAGAGGAGCAAGAGCGGTGGCCGGAGAAGGAACGGGAAGTCAAGATGATGGGGATGGGATGGCGACATGGGTAGTTACTTATGTAGTTGGCGTATGGTGCTAATGATCAAAGAATCAGATGGGCCATGGATGGCATGGTGTGTGTCCGTCTATACCATTCTTGTTGCGTAGTGATAGGACCGGTTTTGCAACGGTGTAATGGTTTCAGCGGATGAGGGCGCTGAAGGTAAGGGAGTGACTGAGCCCCTATTTCTAGTTTATGTTGGCTCTGCATCATAAGCGACTGGTTGTCTGCATAGGGCGCGTAGTCTATTGTGTAACGGCTTTAGACACCTCTTGGTACCAGATACTCATGCTCGTGTAAACCGATGGCCGTTTCGACATATCCGCATCTCTTCTTCATCATATGAGAAATCAAGATGTTATCCTGATTCCAGACCAAGACGTGAAAGAATTACCCAGCAATGCTCATATTAAGCTCGTGGAAATGTAGACGGGCTCGACACATACTATCTAAGACCTGAACCTTCATTATTAGATCGATCAGAATAAAGACAGAACCTGTTTAAAGCGTTAAGAGCGGGCTGCCACAGGCATCGGCAATGTCTGGGGTCGGCGTATACACCGTTACGAATGGAAAATCACCAGGAACATAGGTTGTGCAGGTTCCAGCTGAGTTTGCTAGCAGCATGGTCATGGCAAGATAGTCGTCGGCACAATCGATCAGTCCCGAACAAGGAAGCCGAGCAGCGGATGCGCGAGAAATTCGAAGGTCCTAATGACATTCGGGAGCTAGTGGATCCAATGCACGCTCGTCTCCATCGCCGTCGCCGGGATCGAGCTTCGGCAGTCTACAGTCGTGGGAGCCCCGATAAAAGAGTCCTAGGTTTCGGCAGGCTCTCGACTCGATCCTCCTGATAGGGAGCGGTCCCGCCCTACTGTCGGCGTCCCCACGGCTAGCGGGAATAAATAGGAGTTGATTTCCGAAAATGCGGGGTCCAACCAGCTACTGTACTTGCAGCGACGCGCTACACACGTAATTGCAGCCACCATTTTGGGTGGTCGGTACCTGATTTCGGCTTGTAACTTCGCCTTGAAATGTTGCAGGACGGTCCGAGAGGTCCGAGCATTCAACCCTTAAGTAGTGAATCTTCGCCAATTGCCCGGAAGATGGCGAGGTGACTTCTGGGTTAAATTGCACCGCAACTCACCTAATCGACGGCCAGCAAACCAATGGTCCCTGGCCTCCTATAATAAAAAGGAAATGGCCATCGCAGAGAGAATCTTCTCGCCCTGGGCCCTGGTCGCAGGAGTGGCATGCCTGGTGGCCTATTTCATCTACCCATATTTCGTCACCTACGGCTATCTCAGGGGGATTCCCGCCCCCTTTCCAGCCCAGTTTACGAACTTGTGGCTTCTCTCCGTGTGTAGACGGGGCAAGCGCTACCTCATCGTGGACCAAGTCCACAAGAGGCTGGGCCCTGTCGTGCGGATCCAGCCGAACCACGTCAGCATCGCCGACGAGGGGGCGATCCAGACCATATACGGCCACGGGAACGGCTTCCTCAAATCCGACTTCTACGACGCGTTCGTGTCGATAAGGCGCGGACTGTTCAACACGAGGGACAGGGCCGAGCACAGCCGCAAGCGGAAGCTCGTCTCCAACACCTTCGCTCCCAAGTCAGTGCTCCAGTTCGAGCCCTACATCCGCCAGAACCTCGAGCTGTTCGTTCGGAGGTGGGACGAGCTGGTTGCGGAGTCTCCCCAGGCCGACGGCACCGCGCACGTCGACTGCCTGAAGTGGTTCAACTATGTCGCCTTCGACACGATAGGGGACTTGGCCTTCGGGGCCCCGTTCGGGATGCTCAGGGCCGGCGCCGACATCGCCGAGGTCCGCATGTCCCGCGACAGCACGCCGATCTACGCCTCGGCCGTCGATATCCTGAACCGTCGCGGCGAGGTTTCGGCCACCCTCGGCTGCCTGCCCCAGCTCAAGCCCTACGCGAGATGGCTGCCCGATCCCTTCTTCAGCAAGGGCCTCGCCGCGGTGCAGAACCTGGCGGGAATTGCCATCGCGCGCGTGAAGGACCGTCTCGAGAATCCGCCCGATATCGACCGGACGGACCTCCTGGCGCGCCTTCAAGAGGGTCGCGACGAGAAGGGCGAGCCGCTCGGCTTTGAGGAGCTGACCGCCGAGGCCCTGACGCAGCTCATCGCGGGGTCTGACACGACCTCCAATTCATCCTGCGCGCTCTTGTATCACGTCGCTCGGACTCCGGGCGTACTCCCGAAACTACAGAAGGAGCTCGATTCAGCTATCCAAGACGGTCATACATTGGTGCCTTCCTACGAGGCGATCAGGAACCTGCCCTATCTGGAAGCCGTCATCAATGAAACGCTGCGGCATCATTCGACATCCGGGATCGGGCTTCCGCGGCAGGTTCCCCCGGATTCTCAGGGCGTCACCTTGATGGGACACTACTTCCCTCCAGGCACTGTCCTCAGCGTCCCTTCTTACACCATCCATCACTCCGAAGAGATCTGGGGCCCGGACGCCGACGAGTTCCGGCCCGAGCGGTGGGAGAGTCTGACGTCCCGCCAGAAGAACGCCTTCATCCCCTTCAGCTACGGACCGAGGGCGTGCGTCGGGCGGAACGTCGCCGAGATGGAGATGAAGATGATCGCGGCGACCTGGATCCGGAGGTACGACGTTTTCCTGAGACAAGAGGCGCTGGAGACGCGCGAGGGGTTCCTGAGGAAGCCCCTGCGGCTGGAAATCGGACTGAAGCGCCGGCAATAAGATTACGGTGCAGCACGTAGATAGCGGCGAGTCGATAAGTATGAAAGTCTTTCTCATGATCTTTTTTAATGATCTCGAATACTATATACTAGAAAAGGAAGCTATATTCAAAACCCAACTTAAACAACTGGCATCACTTCGAATTTAAAAACGCCCGTACCGCATTCATCTAACCTAACAGGAAACCGGGTCGGGGCCGGGGTTGACGTAGCTGGTGGGAACCGGCCAGTACAGCTGGAAGAGAATACCGGGGTCGGTCGCCTGTGCGCACGTGATTAGCATAGGTAAACGAGGACGCTGCGGTAAGACGACGGAATCCTACCTTGTATGCGCCAGGCAGGGACACGCCGGGGAACGTCTTGGAGCCGCCGCCGGTGACGCGCAGCTGGGCGCAGGCCTGGTAGAACTGGGCGCCGCCCTCGCTGCCGGCGCTGTGCAGGGCGATGTGCTCGACGCGCAGCAGGTAGTCGCCGTCGGCGACGCACTCGGGGATGGCGACGGAGACCTCGGCGAGGCCGTCCGAGGGCCACGTGATCTCGGCGCCGCCGAACGCGGGCCCGTCCTGGTAGATCTTGAACCAGACGTCGCCCTCCCCCGCGAACGTCTCGGCCGTCTCGCCCGCCGGCGCCTTGGCCATGTAGAAGGCCAGCGGCCCCGGGTGCTGGATGCCCCCGTCCACGCGGAACCCCACCTTGTCGCCCGCCTTGACCGTCTTCGTCGCCGCCCCGTTCGAGCCCGGCTCGTTCTCGTAGCACCGGATCTGGTCCGACGTCACGTCCTGCACGGGCCCGTGGCTGTTGAAGTTGGTCGTCTTACGGACGTAGCTGTGAGTGGAGATGGGTTAGTTCTCTTTTTTTCTTTTCCTTTTTAGCTCCCCGCCCCTCCATCTCAGACGGGGAGGATGATGCTTGTGGCGGCGAGGGAACTCACGCCCAGTCAGCCTCGGTCACTCCATTGTAGATAAGACCCGGGAAGGTGTCTGCGTAGTGTTAGCTATCCATTCCCGAGACCTAAGAGCACCAGGGGTGGCTTACAGTGAGCCTGAGCGGCTGCGGCAAGTGCGAGGGTAGCGGCGACGGCCTTCATGGTGGATATGCGGCTGAGGGATCGGTGTAGGGAGTGACAGTCCAGCTGAACAATGAGCGTGAGGATGAGGGTTTGACAGCTCTCCGGACCTGGAAGATCACGACATCTTTATACAAGCTGGGCGCTCGATCCTCCGGGATTCCAAGGAGGCTGAACGGGCCGACCAGTCGCCTGACGGCGGCGGCCTGGACGAGAGCGTAACGCCCATGCTCCACTCTCAGTATTATTTTAGGAGTCACCCAAATGAGTCCCCAGTAAGGAGGCTCGTTCAAAATAGATGAAGAGACCAGGAGATTGAAACACCAAGACGACCCACACGGAGTGACGGCTTCTTGTCTTGGCAGTGATCCAGCGCGCAAGACTCCCTCCCCAGTTGACCCATTCCTACGGGACTTTATGATCGCATCTTATATTCCTAGAATCAGCAATCATTTTAAATACTTTAGCTTCCTACTGCAGCATCCGTCGAGGCTCAAGAGGCGCTTTGTGCGCGAGCTGTCCTGTTACCATCATAACGATGACCGAAGCGTAGCCGCATAACTTCCAGTTCATCGAGCAGACGAGCCTCATAATTAGTGGATTAGCAATGAGATCCCCTGTAATGATGTTTGATGTTTCAACAAAGGATGATTGCATCTCTGCCAGGACCCGTCGACCATGCCGATCACTGGCGTCCAAGACCGGGGCGGGGGAGAGATGGCCCGAACAAACCGATAAAGGGGGCGCCGATCACATTCCCGAACAGGAAGCCGACCGCCGGGTCACAGGCCGCCTCTGCGCGGAGGCTATCCCAGAAAGAGCATTGCGGATGGTGGCTCTAGTTGTTAAGGATAGACAGGAGGCTAGGGGAAAACGCACGAATCATAATTCAGCTTTCTTTCTGTTGGACATCTACTTAGTATACGCGGAATCGGAAAAGGGTACCGTCCGCTGTATAGACAGGTGGGCGCTGGTTGATATAGTTGAGGCTTCCATTCCACGGGCTTTACGCTGGAGTATTGTAATTACGACATAATGATTCAACATAATATACTATAATCACATTCCTGATTTAATACGAGAGTAACTGGTATATGACCTTGGATGCTTATATAATAGGGAGACCGGGTGCTCTGACTACCCCGATCAGTGCTTAACAGCGTCCGGAATAAGGTGACCACCCCATCAACGGGCCACCCCCCCAGCGGGCCACCAATTCCCATACAAAATCAACAAAACTGCACATTTTTAATTAATTAACAAAAATAGATATTAAAAAGCGGTTAACGGGATAATAAATAAGGCTCTTAAATAACGCGGATTATAAAGTGTCATTTAAAATTATTAATATTTATATTAAAAAATTTAAGGTCGAAGTTACGAAAAGAAACCGTTAACAATTTTCCATACAGATTATATAGCAAATTGTTAAGATCGAACGATTGGGTTTATTTAAAAATAAGTACGTAACGAAAATAGGTAAAATTATGGAATTAATTTTAAATTTAAATGCACTTATTATTTAATAAGTAACAAAAATATTACGTATTTATCTTTAATATACGTCGTATTATTAATATTTAAAATAAAGGTATCATTTTTCCTCTATTTTTTATTATTATAATAAATTTTTTTATTTAATTAAAATACTTAAAAAAGAAAACCTTTATTATATAACTGCTTAATATAACTAATTATATATAAAATTTCTTTTTTATACCTTTAATATTAAAAAAGTTGTGATTTTTTTTCTTAATAAGCTGAAAATATATGGTTAAAAAACTTTTCGGAAACCAAAAATGTTTAAAAAATATTACGTAATTATTAGATTTTCCTTAATATTTTTAACAATTAAAGTTACCAAATCGGACCATTATTACGAAGACCTTATAATTTTCCGATTTTTTGTGAAATTTTAAATGGTAAATGAAAATATAGCGATTTTGGCGATTTTGTATGTGGAAATGGTGGCCCGCTGGGGGGGTGGCCCGTTGATGGGGTGGTCGCCTTATTGACTATTCGACAGATGGCCGTGAGCGAGCGGACAACAGAATGCAGCCCTGCTCAGTGCCATTACTTCGCATCTGCGGTTCCGCCTTGCGATGTCGCATCAGAGTCAGCAGCATGACGCCTACGAAGTCGCCCAGCATCATCATGGTCTCGGTCCCATGCTGCAAGTTCGCTGAGGGGAACCCGTACGAGCCGGTGGGTGTTCGCCCCGTTGTCGTCGACGGCCAGGACTTCTGTCCTGATCCTGTAGCCTCGCCATTTGGGCAGCAGATACATCCAGAAGACATAATACACGGCGCATAACACGATCCTATTGTTCAGATTCGTGAGCCCAGATACTAGCATACGGAAGAGCAAGGGCGTGAGAAAGAGAGGGATCAAGGCCACAGCGGAGACTTACACGGCAATACCGACGACGCAGTACGTCGCATACCAGAAGCTAACGTCGCCAGCGTACGGCCCTCCTGCCGGCGGCCACCAAGGCATAGCGATAATATACACCTGGATCAAGATGAAGAACATCAGGACTGGATCCCATGCTCTGAACTCCGGACGTTGGCGGCCTGCACGCTTGTGTCGATATCGGATGAGCTAAAGGTTTGAATTAGCAACCACAATATTGATAACTTCATAGCCGAAGTGGGCCCGAACAGTGAGCCTGAACCTCTATGGAACAGGCTCTTCCACGAGCCGAACTAGTAGAACATAGGATCGATGCCGAGGGTGACTTACGTAGACTCCGATAGCCATCGCAAGATAAAAGAGGCCTTCGGGGTAGGTCTTCAAACTAACAACTATTTGAGTAGTTAGATTGTGTCCGGAGAAATGTGAGATGTGGCACCAACCAAAAGTGAAGGCATCGCCGGCCGGGGGTGCTACGATCATTATGAAAGTCATCGCCCATTTCAGCAGGTAAGGACCCAGGGGGGTTCCGAATGGCTTCGTCGAGACCCAGAACGATGTAAAGGGCAAAACACCTTGTCTGCGGGGGCCAGGGTTAATTTGCATCCCGTAAACGTCGAACAGTGAGAAGCTTCGCGCTGCAGAAAAGAACTTACCGGCCGATCTCGCGGATCATTCGCGATTGGCCGATCAACGTAGCCAACAGATTGCCGAAAGCGCTGAGAAGTACGAGGGCGTTCAGCGCCTGTTCAGCACCACCTGGCCCGAAGACGGCAGTAAAGAACACCGCGGCGGCGATCTCTCTGGATTCCGAAAACTCTTGCTTTGGCACTACGGTCGTTGTTAGTATCTCCTAACCTGCCAAGTTCTGGACAAAATAGTTGAGCCGCCCCTGATGATATTTAGGAGCTGAATATGGAATTCGAATGATCCGTATCCGACCATAATTATGGTTCATCATTTGACCAGCATGATAAAACCGTATCAGTATTTGGATCCTCCTAGCCGGAATTCCATGGGGATATAGAGCTTATAACATCGATGGAATATGCGTAGGCGGTCACAGATGGCTTAACTATCATGACCACAGCCTACCTGTAATAAAGACCAAGTCACCGAGAAGAACATCTACTTACCAGCAGCGAAGTAGGCGATGTTGCAGAGCATGTACAGGACCGCCACGAGGCCGACGGATATCGTCACGTGCTTCTTCAAGGTCGGGATCGGGTTCTTGATCTCGTTGACGACGTTGAACGCGTTGTGGTAGCCGGTGTACGAGAACACGATATTGACGAGCGCGTTCGCGAGGTCATTGCCGTTGTTCGTCGTGCCCTCGAACGAGTTGCGGAAGTTCACGCGCGAGTCCCCGATGCGCGAGACGCCCCCGCCCAGCACCACGAAGCCCGTGATGGAAATGCTACGTCGCGTTCCCCCGTCAGCGAGTGCTAGCTAACTAGATTCGAATCTAGCGCTTACAAAACGAGAGTGATGATTTTGATGCCACCGAAAATGTTGGTTAGCCAGAGCGAGTACTTGTTATGGGCAATGACGACTAAGTCGTGTCAGTTTACAGAACGAGCAGGCCTCCCGCATTCCAACCTACATATGACGGCGAGGGTATAGGCGGCGAGTGCTACGCCCTTCATTTCCCAGTCTGTAGGTGTCCGGCCTGCGATTCTCCACACATAGCGAGAGAGTACTGTGTAGAGTTAGCGGCCAGGGGCTTGATTTCCAGAACAAGGCGCCGGGCAAGGGGGCGCGTCTCACCAACTGCATTGCTGCTGCTGAAAGAGAAGACGACGGACTGCACGGCGAACGCAACCGGGAAGAAGTGCTTCGGCCTCGGGTAAGCCTGTTCGAGATAAACCACCTCAGAACCGCTCCGGTTCGGGAAGTAGCTGGCCAGCTCGAGGAAGACACAGACACCGGAGCAAGCCATCAGGAAACCGATGAACCAGTATATAAGAGCAAGGCCGATAGAACCGGTGGAGTTAAGGATAGATCCAGCTAGACAACAAGAGAGACGTGTTAGCCTTGTCTTTGGATTCTACGGTAAACTTCATCTGGGGGTGTCGCTCACGAGTCGAGAAGACACCGGTCCCTATCATTTGGTTCTTGAAGCCAATATAATGTTAATAGGGTTGTCCATAGCAATGTGACGAGGAACCGGGCAGGCATTGCCGATAATAGATGAGCCACCAGTAAGGACCAAATACTCATGAGCCTGCATTATCCATTATTTAATTATCGAATATTATCCTTCGGCTAACTCTCATTATCCCATTTCCTCATTTCGGCCGCTGGACATAAAGGTGGCTCGACTATTTTGGCCAGAACCTGTCGGGATAGGGGGTGTCTTTTGGGGGTGAGGTTGCTTACGACGTTGAGGAAGATGACTGTCAGCCACCCAACATGGTAGCCCAGGGGCGAACGCGACTCGACAGGCGCGCCGTTGGCTTCTTGCCATGATGGTTTCGACCCGTTCTCGGCTCTCTCAACCGTATAGGCCAGGCCGCCGGCGCGGATGATAGATACGTCGGCGCTGGACGTGTTGTTATCCTCGACGACGCTGACCTCATCGCGTTGGCCACCAGGCCTCGCCCAAAACTTAGAAACTCCCATGGCGGCTGCGTTCGCTAGGGGGGGCCCTCAAACGAGAATAGGGCTTATCCTTTCGTTGATAGAAGGGATGGGAGGGGTAGGAAGATGGGTGCGAGTGGTGCATATGCATCCTTTTTATGCGGCGAATGAATTGAAGCCATTGAACTCTGCAGAACTGCTTCTCTTCCCATCTACCTGATTGGATCAACTTATTTTTGCAATATATGGCACAATCAATGCTCCAAGATTCGTGGTGGTATTGCCTAAGACTTGTCATACCGCTATCGACTAGTAGATCTACCGTGCTCCGGCAGCCAAGCATTGCGCAATACTTCCTAATATGACACCCATGCGACGTAAGATGGAGAACATAGAGAAAGAGGTAGGTGCAAATGCGACCTTGGCTACCTAACGTACACGATATCAAAGTATGCTAACGTGCTGGCCCTTGGCATAGCTGCTCTTGCGCATATTTATAGGCCCGGCTACTCGGATGTAGAACTGTAAATGGAGTCTAGATGGGTTTCTACGTAGATTTCATCATGCTTGGCTTCTCAATACCCTAGCTACCATGGCGATAAGAAGAAAAACCCATACTGCTGGAAGCGAGAGAAAGCTCTTTTATCCCTGCCGGCTTGAGTCATGCGGCCAACATCGGCATTCGACCGTCTAAGCTACATATTCTGCGTATATCTTAAAGTTTGTTATATGGATAGAGATTTAGCGCGCCTTGTTGCCTTCACTTCGAATGTAAGGTTCTAGTGGTAGAACCTGTGCCTCAGGAGTAACGCCATCATAGAGCTGAGCAAACCTCGGTTTCAGTGGCTCTGGTGTCTCCCATGCGTTCTCAGGGTCTCGCAGCCAGAGCCTTAGAAGATGTCGTCTACGGCAATGGTCAGTCAATGCGTGAAATCGAAATAAGGCGGGAACGAAGATCGGGGGTTTGCCGAAGCAGGCAGGGACTGAACTCACTGTTTGCTTCCCTCATTCGTGAAGCCATCCCGGGCATGGAACAGAGCCAAGTTGTTGACGTATTGGATATCGCCCTTCTGGAAGTCGGTGGAAACGCAGAACTTCTCGCCTAGGAAATGCAGCGTGTCCAGGGCTTCGGCCTGCGCCTCGCTGATGGGCGGGATGCTAGCGCTTCGGGGGAGAGCGCCGAAGCCGACGAAGTAACGTCGGCCGTACTGCAAGGCGACGCGTTCAGGGGTAGTAGCTGTCGCGGGCTGGAAGTACAGTAGCGGCCGCGAAGTGTAACCCTTTTCTGACTGGGTAAACCTTGAGCGTAGCAAGCATTGTCAATACTTCCTGCTCTATCCGTAGATCTGGGAGAAGACAAGGCTCTCTTGAACTTACACCTCGACGTCCCAGTTCTGGCTCAAAGTATGGATGAGGTCGGGCCTAGAACGCGCGATCTCATTGTAGACCCTCCACGTGCTGGCGAGCTTACTCGCGCCCCCCTCCGCCGCTGTTTCGAGGGCGAACAGGGCCACGACGTCGCCCGAGTCGGTGTGGAAGACCTGCTTGTCCGCGGTGTAAGCGGGGCTGCCGATGGCCCCCTTCTCCGCGGTCGAGCTGAGGTCCTTAACGTGCGTCAGCACCACGTCCGCGGGGCTGCCTTCGAACTTGGAATCCTGCCGCCCGCGCTGCGGCGCGATGTGCGACGATATCCCGACATAGGCGATGACGTTGTCCTCGCGCGAGTGTTCGTCGACGCGCAGGCCCCTGAGGACAAAGAAGCCGTGCCCCGTGTGCAGCTCGTCTGATAGGCGGCGGAGCTCGGCATGCAGGGTCGGGAGCGGGAAGGTCTCTGGCGTTATGTAGCCTAGTGGAAGGCCCAAGGCTTAGACCGCAATGGAAGGTTAGCCGACCCAGATAACTGCGATAAT
Organism: Monosporascus sp. MG133; assembly: GCA_004155925.1. Classification (NCBI taxonomy): domain Eukaryota; kingdom Fungi; phylum Ascomycota; class Sordariomycetes; order Xylariales; genus Monosporascus; species Monosporascus sp. MG133. Next base: position 89,990 of record QJNX01000129.1, on the reverse strand, counting down.
GGGGTTTGCGCGTGAGCAGCTAACATCTGAAGTGCGCCACGGCGCGGTCGACTTCCGCTAGCTGGTCTGGAGCGAGGCAGTACGTCCAGTTATAAGTTTCGGCGAGCGTCTGGCCGTCCCACACAAGGTCGCCCTTAAGCTCCTTCGGAAATCCCGGCGGCAGGTCCTGCGCTAGGTTTCCCGCCTTCAGCCGGCGGCTGACGCGCGCTTGGTACTTCGTGAAGTCGGGCGCATAGGAAATATCAGGCTGTCCCGGGGGAGACACAGCTGCGGGAGTCACAAACGTAGTAGCAGGCATGATAACAGAATACTACTATCCGAAAAGTAATATGTACAATCTACCGGATCATGTTCACCCATCAGGAATGTCTTTATATGTCGACCTTTTGTGTGCACGCAACATGTGGGGTATTTATGCATGTGCAATCCTTGCGGGGGATCGCGCCATGCAGGCCGTTTCCGTCCGGGGCTGGAGATGCGAGCGGCTGGCGTACAGCTCTAGTTCACTGTTGATCACAGTACGAGCTCTGTGTCGTCTCCTGTGATTTCAGAATATGGTGCAGAAGTTTAATTAGCAATGTTCTTCAAGTCGTTAATTAACCCCCTAAGGCTATAATTATCTCCGGGGGGGGTGTTCGGTGACTTCAATCCTAAGCGGTAGTGCTGACGATAAGTTGCCCGACTCTGAGACGCCTATTGTCAATGAGCTGCAGGGTATGGGACAAGTGCTTGTAAGCTCGTCATTGCTTCTTCATGGATGGACGGACTGTCATGCAGCTGAAGTTTAGAACGGGCTTGGATTATACAGCTCGCTGCTCCGATAAGCTTAACACTGATAGCACGATGAATGACCAAGGGAAGGGGGTATGTCATTTGATTTCTTAGCTATAGAATAAGCCTACAGATGACGGGCTAACTTGAGCGCCTGAAATTTTGGGAAGGCATCCATCGGCAAGTTGAGCCCTTCGGGTAGTTGAAATCGACAAGGCACCCCATCATCATGCGATCTTTTAAAATAAGATAGACGTGGCAGTCGTCATTACACAAGGCGGGGTCCAGTCGTCCAACCAATAGGAGAACTCCTCCACGCCTAAACAGTGTAGCGGAAGAATGTCGCGTTGTCGCCCTTTTCGCGCTCTTCCCACTTCTCCTGCGCGGTATACTCGCTAGGGGCCTTGTACTGGCTGTCTCTCCGGGCATTCTCGCGGCGGAGGTAAATCGTCATGATCGTGCAGAGAATCAAAGACATAGCTAGGAACAGCTGTGCATTAGCTGGTTGGCCTCGTCGACATGGTGATGTGGAGGGCCAACTTACACAAAGTAGCGATCAGAGTACCATGACCAGGATAATACTCAGGTCTATGCTTCGCCTGGTAGAGAAACCCGGAGATGGCTCCGCCGAGGTTCCCAAAGCCCACGTGCATGGCGATACCTACGCCCCGCTTGGTCGAGCCTCCGATGTTGTTTCCGTTCCACGCGACGCCCTGGGGAACATTGGGGTAGATCTGTACGCAAACCATCAGTATCACCACGACGCTATCAGTAATACAGGCTGGAATCCTAGTGAGGACACTTACACCACTGGCAGCGAAGAAGGTGCCGGCGTATCTGACGGCGTTATTCGACGTGCTAATTTGCATGATGAAGCCGATAATGGCTACGAAGTTGAAGAATATCATGAAAATGCCACGTTGACCCCATCGGTCAGCCAGGAAGCCGGCTCCAATGCAGAAAAAGCAAGCGACGACGTAAGGGGGGACTGTCATCCTGCAAGAAGTAAAGTCAGAACTCTGTTGTCTTGGATAACTAGTTGTCGAAAGGTCTGTTTATACTGAACTCCGGCGCAACCACCTATATGGGATGGGATTCGTGCTCGAGAAGAATGCTGGAGTCGTGGGAAATATCCTTGGAAGTTACTCACAATTGCGCAGTGTTTGCAGTATACCCAAGGCCGGACACGATCGTCGGTAGGAAAAGTGAGAAGCTGGATTAGGTGAGTTGACATGCGTTATACCCAAATCGAGAGACGCCCGTACCTGTACAAGGGAGTATAAACCCCAATCGTGATGAACATATGAACCCTAACGGATGGTTGTTAATATGGGTTATTCTTGGAAAGAGAAATAATCATAAAAAAAGTAAGGGACGGTACACGAGGTTCGCAGACACAATGATACCATTAGCTCATAATCGCAAGCACTTACCAGATTTTCCAGTCACGAATGGCGTGCCAAAAGTACTTCAAATCAAACTCGTCGGCAAGGGCAGACCTATCCTCCTCCAGGCGGCGTTGAACCTCCTGCTTTTCGGCAGGGTTGAGAAACTTGGCCGTAGCAGGATAGTCCTGCATGACGAAGAATGCGATAACAGCTGCACTAGTTATTAGCAACGAGTGGCTTCTACGCCACGACGAGACTTCGTGGGGTGGATTTTACGCATAGCGTACTCACCGACGACAAGCGTTGCGATTCCTTCCAGAATAAAGATCCAGGCCCAACCGGGATGCCCACCGACTCCACTCATCTCCGAGATTCCTCGTGCCAGCAGGCCACCAAAGGCGCCGGACGCTGTGGCAGCGGAGAAAAAGATGGCCATGCGAAGCCCGCATTCGTGTCTCTTATACCATTGCGTGATGAAAAAGGTCACGCTGGATAGGGGATTAGTAGGCGTTACTATCAGGTATGACCACGGGCGATGTTTGAACTCGAAGACTTACCCCGGGAAGAGACCACCTTCAGCGAAACCAAGAGCCATTCGGACAGCTATTGGATTTACGTGTAAGAAACGATCTGAATCGTGTATAACGAGTGATCACTTACCAAGTAGCCCAGCGTAGTTGGACACGAAACCCATGCAGACACAACAAATACCCCAGGCGATCATGATGATGGGAATCCATACAGAAGGTCGGAAGCGCTTCATGGCCAGATTGGAGGGGATTTCGGCAGCGACATACCATGGGAAGAAAACGGAGAGGGCGACATTGTACTGTAGCGAGGCGGGGTCCATGCCCAGATCCACCTCGAGGCCGGCGAGACGAGCATTTCCGATGTTGGTTCGGTCCAGGAAGGAGAGGAGGTAGAGAAGAGCGAGGAAGGGCACGAGGGTCCAGTCGATCTTTCGGAGGAGTCTCTTGGTGGCTTTATCATCGAAACGCTGACCCTCAGTTTCCTCCACCCGGTACTCGATGGGTGGCTTCTCAGCAATAGGTGCCTTGAGGGCGCTTGCGCCCTCGATGCTTGGGGTTTCCGAGCTGCCCGAGCTCTGGGCTTTCTCTTCGACAGCCATGGTTCCAATCGCTGGAACTTAAACGGCTAGGTATCGAAAAGAACGAACACAAGAGGCAGAAGGTAGGTACAGAGCTTGGCGGGGTGGAACTATTGACCCTAGTGGTCGGTCGAAATCTTTCGGCTGCCAGAAGCAGTGACGGCACCTGTGGCACGATGTACAGCTGCAGTTTTTTGTGAACAAAGAGCTATGATGTACAAAGAGGGGAGGTAAAGGTGAAGTGAAGGTGAGTTGAAGTCTGTTTCATCTGAAGCCACGCTGGGGGAGCAGTGAATCACTCAGACCTTAACGCTATGTGAACTCAGGTAGCACGGCAGAAGTTGGGAACAGCAGAGACCTTCCCTATGTATGCAACGTGTGTCAGGCCCGAAGGATATCTCAAGCCCTCCAAGCCTTCCAAGCCTTGGCTCAAAACGTCTCCTCTGGACCGAGTGGGATCAGCTCTTCCTTCGACTTCGCCTTAAACCAATCAGGGGCTCACACCGCCCAAACCTGGCTCATGAATACCTTACTGTGGTAAGTAGGGTACCTAGGGCTAGGGTAGCAGTGTCAATCCGGCTGCGTATGCCTGCCTACTAAATTGTTCATCGCTAAGTATATGCTTAAATCCGTGCCTGGGGGCCCCCGGATTGGGATGCAAAACCGCAGACTAATAAGACTGTGGAAATCCAGCTGCGCGGCACCGAGCTTAAACCTTGTCAATGTAGCGGTCTCGCCGCCTCGGTGCAGCCCTGTCCGCCGGGTAAGCTACGCTTTCTTGGCGTTCTCCCCTATCCTTATCTGGGGTTCATCGTACTTGTGGACCCCTACCAACTGAAATGTCTTACATCGCGGCTTACTGACATGCATAAACGAGCGTGTCCCTTATCAGATATAACAGCAGTAAAATGCAGGGCGAAGTAACATTAATATAAATCTTTTTCCCCCGGTTATCTCTTGGGCCGTCTGCTTCGTAGGGTATATAAACGAATCGTGCATGAATCAACCCCACCGGTTTTCGAGAAGCGTTGGATGATGCCAAGGTCAGCGAAGAGTATTGCTGACCATCTTTCGTGGTGATGCTGATTCATACTTCCAACTTTTCAGTCTATACTCAGGCATTTAAACTGTCAGCATCCTCTAAGCAGTAACACTTTCAGATCGAGGATCTTCCCATTGGCAGCCTGCTTTTAGAAGGGAGCCAAGGCATTTGGACCAACAAGGAGGTCAAGGTCCACATTTTTGGTGCCTCGTACAGGTAACGCCAAGTTGTACCGAGGTACTTTCATACACACGTCTTCGGCACGTACGCGTATTGGGGGGAAAGAAGGTAACTTTAGGGAGGTCTCCCGAAAGGTCAGACAGATCAGAGTTAATAAGCTGCCAAACCCCATTGCACAAGTTGCCTGTTATCAGTCAGTAGTAACGGTGGGGGCAACGTTGGTGGAAGATCCTGTCTATTCTCTCAACGGTGTGAAAGAAACAAAAAAGAAAAAAAAAAACCCGCTCCCAGTCCCGACAGACCCGGACATACCATGTAGTCTAGTTCTAGACTCTCATTGTCGCACCTGCCGCAACGGGGGTACCAGCCTACTCCATGTATCCACTTCATCTTAGGTCAATCTCCTCTCCCCGCATCCATCTAAAATTATTATTTCCAAATCTCGGTGGGGTTCGGCGCTATTGAGTACGTACCTTGTGAGCTAGAACGCGTAGGTAGGTAATCAGCGCCACTGTGCCAATGCCGGGGGGTTGGCTTGAGAAGACATCTAACAGTTAAGCGATGCTGTCCTCAACAACGACCCGAAACCCTAGTCTCTCCTCCCCGTTCGTGCCGGTTCCTTCTCACCTGGATTTCCTTGTCAACCGTGTTCGCCACGTCACGCCACGGAGGCAAAGCGGGCGACGGGACGCCGGCTTCTGCCTCATGTAGTGCATTTTCGAGAAGCGCCAGTCGTATGAAGATGAAGATGAAGATTCAACAAGCCATGGCGGATGATGAGCCTCGGAGGCGGCCCATGTCTGCGTGTTGGGCCATCCTTTTCGGATCAATGGGCGTGGCTTGCCAAGGTTCCGCCAAGTGCCGCTCGAAGAAGCGCCAGAGTAACACAGAACCAGGAGACTCGGGGGAAAACGAGCCAAAGAGTCAGGCTCTGGTGAGACTGTCTTGCCATCTCTCAAGACACTCGTCCATTCAGAACAGTGAGAGCTGCGTAAGTTACAATTCGGATCGTTTTCGGTGATGCATGTTGGTGCGATGATGGACGCATTTGCATCAAATCAGCCACCCCTGCAAAACGGTGATAACAACCTGCAACCACGGGCCAAATTCCCTTTTCTCCTGCGCTGACCGACTTGTTACGCACTTATTAACATCAACCGTTCCACCAACCAAACTCTCATCGTGAGGGCCTTGACGAGATTCATGCTTTTCCCTGATGGCGCCACGGAAGCCTTAGCCGACGCTGACAGAGCAAGCGTCTCCACATCCGGTGGCTGATTGTGAACTTCATCCTGCATACACCTAATATTCTTCGGGGTTGCCTTGGGTGCCGAAACTCTCGGGTCGGATCTTCCCCTTGCGTGATTCCTCCGTGAGTGGCCTGCAGCGTCTCGATAACCCAATAGTCAAGTTTCTTCATCTGACTTATCTGACGCCCGCCAACGCACCGGCTGTTAGCGCTGCGTTTTTATGCCCCGTGGTTACTCCGGCCGATCGCCAATCATATTGCGACAGTCCACGTATTGCTTGCTGATATGTGGCCGTCGTGTGGATTTGTACGCCACTTCCGAGTTTAGTGGTGTGCGGTTCCTCCCTCTCCCAAGCAGGTGTGCGGCGCATGCCTATTTATATCGGTAAATTGAAGAATAATGTCGTTTTACCAATCCCACGGTTCTTTAGGCTGAATGCGACGGTCCATATACTATGCGCTGATATCAGGGTCCCGTCGCAGTGTCCCCGCATAAGTCGTCGGGAATTGCGCGGTGTTGCGGTCGCGAGCCTGAAAAATCATTCAATTCTTAGGTAAATACTAACGTTGATTTCATCTCCACTCTTGAGGCTCTTCACAGTGACAATCCCATTACGTTTCATCCAGTCGTCGATCTGCTGCTGAAGATCGGCCCCTAATTGACCTCAGGGCCGGCTTGCCTAGCCCTGCACTGCTACCTTGTAAGGTCGCATACGGCACTGATTGCTACTTAACGATATCACCGGAGGAGAGCTGCCTTCTTTTTCCCAGATAGGTTTTTATTATGGCAATACGCTGCATGTACTACACTGTTAACCGCGACGGGCTGTTTTATATGACCAGGAATTGTATCATTTAAGAGAGTACAGAATCTGCCGATTACGCCAGGTCATGCTGCCGTATTACCTAAAATACTTACTTAGCTATTCGCATCGAGCGTCGGCCCACTTCGATTACTGCCTGTCCACTGGCCTCCCTCAAAGAACGCGGGGAACATGACATAGGAAATAGACGATGGTACGTGATCACCAAGGCAATCACCGATGCAGACTCACACAAGCCACATTCTCGCGCTGGCAGCGATAGCAGTCTCCGCCACTCTGGAAGCCATAGCACTCGAGCCCGAGGCCCACACACCCCGCGCACCATGGGAGAGCGTCCGCCTCGGTCGTCTGCGATTCCCAGATCTCGGCGGGCCACTGTGAAGGCGTCGACACCACCCAGGGATCAAAGGGCGTCTGTGGGACTTGCGTGATATGGTCCATACTACTAACACCTTGGTTCTCCCTGTCCGTCATCTCGGTATCGGCTTTAGTCGACGGGCACGGCGGGCTTAGGGCCAGGCCCTCTGGGTCGGGCGACGGGATTTCGTACTCGTCGAGCATCCGGACCGGGCTCGCCGATGGCCCAGGTGGAGGCGACAGCGGGCTCCGGCCTTCTTCGCTCGCTAGCCACCTCGGTATCGGCCCTAGTGAACCATACATCTGGTAGTTCGGGTCCACCTGAGACTCCTGGGGTTGGTAATGGACATGATCGCCTACCTCTTGATTCGTCGCGTTGCATTCGATAACGTTCTGGTTATCACTGCCCAGAACGTTAGCCTCCGGTAGCAAATGAGTACGTGTGACATAAGATCCCGAGCATATGCTGTCGTCGTCCGAGCCAGGGCCAGGACCAGAGCCAGACACGGCGATCTGGTATCCGAAGTGATCGGGCGGCGGCCGCAACTGCGCGGGGGGCGGAGGGATGCGACAGAACTTGGCGTCCCGCCGGACGCACGACAGGCACGGGTTCGTCCGCTGCCCGCCGGGGCCTGGGAACGTGCACTCGCGTGACTCCAGGAAGCAGTTGAGGCATTTGCGCTTGCCGCTGACGGCCGTGTGCAGGCCGAGCTTCAGCAGGGGCAGGTCGGACACCGGCACGTAGCAGTGGGAGCCTGCGCCCGCGCACTCGAGGCAGCCGACCACGGTCGTCTCCTGGTCGAGGAGGGTCGTGAACTCACACTCGGTCCCGTTGATCCAGCAGTCAGTGCACGACGTCAGGGGCTGCTCCATGGGCTTCTCGAAGCCCGGCTGGGAGTTTTGATGGGGATCGAGTGGGAAGGACATGTTGGCGGGTTGTGTTGACGGACAGTAGGTTTGGAGGTTGCGGGTTGCTCGACCTTGTGCGAGTTGATGCAGTTGCTGCGATTGCCTTCGACTACCTGGATTAAGGGGCTTGGACTACATATAGCGCGGCCAGCACCAAAGGCACATGTTTTGTTCGTAGTCCGTCAATGGCTTTGATATATCACAGACCTATTGTTATGCAACTTCTTCAAAAGACTGTTGCGCCTTTTCATTGTCAATTCTCTCCGTAGTCCTGAACTGGGAGGACATGAAAGAACCGTAGTACAAACGCATCGTGAGCATTCGGTTTGAGGAACTAGGATTCAATTAGGGCTGTAACAGGTCATGTTTTCCCACGCATGGACACATTTAATTCTCAATAGCTATCTGCTATTCAAAAAATCGTGTGTGAGCGGCGGAAAAGCCAAGCAACACGTTTGGAAGGGGAATGAGCTCTTTGCGCGTTACATTAAATCATCGTAGCACTTGGCAGGAGACGATATGATAGTTGTCACCCAGACCCATATGAGACCCTGATGTCACACACTGAAGCATTTGCAACTGAAGAAGTAATTATTACCAGGTTGTCCATTAAATGGTCCTAGCTACATATAGAAGGCAATAATAGCTCCTTAAATGCATGGAAGCACAGCTGTAGCTGTGAGAAAGTGATACCAGAGGCGACTGTCAATAGTCCCATATAGTGTCTTGAACTATTGGGGTTAAAACTGAGCTATATGGACCTAGTATTAGCTAGGTCCGACAACTCAGCACGGCTCTAAGTATGGTTGGTCGATAAGAGGCCCAGTAGTTAAGAAGTCCGTTCTGAACTCTGTTGTCACTATGTAATCGCAACGATATATGGTAAAGATGGGTGCAGTCTGAGAACTCGGAGTAGCAACTTTGCAGCCCTGTATATACTTATGGCTGTAAAGCGAATCCTCCTAAGTCCTAGACCCCCTTCCAGCTTTAAGCTGAGAGTTTCACACATACCGAACTCTCGGGGCTTCCAACATAAGTGTATTTCAGATCGTTAATGTCTACGCCTTCCACATCAATCACTCTGTCCTCGCCGGGGATAACTATGAGATTCAAAGTTAGCAAGATTCTTTTTAACATGTCTGTAGGGCGAGCATAGCCCGGCCTTATGGGAATTTACGTGGGTAGTTGCACCCGGAGAGGATTTGCCCTGAACAAAGGATCACTTACTGTCAAAGCCATTGTCACTGAGCTTCGTGCCTCTCGTCTCTTCGATAACGAAACCCTTGACGGGACGCGATACCGAGATCGTTAACTGCGTTGGGGATGTCGACTTGAAAGTGACCCCCCGATCGGAGAAATCCAAGTACTTTAGGGGCTGAGGCCAGCACGTGTCGCTGGCGAGAACCCTGCCTTCCGCCTTGATGACTGCATGGATAATTATCGGCTCGTCCTGTGTTATGTCGTAGGGCTGGTGGGTCTTGCTCGCCTCCTTCTCACTAGACGCAACGGCGTGGTCTCGAAGGACCTCGGTCGTGCTGTTTGGCAGCGCGGTGATAGCGTTGTGCCTCATGGGCTGCTGCACGTCTTCGCCGGTGCGGATGGAGATGATCCGCACAGTTAAGTCCAGGTTCACGGGATGCACCTTGTTGCTGGCGATCCACAGGTCGAACTTCTCGAATGTCGTTAGCCCCCTAGGGTCCGCGTGGCCCGAGGTCCAATCACGGTAAGGCGTCGAAATCCCCACGGCGACGGGCTCCAGCGCCCGGGAGATGGCGTAGTACGCCGGCTTCTTCACCAGGTGGTAGTCGACCACCGCCCAGCTCATGGTAGGCCAGCAGTCGTTCAGCTGCCAGACGAGCACCCCACCGCATCTGCGAGAGCCTTCCCTGCCCCAGTCTCTCCTCCACGTCTTGTAGGCCATGTGCATAGTCTCGGCCTGGACGACCTGCGTGAGGTGCGTGTACGACGCCAGGTCGTACTTTATGAGGAAGTTCTCGGCGACGTAGGTCGCCATGCGGCGCTCGTGGTCGATAGCCTTGTTGCGGAAATCCATGGTCATGGATCCCGGCTGCTGTTGCTGAGGGCTGGTAATCGCGTTCCGGATGGTCTCGAGATGGGGATAGGCTTCCATCCCGAATTCGCTGACGAACCGGCCGCCGAGCTCAGAGCATTCCTGGTACCTGTTCATCGCGCCATGCCATACTAGTGATGATCAGCGCTGGCCACGGAAAAATTACCACCCGTTGAAACCCAAGTACTCACTATTCCACTGATGAATATCGCCCACTGTAGGGTCAGCCGTGGGCTTTCCATCTCCCCAGGGGCTGGTCGGGTGGTAGAGCGCAAACGGGTCTTCCTCCTTGACGATTTTCGGTAACAAGTACTCGTAAGTGTATCGGGCGGGAAAGGACGACTTCAACCACGACTGAGGATCCTTGTCTTCGTAATTGTAGTCCAACTTGTACCGCTCCTGGACTTGATAGTCCTCGTTGCTCCCCGCCCAGATCAGGAGAGACGGGTGCATACGGTAACGCCGCACCGCCTCTCTCGCCTCTTGCTCGACGCTCTCCAGGAAGGATGGATAGGTAGGGTAGCTCCCGCAGGCGAATTGAAAATCGTGCCAGACGAGTATTCCTAGCTCGTCACAGACGTCGATCATAGACTCCGCCTCATATATGCCACCTAGGGTTAAGGAGTCGTCAGCTATGCAAAGTGGGGCGCTTGAATACAGCAATAACCGTTATTGTCCGGTTAAGGAAAAGGGGCCCCGGCAGCCATGCCAGTCCGGCATAGACGCATTCCAGCATCCGGCTGCTAGGCCCCAACTAGTTTCACAAATGGTGTGCTTACCTCCCCAAACTCTGACCATGATCTGATTGCCTTCGATCATCAGCTTCATCCAGTCACGGTACCGCTGCTCGGAGACCTGCGAGACGAAGCTGTCGGCTGGAATCCAGCATGAACCACCAGCAAAAACATCTATCCCATTGACCCGGAAGTAAAACGACTTGCCGTAGTCGTCTTTCTCTTGAATCAGCTCAGTTCGACGAAAGCCGATCAATTTGGACTTCTTGTCATATGAGCCCACTGTTGCCGTCAACGCATAGCGTGTCTGAGATCCATAGTCGTGCGGATACCAGAGTTTCGGTTGCGATAGGCTGAACTCGGTTTGCGCAAGACCATTCTCATCGACGTCACAGGCTTTTTCAAAAACTGCCTCGCCGTCGAGAGCAATAGAAAAAGTGACCTTCCAAGATATCGTGTTCCCTCCACCAACTTTGGCAAAGAGGTGGCCGGAACAAGACTTGAGGTCGGAGCTCACATCGGTTTGGGCCCAGACGTCGGCTACTCTCACTGTGTATTGCTCTAGGTAAATGGGTCTCCAAGGTCCGGCCGTCGTTAAGATGGGACCCCAATCCCAGCCCCAGTGATATTGAGCTTTCCTGACGGGGATTCTGCTGACTTCCGTCTGCCGAACATAGAAAGTGTGCTCATGGCTGTGCTCTTCCACGAGCCGCAGCCCTCGCAGCCTTGCAGAGTCAAAAGTGATCTCAAGAACATTTTGGTCTTGCAGTAGCTTGGAAACGTCAACTCTGTGAGACAAGAACATGTTGTCGGATTTTAAGATCTCAGTTCCATTGAGAGAAACAGTAGCGAAGGTATCGAGGCCTTCAAAGACTAGGTCCGTCACTGTCGGCTCGCTAGCCGCAGGCTTCTTAGGTTGGGCGAACCGGGTCCTGTACACCCAGTCCTTGTCGGCGATCCATCGCACAGAAAGCTCATTCAAGTCGAGGAAGGGATCGGGGATTCTGTATATTGGTTAACACGTCAGACCTCTCGACCAGCTAGTGGCCCCGAAGGCGACAGAGCCTCTCTCACTTTCCGTTCGCTAATAGGTCAAGATGAACTTCGCTGGGGATTCCCCGAGCGGGTAACCAGGCGCTCGCAGAATCATCATCCTTCTGTCGGAATTCCCATCCGCTGTCTAGCGGGTGCTTTGAGAGGGCCATCTTGCAGTTGTGATTACTGCACTTCAATCCGCCTTGAACAGAATTCGGATGAGATTAAGCGACCTCCCTACGACTAGGCAAGGACGATGGGAATGGGAATCTGGTGAACATAACCCCCACGCGAACTTTTTCGTTTAAATATAGACTGCGCGGAGTTCTCCAGGACGCAGACCCTTCTTACTTAACAACTTTCATAGTATCTGTAGATGTGGAGGCCCCATGCGGGGACGCCCACCTGACAATGTGTCCAAGGACGGTTCGCGAGGCGACTTTCAAGCCGAGTTCGGTAGTCTATGGCCGGCGTTATCATCCGAAAACCAGTGCGTGAAGGAACCACTCGGCTGGATCGATTCCGATCGGTTGCGGACCCCCTCGGGTTGCGGGGTTTTAGCACGCCGCGCCAAGTCCTATTTAACCTCGTCGCACTATTTCAGGGGTAAGTTTCGTCCGCCCCTCTGTTTTAAGCAGAACACTTAATAATACAAAGACGTGGCTGAAGAGCCTTTGAGGAATACCCCACGCTTATGCACGGTGCTGCTCACTCAGGGCGAATGTCATGATTTATACGTCTGGCATCATCTCATCGAAGCGAAGGTGCCAATGGTTCAGGGCTAAGGCGAGGTTGTTCGGTTCACCGCTTCCTAATAGAAAATAACAGTTGAGCTTGCATCTGGACTCCAATCTTCTATAAGCCAACCACGACGATCAAGATGGCTAAAATATGGACTCTATCAGAAGGTGAGTGAGAATGTTTTCCTGACATGAGGAGATTTTCTGACTGGACTAGTGGGCAAGCATGCCTCGGAGGACGACTGCTGGATGGTGTTGCACGGGAAGGTCTACGATGTGAGTCCGTCCATACCGCCACGCGGCAGCACTCGTAATTGGATACGACTAAAGTCTCGAGCTAAAAGATCACCAACTTTGTCACAAAACATCCTGGAGGAAAAGGCATCCTACTGAAGAATGCAGGCCAGGATGCAACCGCTGCGTTCAACTCGGCTCACCCAGTGGAGATATTGGAAGAGCAGCTAGCTCCTGAGCAGCTTATAGGAGAAATTGAGCCGTCAGGAGTCCTACCAGATGACGCCGAAGGAGCCGTTGAGGACGCCCCCTTGGCAGACTTGCCCCCGGTTTCTACTATGTTGAGCATTAAGGAAATCGAGTCATACGCTATGCAGCGCCTCTCGCCCAAGGCGATCTCGTACTACGCGTCAGGATCGGACGACGAGATCACGAAAAATGCAAACAACCAAATTTTCCAGTCGATATTATTACGGCCACGTGTGTTTGTCGACTGCACGAAGTGCTCCCTCTCAACGACGATCTTAGGAAATAAGGTCGGCCTGCCTGTCTTTGTCTCGCCGGCCGCTCGCGCGAGGTTTGCACATCCCTCAGGTGAGGCGGGAATTGCGTCGGCCTGCTCCAAGTTCGGAGCTCTACAGATAATCAGCAAGAATGCCTCCATGTCCCCATCAGAGATCGTACGAGCGGGGCCATCGGCGACATTTGCATGGCAACTCTACGTGCTGAAGGACATCGCCGCCACCGAACGAACGCTGTCGCAGATCCGGCAAATCCCGCAGATCAAGTTCATCGTCCTCACGCTAGACGCACCGTTCCCGGGGAAGCGTGAGGCGGACGAACGCTTCAAGATGGCTGAGGTCGCGAGCGGTGCCGCTCCCCAGGCCTGGGGGACGGAGGGTGCCTTGACATGGCAGAAGACCTTGGCTTGGTTGAACAAGCATACGAGTCTTCCGATTGTACTGAAAGGTATTCAGACGTGGGAAGACGCCTACCTAGCTACGTTGTTCCCGTCGGTGAAAGGTATCATCGTCTCGAACCACGGTGGTCGGGCTCTGGACACTACTACGACTCCAGTGCAAGTTCTGTTGGAGATCAGAAAGTTCTGTCCCCAAGTATTTGACAATATCGACGTTCTGATCGACGGCGGGATCAAGAGAGGAACTGACGTGGTGAAAGCATTGGCCCTAGGCGCCAAAGGCGTCGGAATTGGCCGCGCAGCCCTCTACGGCCTCGGAGTTGGCGGAGAAGAAGGAATCGAAAGGGTGCTTCAAAGTGAGTCAATAGCGAAAACCCTACATTGATCTTCGTTCCCCACAATGATTCCCGTGTTCTTCGAACAAGACCACGACTTGATGACTAACAGATCCTATAGTCCTAGCCGATGAGACCATGACGGCGATGCGTCTACTCGGAGTCCAGCGCACAGAAGAGCTGAGCAGCAGACATGTAAGTGATTACCTTCCATCCAGTACAAGTAGCTTGCGTGCGTTAACACCTTAAGCAGATCAATACCGCCGCCTTGCAACATCAGCTCTTGGGAGGGCACGCAAGTCTACGTACAGTCGAACAGGAGCTCAAGGCCAAGTTATGACCCATTAGCATCGCATGGGGCCCATCGGTTCTCGTCAATCCACGATTGCTTACAAGGAGCCGAAAATCTAGTTAAAGCTGACTAATACAGTAATTCAAGTCGGGAAAGCGGTGACCTACCTATTACAGGGTCTCCTGCCTAGTAGGAATCTATAAACCGAATCGCGCCCCGGAGCTTGTTGATTGCCATTCATGTTTGCTTAAGTAATCAATTCACCTAGTGACACATAATATTTAATGAATTCCTACCAAAAGGATGCAATATCGAACATACGGCACGGAGTGTCTGCTGACTCATCCCACCCCACCATTCCGTTCTCGGTTCTGCCACACCCGACCCCATTGACGTCCCCTAAACGCCGAGCTCTCCGTTTTGCGATTGATGTCCTTCCTGATTGGGGCCAATATTAACCGCCGAATCATACGATATCTTCCTCGCAGCCACTCTTGCTGATGGAAGAACGATTGTCGATGTGGAGGAACGACCGGAAAGAGAGCTCCGTGATGGCAGAAGATCGGCTTGATGGATAAAAACAGGTCGCGAACCCGTCCTGTGGTTCCCCCGAAAGCGATCATCACCACGCTTTACGAAAATACCCCAAAAGGATCCTCACTTCTTATTACTTAACAGCAACCTTCCAAGCAACTTTACAACAGGATTTAGTCCCAGCATCTATCCGCCCATTCACCTGAAACAGCACGCCTCACAACTTACTTGAAAACGCGCTTCTCTTCTTTCTTCTCCACTGTAATCATGCGCACCACATACACCAACGACTCGATCTTCTCCTGGCAAACCGGCCCGCTCGCCGCGGCGCTGCTCCTCGCGTCCCCCGCCCATGGCTGGCAGGTGGCCCTCTATCGCGAGGATGAGTACGAGACCACGGCAGTGGAGCCGCTGGCGGGCGAGAACGACCAGAACACCGAGTGCCACGAGGTCTCGTCGAGCATCGTGCGCAGCCTCGAGGTCGAGGACCTCGGCCGGTGGACGCGGCTAATTATGCGCGCTATAGTACGCGTACTGCTTTTAGGTAGACTAGCTGCGGAACATATATACGCCGATCAGTAGATGGGCTTTCCGTATATGGAGTGCGCTTCACACCCCTGGCTAGCCGCCAGGAGGTACGTGGAAAGCATAAGCCACTATAATGTAGACATTACTGTATAAGAAGCCTTGAAACTACGCTACAAGCCCGTAGCTGGGCCTCATGAATGGCGCCCATGTCAATTCAAACTTTCTACGCAGTACCGGCAATCTCTGCTGCCAACCATAACCGCTGAATCAGCGGCCACAACCGAGTAGGAATAAACGAACACTCCCGTTACCAATCGTTCTTAGTCAAGCTCTTCCCACCCTTAACAGCCGCACCAAGGTCGTATCCATTCCAGCGCTTCCTCCCCATCCCTTTCTCTCTCCTTCACCCAGAAAAACCATCAGCCGCGCCTCACGCAGGCTGGCCCCCAGGGCTAAAGGCAGCGCACCTCCCCGCAATGACATTCCAGCTATCTTGGTGGAACCGCTGCCCGAAAACGAGATAGATTGGCGGCAGCGGGGGGGCGTGAGGGATCGCCGGGGTTGATCGCCGCCCACATGCAGGAACGCAGGATCATCTGTGCCATACCGGCAATGAGCGAGCACTCAACAAGGAGGTCTCCGTAGCGGTCGTTGCAAAGCGCGATGGCTCCCTCTCGACGAGAATATCGTCGGACCAGCTCTTGGTTTTGTTTCCAAACTGTAGAGAGCCGTCAAATGTGGAGAGGTTGGGGTGCTTGATCCGGATCTGGGCCTCGACGTCCTGTCCAGGGAGTCAGCGTTGACTTGAACCTTCCAACACCATCAAGAGGGCGGTCTTACGTCGAGATCGTCTCCCCACCACGTCTCCTCGGGACCGTCTTCCGAAAGTTGGCCGATCCATCCCACCCGGCCGAGCGGCAGGGGAGGGTTTTCCTCAACAACGTCGGTCACGGGTGGGGTGGCGGGAACGGCCTGGCACGAGCACTTCGGTTAGCCAGGGCGAAGGGAGGAGACAGTGAGGAAGGCACTGACCAGGGTATGCGAAGCTCTGATGTACAAGGTCTCTAAAACCCGTTTCAAAACAGATAGGCCTCAAAGTTGCAATTATGTATCTAAGATCTTACCAAGCTGACCATGTTTGTGCGGTGATGTCCGCCTCATCCCTATATGTTGAGGGCAAGGTGGAAATCAACGTGATTATTCAAAGCATGCCATGACGTACATGCAGGGATGCATCAAATCAATCAAACGTAACCATAATTAATTATCACTGCTCCAAAGATAGATACATCTTGCGCATATCGTTCGACGTCCAACTCAGTGGGATAAAGGAGAGGTAGAATTTGCTAATAATAGGGGTAAATGCCAAGCCCCCTGAATGTTTAATCATACCTATCATCACTTATCCCGCACGACCGGACGAAACCGCATGCAGAACTTCGGCTTTACCAACAGAGCGTAATTTTTAGTCCCTCTCGAATACGATATCTTGGTTGGGTATCGGAGATGCGGTTGAACTCCGGAAAAGAATCAACGCTGTTCCTAATGATCGATGACCCCTGAAATCTTAAAGCGGGGGGTTTTTCCATGACACCCCTATCTACCAAAGAAAAGGGGAAAGAAAAGAAGGGGGGAAGGCCGCAGGAGAAAAAGAAGAAAATTAAAAGAGGAAAGGAACGGGGGAAAAAGGAGAGGGGGGGAAGAAAGAAAGAAAGCCCAGCAAGGTCAAATAAAGCGCTACAGGCTAACATGTAATGCCAACCGTAACCGAAAGCGTTTAGCAAAGGGAACTAGGCTGACCAATTTCGAGATAGCCTTAATATTAACCTCATCAATATGAGAATTTGAAATCCTTCGAGAGTCATAGCTTGTAGTCGAAAAGAGTTACGACCGTAGAAGGCGGGAACGCCATAATTAGGTGGTTCTCGGACAGTTACCGTAGGCATTGGCGAAAGTTACTTGGCTGAATTATACGGCCAGTCGGTCCTGAGCACTGTTGGCCTCAGGTTTCGATGCCAGGCTCATCAGATTTCGATAGTTATTGCCACGAAGTTATGGAGTCAAGATGCGCTAGAAATGAGTTTCATACGAGCGACAGCCTCCTATGCCCATATCTAGAACAATATACAACATGTCATCACTTAACGCCAAGCCCTACATAGTTGCCGTCGAGCAGCTTCTACATCCCGCACATGAACCCGCGCCTCCTCTTCGGCGGCTTAGCGCCGGCATCATTCCGGAACTCCTTCTCGCCGTCCTTAGTATTCACCGCGCACTCGCCCTTGTCCCTCCCCGCGGCGTGCTGGCCTCTCTCGCTCTTCCAGCGCATGAAGTAGCAGCAGAGTGGGAACAGGGCGACGTTGACGGCGCTCCAGGCGAACAGGACGCCGAGGTTGAGGCCGATGCGGGAGTGCAGGCCAAACGAGATTTTGCGACTGGCCTGGACAATGTGATGCAATGGCAAGGCGTGGTCCCATCGGAAGAACCCGGGTGCCAGCTCGAGCGAGTAGAACGACGCCGCCACGTTGGTGATGACCCAGAAGATGAGCCAGAGCGTCGTCCACGGCTGGTCGATGGCCATGGCCACGTTCTCGCACACAATGTCCAGGGCGTTGATGCCGATGAAGTTCACCATCCAATACACGGGGAATGAGCCGCACCCGTACGCCGTCGCGTTGAACGCCACGTCCGTCTCTGGGCCTGGTGGCGGCCAGAACGGGATGCGGAAGGCGAGCGAGACGAGCGAGTAGGCTAGCGAGATGAAGAGGTACGCCGCGGTTGTCGCGCACAGCCGCCAGATAATGAATTTCCAGTAATGGAGCGGCGGATGCCCCTGGGGTTGGACGTATTTCTACTCGCAGGATTAGCCTCGTGTCTGCGCTACTAGGAAGAAGTGGGTTATTCCATGTGGATCGGCAGAGAGAACGTGAACTAAAAAGAGGCCAAGATGATAAGCTAGATGAGCCTTATGGTGACGACGGGCGTCGGCACTGCTGGTTGAAATGGCCCCAGATCGACCTGGAGGGGCGAGACACCGGGATACACTGCAGCAGGCGCGTTCGCCATGGCCATCCTGGAATAAGAGCTATTCTGCATGAG
This sequence comes from Monosporascus sp. MG133, assembly GCA_004155925.1. Classification (NCBI taxonomy): domain Eukaryota; kingdom Fungi; phylum Ascomycota; class Sordariomycetes; order Xylariales; genus Monosporascus; species Monosporascus sp. MG133. The sequence continues at coordinate 71,641 of QJNX01000129.1, read as the reverse complement.
AGTCTGGCTCCATTGGGAACAAAACTCTGCTACAAACTGTCTCGATAGCGCTTCAGCTGGGGAACAATGTAATTGTAATAAGAGCTCTCTTGTCTGACTGACAGTAGGATGAACTGAATCGCACCGGCGGGATCCTAGGATGAGTTCCCAATCGTCACAGCTTCCGGGAGGAACGCAGTCGCGTTAGGGTTGATGGTGGCGGCGGCATAGCAGTCACAGTTGTAGACTGCCTGGCGCACTGCGATGGATCATAATCATACTGTGACGGTGACGCTGGGATAACCGAGGGAATGCCTATCCGAGTCCATCATCACCTGTGCCATTTGTAGCACAGTCGGTCCCACGACCGGGGTCACTTTATCATAGAGTGCCACTTGCGCATCGAAAACGACGACGTTGACTGCTAGGTTCCGCATATTCTTAACTACCACGAAGAGATTCGCCCAATACAGCGACAAGGCTGCCATAATGGCGCATAGGAGGAATCACACTAGCGGAGTCGTCAAGCCGGCGGACTGCCGACATACATAGGTAGGAACTCCCCCACGGCTGCCCATTGCGTTACAGCTCTCTTGCCGACTTGGTTCAGCTGGGGATCCCAGAAGCGACGCTCGGCCGAGGCCGTTTCTCAAGGCTCTCCTCCAGGGAGCCGCCATGTTCTTGTCTTGGTCATCATCATGGGGGTCGATGGTTTGTACGGAGCGGTCAACACTGTGAAGGGGCCGGCGGGACATTGTCTCGGCTGTAGAGTCTGAGGCGCTTCCCCGGGCGACAACGATAAGATCCGATGCGACGGGGACGTTGTCACCTTGCGACGCCATCTAAGAGATAGAAGGGACGGATGGGAGCCATAGAAGCATGCGTATCATCGGGCCAAGGCCGCCTGGTGAGTTCAAGTGCCAGAAAAATCAATCTCTCTGTGGTTTGAACATCCTCTGCCCCTTGTTCACCAGGCGGATCAAGGCAGAAACCCACCACGTTACTCGGACAGCGTCATAGAACTGGCACTCGCCGCGATCGTAAAGTACCGACCGCTTACCTTCCTTACACGGTGCTCAATGATGACGATTGATTGTGATACCATTTGTCAGAGCTAGCCCACCCGTCACCCGGATCCGGTGGGCTGATTCTGGATCCTAATGCGGCGACGGAAGACGAACACCCATTGGTCCTCGAGAGTCCCTACTAAGTAGCGATGCACGGTTTCATTCGAGGTCGGACCGCTTTTAATCAAATTAACTGCGAGTCTCTTGCAAGCCATGGATAGATAACCGCGGGATTAAGGTGAACCGCGCGGTTCTGGCTTAGCAACCTTGGAAGTCCCGTCATCCGGTCATGCTGCTCTGGAATGCACCTCGGTGCCGACAACAGACATCCGGCATGTTGACGTTGGATAAGCCGGCAGGAGATAGATATTCCATCCTATTTCCCGGGAGGAATACCGCAGAGAGCTGCTTGAGTGTATAAGCCAGTCACCGATTCGTTCCCATGAATTGGTTGTTGAGGGTGAGAATGAGCCTTCATACCCCATCGTTATTGGTTGCTTGGACCTCTAGGCAAGTCACGTGATCAGTACTAAAGTGGATTCTCCACCAAACGGAACGATAGCCAAATGCACTAGAGGAGACGACAGGACTTCTCAACTGACACAACAACCTTGTGCCCCCGACTCTTAACTCTTGTCGATCCCCTCGTTTCCCCTGAAAATCAGGCATTTCTAATATTAGGTTTAATGGGGTTCCGCGTATCAGCCGCACCAGTTGTGGCTTATAACCCTACGTACAAGCTACTTCGCCAATCTTAACTGCTTTTGTGTTGACCTCCGACCAAGCCACAACTCCGCGTGTTTGTCCAGCACGACAATGGAAGCTAGGCTATCTAGATGTTGTATCATAAAATTAATGGCTGAAGGAAAGTGCTCCAGCCCTCACCATGTAGCCTTTTGAGTGCGGTTAACAGCAGCATCTTAGCTGGTGGCGGCCGCTATATACGCTATTTATGGATTGACAATTACCACATCCGGGCTCATGGCTTTTAGTCTGTTCGATATTCAGGGTCAGGGCTAGCTAAAAATCCTCCATCGACGACTCCGGCGACTCCGACAGCTTAAAGGCAGAACGTTTTTGCTCCACTGTATCTTAGCTTTCGGCCCGATATATTCCCCTAAGGTAGTTTTTATACAATACATAGGGTATTTTGCGTTAGTAGCCTTCACCGGTTCCACTCCGGAGTCGTGTAGATTCTTTATAGAATTGTATAGATTCGACATTAGTTGACGTTTTGTTAATATTTACTATTATCGTAGACCCTTGATAAGTAACCGATAATGGATTTGGGACGAAGTGGCTGGCCTATATTATATACGTTTTCTTTTGGAATCTACATAATAGCCGTTTATGGGATACGACGGGTTGGTGGAGGCTGTTAACAGAAAATACCCCTGCATTTCGTAGCCTGGGCACCTTAGCCAAGACTGGCCTACGAAGTACAACGACGGAAAATGGATGGGTACCATGCTTCATGAATCTTGTTCTTGTGTTAAGTGCCATTGGGCCAACTATTCTATTACAACGCTGGTAGGGCGAACAATGCTCTCCACGTCGTTCTATCTCCGTCCTTGAAATTCCTCCTAATCAAGCCTATGCTAACCAGCCCGGTCGATTTTCAGGCAATATCCAAAATAGGTGTGTGACGAAGCCTTTGTGCCAACTTCTGCAGTGATGCAAGAAAAATCTCTGAGCTGTCTCCGCCGGTCCCTTTTCTTGCTAGAATGCCAATAACCCAACGCCAAACTCGCAATGACCCTTTCCCAGATTGTCTGAATAGCCAATATGATCAGACAGGAGAAACAGACAAATTCCATGTACATATGTATGAATTTATAAACCGATTGTCAATCTCTCCAGCCTAGATAATGAAGCTTCTAGGCCGGCAGAGAGACGCTCCACACGCCGCGCTATCATGTCGGCGGCAACTTCTTCTTCGGACGCATCGACAAGTTCGTATCGGGCGAATGCCTTCTCAGGCTCAATGCCACCGAAAATATCAATTGCTGATAGGCTGCTGATATCCAGCTCAGTTGGTGTGGACGAGACAACAACGTCGTCATCGTAAATATCACCATCAAGATCCGCAACTACCTTCTCAGTGGCAGCATCAGCCGGAGCCTCAGGGAGCCGCGGCCTTTCGATGGATGGTGAGACGGGTGACTCGACTACGGGAGCCTGAACCTTCTCGTTGTCCGACGCCGGGACTTCGTCTACAGAATGAGACGGCTTCTCAGACAGCAACGAGGTGTCGATTTCGGGCATCTCGGGAGTTTCAACTGTAAAGACTGTCGGCTGGTAGTTGAAAGACGAATCGCCCTCAATATTCAACATGGAGAAGTCCATCGCCTGCTCCGGAACCATAACCATACCGCCAGTTTGCTGCTGAGCATGTTGCGCCGCGACGTAAGGGTTGACATCCTTCGGGATTTGCTGGGGTCCCGGCTGTCTTTGCTCAACCTTGGGAGCCTGTTGCTGCGGGAGAGCAGCAGGGTTCTGGCTCAGATGCTCTAGGAAGTTAGAGAACGAGGGGGAAGCGAGAAGCATCTTAGTCAAATCGGATAACCGTCGGTTCTCCTCGACAAGTGCTCTGTTCTGAGACCTGAGATCGCTGTTCTCGGTAACCTTGGTAGCGATTTCGGCCTCGAGCTGGCTAATGTACTCTAGTGCAAAGTTAGTAACGTAAAAAACACTACCGGCGTGTCTAGTCTCTTACCTTTTCTTCTAGAGCGGAAGGCACGTGCAGAGACCTTGTTTCGAAGCTGTCGTCTTTCTTTACTGCTGAGTTTCTTGCCCTCCTCACTAGCCAATAATCTTTCATCCTCATCCATCTCGTCCTCCTCCTTCTTGAGTCGAGGGATTTGGAGCAAAGGAGAGTTATCCTGTTGCTCCGGCGCGGCCGGCTTCGCGCGCATTGAGTTGAGGAGCTGCGTGATCTTCTGTTCAACAAGGGGGTCGGACGGATGGGGTGCCTTGGATCGGTGTTGTTTGCCCTGCTGGTTCTGTCTCTGCTGTTGCTGCTGGAGCATTTGCTGCTGTTGCCGCTGTTGTGCTTGAGCCTTCTCCAGGGCCTGTTGCCGGTGCATACCAGGGTACATCCGTCCAACATTGCTCGTCTGCGAAGGAACAGTGGGTGACGGCAGCGTATGGACATCTAGGCCCCCGATAGCATTGGGGTCTATAGTAGACTCCGGGAAGAAGAACGAGTCAGCGGGCGACTCGAAGTCGACGTCCATATCCGGCATAGAGGAAGACGACGCTTGAGAAGGCGGCGCATTGAAGTCGAAAACTTCCTCAGCCCGCGGTATGTACTCCAGAGTGTATCCAATGTGGGAATTACTCTGGTTCACAGCAAGGGTACTAGCCAAAGCACCGGGAACGAAAGGCGTCTGCTGTTTATGCTGATCATACTGATGACTAGGTCCCGACATGGGTTGACTTGAAGGCAGCGTCGTGGGAGTTGTGACTAGTGGCGACGGTCGGGCAAACTGTTGTTTAATTGTCGTAGGGGGGGATACTGAGGGAGAGTGGTATGAAAGCCCATCGTATTCTGAGAAGTCGAGAAGCTCGAGGGGATCGACAACGCCGGCGGGACTAGTCGAAGAGCTGGGTTGAGTTGAGGCCGACATTGCTGTAGCGGTGATCAACCTTATCCCAATAGAAGTACTGGTATGCTGTACAGTTCGTCCTTGGTTATCAATTACACCAAGGACGATATAAAAAAAAAGTGGTTGTATATTGAGCTGTCCCTAATGTTTTGACAGCTGGATGAATGGGTTTGCTAATGCAAAAAACTCGGGGTCGCTTGTTGGGTGATGTAAGAAGCAAAAAATGGCAGAATTGTTAGAAACAGCAGATGAGTTGGGGATTTGGGTATTATGGCGAGAGCTGGGGCCAGGGAAAGGGTGGTGGCCTGGGAACTGCCAAGTGGACAAAGTACATGCTGAAGTCCGCATGGGACTTGGCAACAACCCTTGGCTGTTCGGGGGTTCAGCGCTCACAAAGAGGCTCAGGGGTGGGGTGAACGGTTAACCGTCTAGGCTTAGTGACTTCTTGATGAGGGGGTCCAGCGGGGAGGGACGCGTAAGCCAGTGCCAAGATAATCACAGCCTGTCCAATGGTTCCTGCCTCTCTCTCGTAAAGCCGACTTGGTCCGACCGAATTACAAGAGATATCACCATATCTACAGTATCCCTACTTGTACTTGTATGCACCCCATTCAGCAGCGGCTAACTGGAGCTTGTATTTTGTACCTCTCTTTCCTGCACCAAGCATCACCCGGCCTTCCGGAGACTTGTGCATTCTGTGCTGTTGTTGTGTCTGCTAGTCACAATTGCACAACTCGTAACCCCGTATTATGCACCAATTAGACCCGCAGGGAGTTCGAACGAAAAGACTGTCACTTAGTACGTATTCCCCCTCCTGCATCTCCAGTATGACGACGCTGGAATACCTATTCTAGACGAGTTTCCAGATTTCCTGCTTTGAAATGTGACGATAGGTAGCCATTCCTTGCTGCGGTGAACAGCGATGACGATGCAGTATACGACAGCCTAGAGGGGGCGACCACGACTACGGGACACTGCCTCGACGCTGTCTTTCAACTCTGCGCTCGAGTGAGACAGTTAGGGGTGAATCATAGCCCTCAGTGTGGTGCTGGACGATGCATCGAGCCAAATGTTGACGACGCCGACTGACGACCTTAATACAACCCAAACGACTAGTAAGGGTCTACGTAGTAGACCTCGTCGCATAGTGGTACTGTAAGAGATAAATCCGTAATATGAGGAAACCAATCTCATGCAGGCAAGATCATATCCCCATAGCGTGGCCTTCTCTTTCTTTCGCTTTCGGGCGCCTGGGATTCAACATTCTCGGGGGCTCTCGGTTCACCAGCACTACCTCAATCTATCTGACACGTTTCCAGAACGATATGAGAAGATGAACATGGAAACTGGTAGCATTGTGTAACAAGCGCTTGCAAAGTTTTGTATACGTGTGCGAAGTGGTAGAGATCTGTAACATCTTACAATCTTCGGGAAACGGAATAACAGGCGATACACCGATGTAGGTACTTTGCAGTCGTCAGAGCAATAAGACAATGGGTGATTGCACAATTGCACAGCCACCACTGGGGCTCATATCATAGCGAATCAGGGCCATGCTTGCTCTGCTATCTTAAGACGTGTCCACTACTCCGGATGGGAGATCGGCACTTCGGTCCCCGGATAATCGAGATGCATGAATATGTCCCCGTTGAAGATCGTAGCTTGTGGACGATGAGTATCAGGCCAAAGGAGAAATCTTGTCAGTTACCCCTTAGGGCCACACCAACGCTAATTTCCATACTAATTGGGCTGCAAGCTTCCCATTAACTTTACGGATACATGATGCTGCCCCATTGCCCACATCCCGATGATCGTTAGCGTCACCGTCTGACCGCTTTCGCACTTTGACTGCTTCCGAATAACGCTGCTGACGAGCAGCACACGAAGAACTGAAGGACTGACCGTTATAGTAGTAAAAAGTAGTGATATCTCGTTGGCTCTATTCAAATGTGTTGTATTTGTATGAGAAATTCTACATCCTGAATAGGTTAAACGAGTGGGGGAGGACCTGACAAGGGGGTTTTAAACACCCCTACGACGCGCCTAGATAAGCTCACAAAAATAGCAAATTTATTAGACAGCCCGGTATTTAAGCTGGTCCATTCTAGGTGCATACAATGGACTCAAACGAACCATTCGGATATTTCCGGATGCCTTTTCTGAGTTTAAGTTCGAAGCAGCAGGCACGTCCTTGAAAGCCCAAATCCTTTCTCTTCCGAAACAGGAAAGCGTTGAGAGGCTCGGAACAGCGGAGTTAAAAACGCCGTTGCCTGCAGGCTGGAGGGTTCTTTCTAAACGCGCTTGATATGCGGGATTTGCCGCTGGCAGGTGATCTGCGGGAGGCTTGGACATCTAAGACTCCTTCTCCCAGCTGAAAAAAACCGGCATTAACACGGTGCCTTTTTCGCACCGACACGAAGAAGATGACAGTAACGAATAACGAGTTGTAAAGCTTTGCCGTTCGTGATTATCAGCCTTCTACTTCGTAATCCACGGAGATAAGCCGCCTCCTAACCTACTGTTTTGCTACTCCGAGCCCCCCAGGTCTTGTGGGAATTACCGTACCTAAAGAGGCAGATGCTTCCGGGCTCCATACATGTAAGCCTCTAGGTCTCTTTGGGGTATTAACCTTGATCCGTCAGATCAGTCCTATTCTCCTTACGGTCAGAGAGCCCACCAAAAAGTCATTGCCCACATCCCGATGATCGTTAGCGTTTGATGCAAATCGTCCGCCCGCAGACCCCGACGTCCTGGCATCCACATGTAAGAGAGTAATTCGGAGTTAATTCAGGCTGTTTCACCATTGTGGGATTATCCGATACGACCCTGATCGTTTCTCTGGATATTCTGTACCCTTTTTCGGGGTCCTTGCGGTCTTAACTTCCGTACGTACAATCGAGCGAAATGTATTTTCGTCGAAGCTTATTAGACTTGTTCGCCAGTCAATGTTGAATATACCAGGCATCAGTATGCGATCAATATTGACAGGAGTACTGCCCAAGACATTCGCATTCGACGCTGTTAAGAATCATCACTGTCATCTAAGTTGTGACCCTTCAGGCCTCTTTCAGGGCGGATTCAAACTAGTTGTCCAAGTAGCGATTACATGAGAGCTATCATATCCCCGCGTCGAGTTGACTTCACCAGATCCCAACTTCCAGCCGGCACATGTGCGCCCTATCCCAACTTCCGGCCAGCACATGTGCACCCTATCCTGAGGTCTATCTCTGCAGGGTGGAGATGAACTTAGATCCCGTACATGGCGAAGCACTTTTCCTAGAGTAATTTCTGCCGTCTTACTAGAACGACACCTTCAGGATTGTAGGATTCCTAAATCGTAGGATTCCAAATCGTTTTGCACTAGGTAAAACGCTGAGACGCTAAGTGCGAATAGACGGCCGGTGTGGCGTTCCCGTCCCTCCGACTGTTGCCTGTGTGAAGGCGAAACAGAGAGTGGCTGTGCAGTCGTGGCGACTGTGCGCAGTACAGTGTGTGAACGTGACCTTCAGGAGTAAGCTGTTCGAAGCCACTCCTCCTGCGCATCCAATCCTTTCGGGCTTACTAGAGCTGGGCTTCGATTACTGACCGAAAGAACACGAAACTCAGGTTGTCCGACCGGCGAGATCTTAAATGGTGAGACCTGGCTACAAACTTGCCTAGAAGGCTAGAACAAGTCATTTCTCTCCGCAGAGTGTCAGCAGATAAATCCGCTTGACGAGGATAGGGGCATATTCCTATTTCAGGCGGTTAACCATCCGATTAAGCTGCCCGGTCGCTTATAAATGAGGCAAGACTATTCCTAGGATTATATATATTCTGCAAATCCTGTGTCAATATGACAATGTTCGATTCCAGTGCTTGCAGAACCAATGGTTGCACTCTCACCTTACGTAAGCCAGGGTCTGCGCTTGGGATTAATTAGGGGCCTGAGTTGTCAGCTCAGAGGTTTTGGTGTAGAACAAGCAGGGCGGCTCCTAGTTATGGCTAATTATCGTCAAATCATTTACTACTATCATTTCAAGCGAGCGTCTGTGCGTATACTCTGCAAGTGGTACCCCTTTCTCAACCCCAACTGCTGATATCGGTTTCATTGAACGTAACTTCTCGTGGACTATTGAAAATTATTGGTTGTTGCAAACCAAAATGCGCGTCATTCAACGCTAGATTGGACTGTTGGGATGACGGAGAGCGAGAAGAACGAAGTAAAGGATCAAGAGGAAACAAAGTTACGTCTATGGCTGGTCCCGATGCTGGAGCTTTTTTCAGACTACTCCCGTGGCAAGTTAACTATTGGCAACAGTGCTTGATTACCATGAAATTGGTCTTGCGTCCTACAAGGAGCTGGAAATATATAGGCTTTATGACTCTAGACAATATAACAGAATGAACCTGGTTTATGATTATGATAAAGGGGTGATGCAGTACCGTGACACATTCTGATTCCTCGGCTTTTGATATTAGGGTTGCAACTCTTCCCATGCGCAGCGCGGTATCCCGCCGCTCGTCGACGTCGAGGTCATCGGGGACCTCGAAGGCCGGCGGATCATCCCCGCCCCTGGTCCCGCTAACACCGGACTCCGCGTGCAGGAACCGGCGCTCCTCGACGGCGACGACCTTCTGCAGGTAGAGGTGCGTCGGCCCGTCGCCGAAGGGCCGGAGATTAAGAAGTCCCCCGCCGCCGCTCACGGACGGCACGTACCTGCACCTGACGAGCGCCATGGCGTCAGCGTGCCGCAGAACTGGCCCTGCGCCCTCCTGCCCTCCGATCTGCGGTTCTCCTTTTGACAACGTATCCGCCGGGGCCTCGGGGCTCTGGCTCGGCAGGTGGACCTGGACGTATTCGACGATGCCGAACTCGAGGGACCAGGGGGTACGACCTGGGTGTGCCCGTGCTGCGCCTCGCAGAATTCCTCGTGCGACATTCCAGGCTTGCGAAACAGGGAGCCGCCGACGAAGACGAGTGCTTCGCTGCTGTTTGATTGCGTGTGCTCATTCTTGGGCGTTGCAGGCCGCTCTGCTTCTCTGTGTACTCTATTTCCTAATTCGAAAACCGTCAAAAATGGAGCGGGGATTCCAGTGATAATTACTTCGCTCTGCGTTCTCAAATTCTGGTGAAATACAAAGTCGGATCCAGTCAAGCATCATGGGGCGCGAACTCCCCTACCCATCCTGCGCTGACGCCAGCACGGGTAGACTCCGCGAGTAACGCGTCTTGTCAACGAATCATTCTAGGATGCTTGTACACCTGATAGTATGTTATGAAGAAAAGCCTAACTAATTGAATGTCGGTTTACCTTCTCACACAACATCTCATTATAAAGAGCCCCTTGCACTTCCATAAATACCAAGAGTTCTCACACAGACCTAGTTGAGAGCTTCCTCCGCACCTGCGACGAAAAATGACGGCGGGCATATCCACGAAACGCTAGCCTAAGTCCGCAACTCAAATTGTCACCGTCTAATAAACCAATGCATTGGCTGCGACCGCCAGTATATGCGGGTTGGGCACCTCGGTGTCTACCCTCTGGAACAGAAGCTTCCAGGACCACCAGCATACACTGTTCAGTAGCGGCCAATGGACTAAGTATAGTCAATAAGATATCCGTCCGAGATACAAGGCGAAGCGGGTAGTGAACAGGCGCTGAAGGCGCGGCGAGTGATCTATGGTAACACTAATGCTACGGCTGCCTGGGCCATCAAGACCCTTTCGGGGACTGATGCTGCATAGTAGTTCTCCGGGACCAAGAGAGCCAGAGTCTGGTAGCCCGCCGCGTTGCTGCCGTGGGGAGTCTCGGGGATGCTTAGTACGAACAGCGAGGCGACAAAATTTGCTACTGAAAACATCAACGTCAGGGTTCGGCATTGAGACAGTCTCATCCTCCATAGACGCGCAGCATCTGTCATGCGACCCCTCGAGTCCGCTGTACTGGCAATAACGCCCTAAACTAGCGGCCAGTAGACTCGTGTCCGCCGAGGTGGAGTCGTAAGTGACGCCACCAACATGCCGCCGCAGAAGAGAGATTCTGCAAGATAGATGTAGTAGAGTGAGTATATAGTGACACCGGTGGTGATGGCAATCCTTTGTTCTGAAACTGCAACCTGCGACGGCGAGTAACAACCCGAATATGACAAGCGACACCCCTAACTCGACGGGCAGAGTCCAAAGCACCCGGTTGTATATATGAGATCTTTCTCCGGTATTGAAAGGATCGCATAATTCACGGATATTCTGGCAGTTGTCTGCAAGTTGATCCCAAAGTGAGTCGAAATGAGGTAGTGTCACCGTGGGGAATGCTGCTCCAGGGATTCCTTTTCCTTCTCCATAGAGCTTGAAATAGGCTATAGACATTGAGAGGGAGCAGACTGTGACTGCTGGAAGGAAGAGTCTCGTGCGCCGCCGGAAGGCTGACGACGCTAGGGCGCTGTGGGTGGTTTCGCGACTGTGTTGCTGAAGCAGTTTCAGGGGTTTGTACTTAAGGGGCGTAACCGTATATGACGAAAAATGCGTAGACGTCCACCTTTCCCGTTACAGCCTGTCGAATGATTGGCATCTTGATGAACTCGTCTTCAAAGCCATTCCAGGCACCATGAATGTCCCATGAGAAGAACAGCAGTGACAGATGATGCCACACGACAAGAAAGGCGAAAGTGCCTCGACGGGGCATCTTTTGACCATTGGCAGGTTATGCGATCAAAACGGGTGAGCAATTTCACCTAGCCAAGCTATTGAGTGTAATTTCCGGGGAGTATTCGAACCGTTCTGGTGAAGAAGAAAGCTTGGGGGGAGGATCGCTAGCCTTCTCAACCGTTTTCGACCCGTCGTCGTCGTTCTCGCAAAGTAGCATTACGAAGTTGAACGTGACCCACCCTCGGACTCTCTTTCTGCCAAGCTGGCGCCGTCCCCCTTTTCCGCGTCGGCTGGGCTGTTCTTTATGAGATGATACTCTGCGGCAATCGAGTGCCATCGTGCATATTCCCCATCCCGGAGGTTCAACATCGTGGAATTCAGACGAGGTAGAGACGGTGGAGCAACTTGTGCCTCGTGTATGAGAGCTGCTGGGACTAAAGCATCATCGCTAGACCCTCGGATGAGCTCTCTTGTGAAGGGGCACGTTGAATACCGTTCCGCGAAACGCCGCCCTTTTGGAGAAGTTGGCTTGGTAAGGGTGGTGAGACACAAAATCAAACCGGCCATTCCACTATTAGGGCATGCATTAATTGCGAGTCGTTTTCAACTATCTCCCGCGAAGGCAGGTGCCACCCACCTAGCCCGTACATGTATTTTGAAGGCCACTTACTCAACAAACTTTCCCCATCATTACCAACAACAATCAGCACAGACCCGCGACGATAGCTTCGCTGAAGAAAAGGTCCTGATAGTTATCCGTTTGCTGCACTCAGGAGCTACAGCCTCTATTGTAATCTGTGACGGGAACGGAGCATTCCAAGGCGCGGCTCGATCCATAGCCAATCCATTCCTACGCTAGACGTATATATATCCAGTTGTTCCAATTGCGAGCCCCTAAGGCAACCCTCCGCCAGATTTTGCCTTCCGTATACGGCGACCCGGACAACCGTCGAGGAAAACGGAACCCGGTCGGGGGTCCCGCCTCCTGCTCCGCGCGATGCCATCTTTCTTCCGCCCACCCCCTTGCTAATCCGTCTACTCCAGCCCCGCCGCTACCCTGGCCTAACCGCCGGAGCCCTGTCCCTAGCCGTGACCGACGTTCCTGAAGAGGGATGGCTTGCGCCGCCAAACATACGGCGGAATTGATCCCCCCTTCCCTTCCCAGCTATTTAACATCGTTACGCCTCCTACTTTATGCAATTCTTCTTCAGCTTTATGCAATCTCTAGGCAGCTCCACTCGCTGAGATCGCACTTAAGATGGCCGCTGTCGATGCCTGCCAGGCGCCTTTCGCGCAGCACCCCTCGCCGCCGTTTTCTGAGGAAGCAATGGAACAGACGGCTTTAGCACACTTCAAAGGATACCTGTCGCGGCCGGTCGATGATAAGCCTTTCGTTGCGAAGAACACTCAGAAGCGACCCCAATGCATTGCGCGTACAGAACACATGGCTCCCCATAAGCACCTCCCCCCCAATCATGCATAATTTCGGTTATACATGAGTATGTCGTTCCAGTACAGTTCCTGAACTTCATCTTTATGAGAGTGGCATTCGAGCTCGGGGACGGTCCTGTATTCTTTCCAAGCGTCTCTTGCCCTCGTAAAAGGGTAAGCGTTATAGCAAGGTTCGCATTCAGCACGTAATGACTGACCTCAAGTTATAACCCACGTTCCTTGTATATCGAGCCTAAAGCGGCCTCTTCTGTATATGGTTAGCGCAACCACCTTTACTTGCTTACCGTGTACCTTATCCCCGTCGATATATAGTAGCTAGGCCAATCACGATGATGTTTTTGAATGTTAGTACCAACAACTCATCAACTTCACCAGTGATTGGTCGTAGACCCGTGCGCGACAAGGATGGTTGCAGCTATGAGACTTCTGGCTTCTTCAACCCCCGTCCCAAGTGCCCCCGTCTTAAATGCGCATATGCTCCCTCGGTTTTAGAGGTAAATTACGAAGAATTCGAGGCTTGGTGATGATCCCCCTTTGATTTCCAACACAGCCTTCAAATCGGCTCGGAGTCCGGCAATAATGGCGACCATTCATACACCAGTGATTACTACAACTACATGGTCGAGTTATGACCGCACCGACCCCGGGCCGCCTCTTTTGACGGTCTGGACGCCGCCAGTTACATGTTCTCTGGAGTGGTACTACGATCCTAGTTCCACGGGCACCGTCTTCAGTGGCTCTGATCCAAGCTGGGGGCCGTGTCTGCCATACGATGCCAATTATGGGTCCTACAGCCCTGGGATTTGTCCCAGCGGGCAACAAATAATCGAAGTGACCAAGATATTTAACGATTTCGCAAATGGATCAACCGAGACCTCTTTCCGGGGAATTTGTTGTAGCACGTATGTCAATTGACCCATTTTAAGCCGGACAGCCCTGACATGATTCCTTGCTGTTAGTAATTTCTCTTGGGAACGCATTACGTTCACAATACCCTCTGGCGAGTATATAGCCGCCGCCTGCTTGTCAAGTTTCGAACCTTGGGCAACCTTCTACATACGCGGTTCCGATCCCCGCCGCCCGTCGGCTATCGCCATTGACTCGACGGTCACAGCGGTTGGTACACCCATTAGCATTGCCTGGAAAGAGGGGGACTTAAGTTTGTTTCCTGAACCATTAGCAGCGTCTCTTAGGGTGGGGATGGGCTTGCCTCCGTTCCCAAGCATGTCCCCAAGTACGTCAGCAACTAGCCCGACGGACGTCCCAAACCCGGAATCAACGGCACTGGTTCCATCGGCCACAGGATTGCCTTCAGCAGGATCTGAACCAGCTTCTAAACTTTCTAAAGGAGCGATCATCGGTGTCGCAGCTCTTTCCTCTCTGATAGGGGTCCTAGGATGTCTTTCTTGTGCTCGCAGGTGGAGGAAACGCCGATCTACAGCGGAACATCCCGGCGAGACCACGCCATCCACGACTTCGAAGATGTTACCCGGTGTTACCGAATGGATAAGACGTCTTAGAAAGGGAAACTTACCACGGCACCCGGGAATTCCGGAGATGGAAACTGGCCAAAACGTCTATAAATATTTCAGCGGCGGAGCCTGGCGGACCGAGTTACATGGAAGTCCTTTATGGAACCCTAGCGATGGGCCGCATATCGATGCCCACGGAGTCAGGGCCGAGCCACATAGTAACCACTTGCGGAACACGAGCGACAGCTTTCAAGTCGATCCTAGGGTGAGCGATTACCCCGGTTCGCAGGTTATCAGCCCGATACCGACGGAGTTGGAGGGCTCCGTACCCAGAAACCAACCACCCGTCCTCGAGGAGGTTGGCGAGAAGGCGCGGCAAGCGCCCGTGCCGGCTCCTAATCCACTTCCAGCCGCAGATACAAGCCGCACCACATGATAATATTTAATATCCTTTGGCTGTTACAAGAAAAGCCGTAACGAAACATGGTTACTCGCCTGGCATTACACATTGACTACTATATAACCATGCTTTCTATTATTCACGTTATCTCGAAAACGGTAGTGGCAATCTGCATGTATTTAATAATAAACCGAAATCCGCTCCGGGCGTAAGCAAAACCCCAAAGGTAGCCGACCTTTTCTGCTATATATATTCTTCCGAGGTATTACTGAGGTAAGCCTTCCACGAATATAGGGGTGCTGTTAACAAGGCAGTCAATTCTGATAATAACTGGGAGGTTGGATAATCCGTCGTCAAGTTAGCTCCATGTTACGACCCGACCAGGACGGCCCCAAAAAAAGGGTTAAAACCCACATAGGTAAATTACGTAATTTGGATCTTTTTGGTTCCAAGATCTAAAGGGATCCAACTAAATCTAAATAAATCTAGCGATATTAGATTTGACCCTTGCAGGGACTTCTGGCGCCGAAGGCTCTAGCCACGGCTGCGCTGCAGGCGCAGCCCCAACCTCAAAAATAGGGCCTGATTTTAGTGAGGCAAACGAAAGGAAGCTTATTTTGTAAGTCGTGCGTGGCATAGGGGACGACATTTTTGGATCCCAAAACCTCCAGTCTTGGAGGCTTCTATGTCGCGTAGGCATCATTTATATGCAATACACTGAGAAGACGTCGATCAGTAGGACAAAGCATTCGAGCCACTGTCCGACAGGTTGTATAATATTCGTTTAACTTAAGCTGCTTTTTGTTAACTTGTTAGCGCTCTAGCTTTCGTTTATAAGTTATCTTAATACTTTAAATTACTTACGTATTAAAATTCTTTATAAACCAATGCTTGTTAGTAAAGAAAATTTTACCCCTTTCGATAATATCATGGAAATAGTAATAGTCCATATGTAAAAATTGGAAATATATATATTATAACTATAGATTCTTCTGTAAATAATAAGATAAAACCGGATGTGCTTACTTTGTTTTACATGAGACGGCCAAGGAAGAGTGTAATCCGAGAAGATATATTCCTCCATGCCTGGAACACCCCCTATTAGCACAGCTTAGCTGCAGACTCAAAAAACCTGCTTATAGTCGGCCACTATATCACTTTAGCACTTACTTAGCAACTCTTATAAGGCATCTGAATCATCTGTAATATGAACTATCTATTAGCCGCGGCTGCCACGGTAACACGCCAAAACACCTATTTCTTCCTGACGAATGAGACACTAATAGCCGATAAACGCGAATGCAATACACTACTTTTGCGCACCTCACAGTAACCCATAGCATCCTATTCTCCCGGTCAGAGCAGCTTCGCAGTGTTACTCGTACTTCTGTTTGACGATTCTGAAGCGCCCATTCTGGTTGGAGTTGCCTGCGTCCTCCAATTCCTCCCTGTAAGCCCTCGCGGCCTCGCTTCCGAACTCCTCTACCCCTGCATCTTATTAGCCTTGTCCTAGGCGACCAAAAACCAAGTTCTCACCCTCTGCGTCCATTGTTGTGTATCCGGCCAGAAAGAGCCGTTCCACGACATCAAGCGCCCAGGTCTGGCAGCTGAAGCGTTGGTCTTCCCTGAGGGTCAAGTTCCTTCCGTTCGAGGGCGTGGGAGCGTCTCTGCAGATTGCGTCGATCTGAGCGAAGTTCTTGCTGAATCCCGGGCCGCGCGGGAGAGTCCCCAGCTCGTAGAGAACAAGAAGACTCCGGGTTCTGCGGAAGTCCCACGTGTCACCGACGCCTCGTCGCTCGAAGGACCATGTCCCGTTCGCTGGATCCGCTGCGTTTGTGTTGCTTGCGTGGTAGTAGGTAGGCATCCCTCCCGGCGTAGTTGTGACGATCGCCCAATGCTGAAAGAGGGTTAGCAGACGTGTAATGGCGCTACGCCGGTATAGCCGACTAACGAATTCTCCAAATTCATCCTTCTTCCGATCGTGCAGAGCAACATAGATACGTCGAGGCCCGAGCTTGGGCTCCTGCCCCGGTGAAAACTCGGTAATAGTCTCCAATGGCATGCTGCTCGTGCCTCGAAAGCAGCAAAGAAACCCTTGCGATATCGTATATAACGACGCTTGCAAGGCTGATATGAAAATGGAAGTAAGACATTCTGACAAGGCCACGAAAGTTTATATAGGTTGCGGTGGCTGCAATGGCTCAATACGCGTGCGACGGAGGCATCACGGAATATGTTTGCCAAAAATTAACCTGTCCACCAGAAATCTATGACCTCGGACGAGAAACCATCAAAGCCCTCAACCAATGGCGAGGGAATTCTCCACGCTATGTTCCAGTAAAAAAGGTGAGTGAGAGTCGAAATGGACACGGCCCATCAAATAGTGGGAGATGCTCCTCATGTAATTAAATTGGTGCGTCACCGAAGCCAGATGAAAAATCTGGCGGTGAGGAACTAATGTGATTCGTGATGAAGCTGGGAATATGGATTCATGTCCAGCCTCGTGAAATTCATAGGATCGTCAGTTGCGGGCGATTGTATTGTACTACCTTGATGTCGTGCAAAAGGACTTTTCCGGCGCATAAAATATAAGTATAAGTTCGGGTTGAACCACTTTCAAATCCATTCAAAGTTGAAAAATATCAGAAACGGCCCACATGTCTCGTGATATAACTCCGCCATGACTTAAACTGACTAGAGGGAACGCATATCAAGCTATCCCACAGTTTTATCCGGGTCCCAAAGTTTATGGTTCTAAACAAAGAAAGTTGACTAGAAGTTAGCAAGAGAAGCACATGGGTTGAATATCAAGTATACAACACCTACTTAAGGCTCGAGCATTACTGGAAGGCCAACTCGCCGCTTTGGGATTACGTCCACCGGCGAGTTCAAGATAGTGCATTATATTATTTGATATAATGGCGCCTTCTTTGCTCTTGGCACTCGTCTCCTTCTCTTCTTCCTTCCTTACTGAACTTTTACTGCATCTTTCCTCTTAGCAATATCCAGGTAACTCTGACAGCTACAGCGATTTCTAATGACAACTCATACAGCGCATTGGTCTTTGGCTGAACCCTTTCACGCCTTATCATCTGGCCGGGCTCTGTTAAAAGTTTGTAGTGTTGTGTTCGACGCGACTGGTTCATGGTATATGTTTTGTCGAAATAGTTCTGTCAGCCTTGCTAGAGACATGCGTCGTGACTTTCCTGGTCCGCATGGAGTAATAATACAGGGTCATTGGTGCATATGCAGGGAAAAGTTTTGGAATGTGGTGATATGTCTATATAAGGAGACTTCACGACCTGGGTTTTTAGGATAGCTCGTCGTGTAGCTTCGATACATTCATTTACCCCTAGACACCTTCACCCCTCAGTAATTACAGATGTCGCGGAATATAAACCCGGAGCAGTCGTAGAATCCCAAGCTAAAGGGCGTCTAATGAATCAGCCTGCCTATCTGTCGCAGCGTGGCCAATATCCACGTCATCAACGCCGGATCCGACGGCAGCATGAGCTCGGCCGTCCTGAAAGCACTAGGACACGAAGGCACGGCATTGAGGGATGCTGCTACGAATATGCCCCTAGACTGCAATGGCCGGGATACGTGTATCATCACCAGCAGCAGGTGAGATCTAGGCTCCTATACTTTATGTTATCACGACTCCCTTTTCTACGTCCTCACGCTATGCTGAGTTATCGGCACTTGTTGTGCAAAGCCTGGCCGTGAGACATATACCTACGTTAGGTGCTGCAGCTCGCGAGTCCCAGGACGAATGCACTACGGTTCATCCACCCTCTACTAGGCAGTCTGCTACCTACAAGTTATCCAGTCTCTTCTTGACGGGAAGAGAACGGAGACCCGGAAGGAGAATATTACCCCCTGACACCTAACCGTGAGATAGTCCCTATGCTACTAATGGCAGGACGAATACTCACTAATTATATGTTGGGGCCTTTTTGCCTTGATATCTTGAGTCTCACAGCGAGTAGAGTATACGGCGCGGCTCCGATCGCTTACACCGCCATGCATACGTTCTGTTATTCGAACATCGAGACGGCAGGACATACTGTATGCCCAAGCGAGAGACCGTGTTTAATTCATATGCGACGACGGAATGCCAGTAACTCTACAATCCCAGACCTTTAGCTTTCAGACGACGGACTCAGAAATGCACAAGGCTTCTGGCTAAAGGTATTTTTTTGCCCGGGCACGGGAGTCCGCCCAGGGGAATTTCGCGGACCGCCATGTCCCGGGTCCTCCTCCATGGCGTGACATCCGCGCCAGTCAGCAGTCTGCCCACAAGATGGGCGAGAGAGAATGCGCCCGGTGGGCAGCGGCTGGTCGGGGCTCGGACTCGGACATTGTTTGCTGTGCTGGATGAATGGATGATGGTTGGTTGAAAGCCGCGCTGCGTACGACCGTGGAGGAACACGCGTGGAATAAGATGGTAAAGGGTGGGAGGAAGGAACTTATGTCTGATGGATACTTACCTAGTTCGCGCTTGAATGGAACGGCCTTTGTGTACGCAATAGTGAGTTGTTCTGCAGTGATATCAGCTTGAGGCTTTGTGGCGAGCAAGCTAGGTTCGTAGCATGGGATCAATTGATTGCGAAGGCAAGTTTAGAGTTGGTTGTATACATTTTTCGTGGCCACATGTAGATATTTTGAGTCAGCATAGGCAGGTCTGTGGTCTAAGCATCGAGGCTAGAACGCCATATAGACTGTCAAGACAAGAGTAGTCGTGTCTGTGTAGTTACTTAACCCCCTTGTGCTTTCTATGTGAGATCTTTTACATCGCTGTATCGGCATGTGAGTGACTGCGTGACAACGATGCCTTTGTCACATCATCGACATGAAATTCCAAAGGGATTATTCTGGGACGCAGCGGGCAATTAACACTCTGTAACGTTAACACTGGAAAGACTTTCGTCGTGGCATAAGAAAGCAAACAAGGAGGCTCTGTGAATTGCCTTGTTTTAAATTCAGATCGCTCACGAGCCTACTATCTTAGCAGCTGCAGAAGGACCGATGGGCACTCCCTTTTAAGATGCGTAGTATACAAACATGAACTGAACGCCACCCGCCAATGCATTTTATACGGCCGTGATAACTCGTCGAGCCTGAATTTATGAATAGCATCATCAGAGATGGCCTCCTGCCTCTGCGTACGCCATCATATCCGGATATGTCGGGTTACCATGACATCCGGGACACATGCGATTCGTCGTACACTGTTCGTGTTTCTCGCAATGCCATTCCATGCTCGGTTTGCACTGGCGACATTCCTGGCAGTGCTCCCAGTCGTCCGTGAGAACCCACCCGCTCTTGCAGAAACTGTACCAGAAGCCATTGAAGTCGTTCTGGTTGCAGTTCCCCAGTCCCCCGCGCAGGAGCTCGAACTCTAAACGTTCTCGCTCCTCGCGACTCTTCTTGCCCTTCCCGTTGCGCGCCCGCGTCCAGCTGGCTTCCCACTTAGCGAAGGCCGGCGTGTACGACCGGATGGAGGCCCACGACGTGTCGTCATAGAGCATCATATCCACCATGAGATCGATGTCGAGTTCCTCGATGTTCGGCTGATTCGACAGCCACGTGGCGAAGCAGGGGTTGGCGCCACACGGCTTCGTGAATGCCTCGGGCGGCCCGAAGAAGATGGTCAGGTCCGCAAACGGGTTTCCACACGCGTTACCGCACGCGCACTGCGAGCTGCAAGCCCGTCCATACTTAGTGCACTGGCATGACGAGCAGGCCTTCTTCTTGCCCCGCCCCTTTTTGCACGCGCATCTTGTTTCCGGAGGGTGCTCGGAGAGATTAGGGGAGGTCGCGCTAGATGGTTCGGGTTTTTGATAGAACTGAAGCGGAGGTAGGCATTAGTATCAACTTCCACCTCTGCCACTAAACAGACTGTACTTATGCCAAATCCCTTCTTACCTCGGTTGGATCGTCCGCAGCCTCCCCCATTGCATCCTCGCTATCATTTCCTCCAGAATCTTCTGGGACCTGTCCATTACCGTTGGGAGGAGACTGCTGGGGAGGAGGTGGTGCCGGCGGCGGACTATACTGCGGATTTATGGTAGGGTCCGGATACGGGGTTGTGCCGCCGCGATAGGACGGTATATGAGCGGTCGGTTGGGATGTGTAGGTTTCTCCATACTGGACGAAAGAGTTCTGTGGCTGAGCCTGGCCGTGACCAGTGGTTTGCGGGTTCGGATGAGGGGTGGGCGAATACGCCCTCAGGACTTCAGACTGTAGAGCTCGCGTATAGCCGTTGTGGGTGTGGCTGCCGTTCAGCCCGGGCTGGGGATAACCTTGTTGTTGCTGATACTGGGCTGTTGCATAGCTGTGGTTACGCGTCTGCAGCTGTGGACTGTAGGATTCCTCGTAGCCCATGGAATGGGGGGCATGAGCTTGGGGATGGTAGGCTGTAGTATATCCCTTGGACTGTGCCGTAGTCACCGCATTGGGAGGAGGATAAGCCGAGGTGTAGTCGACTGCTTGACGGACTGGAGACTGTGGATTGTAGCCCCCATGGTCATTCCCATATGCCGCAGCTGCCGTATAGAGGGCAGGAATGGGATTCTCCTGTACCTGTAGTTGCGGATGTTGTCTCAAGCCAGGGGCTGCAGTCTGCGGGGCGTTGTTGGCGAAGTCTCGAGAAGTATTTGACCTCTGCCTCTTTGCTGGTGGAAATGACATTGGGGAGTCGGGGAGACGGCGTGGTTCCTTCCTCGTCTGTCCTCCAGTCCGTCAACTAAGCTGAACTATAATTTCATTGGCTTAACCGGATTGTGTCATAGTTGAAAAAATACGAGGTTTAACGTTAAACGTTACTGGTAGGGGAAGGGGAGATTAACATTCGACTGTTTGAGAAATCTAGAAATTCAAGGCCGCATTATCTAATCCATTGTCAATCCGCATACCCGCCTTATCGGACGTTATCAACGCTGTGGCGCACCCACCCCGCCATCACCTGCTACTGACATGTCCCTTAGCCGCTTTATTAGCGCGTTACCAGTGGCTTACGCAGTAAGTGAATGCCCTCACGTTAAGGGACCAGAAGGTACCTGAGGTATCTATTGCCACTAACATTAGGGGGGATAACGCGCTAATCGGGGGTGTTCTAGTTTCCGTCCCGGGTTATTGGCGTAGAACCCTAGGCAGACAATTGGATAGAGAAGTCTAATGTAACGTTAGAATAGCCAGTTTCCTACTTACCGGTACTCGTATAATATTTAATATTTACTATTTACCTAAAAGAACTTAGAAGTCAGCTTGATTGATCGGTGTAACGACACATCAGATCATACACCAAAACGTCTCGCCAGTGTTTTTGGTATGCAACCTTGAGATCTTAGTATAATGGATATATACCGTTACGTATTGCGGATGCAACCTGTCAATGCCGGCAATGTACGGCAGCCATTTTTGTTTCTTATTAGCACGGATACAGACATATAAGGCAAGTCTATCCGCATTGAAGAACCAATTGAGTGCCACTACCTAAAAAGAGTCTATTCTTCTCTGGTGGTAGTGCCCTAGATGAAGACTAATAAGCAAAGCCATTGGGAAGACGCGGAAGACATTACTGAAATAACTTTATAGGGAGAGTTGTATATACGACACAACCGTACATTGAAGTCATCTGGCTGTCCGTTATCCGGATCATGCTTGGAATTAGGGATCCTAATGAGAGATGTTATGATATCTTGCATGCAGGTGTTTACAACATCCCTACTAACCTTTGTCTTTTTAGCCATGGTCCTCATTATACCAGCATGGAAGGAAAGCTAAACAAATGCCCTGTGGCTGACATAATCACAGGCATACGAGACACGACTCCTGGCCTGTTGGCCCTTCTTCAGGAAAGCCTAAAGCCCCTACTGGCAGGGCTTTGATACTTGGCGTGCATTATACTTGATCTCGTGGCTATGCATCTTTTGAAAGACCATTGATGCGTCCTGCATTGATACATTGCTATTCCGTCTGACGAGATGAATCGAATCGCCCAATCTTGACCACATCACATTTGAATATCTGTAGCCTAAATTCCAAGTTATGTGTGTGCTCCGCGCAGTTTGGTCACCGGGATTAAGCCGAACCAGTACTGCTAGCCTGGGCATGCAACAGGCATGATTGTCACCCATGGCATCAGTTAGAACTGTAGATATGTTGCGCTGTTGACATGAAGACCAATGGCAGAAAATCGACCAATCCCAGATATCAACTTCCCTCCATTCGTCTCCATAATGAAAACAAGAATCGGACGAGACTTGTGGGATCGGAGGCACACCGCTGGAGTCGCGGTCGGATCTCAGTCGAGGTTCCTCCTCAGACGTCTGGAGATAAGTGGATACACTGTACGTTGCCCTTAGCAACAGGACGTCAATAACCGCCCAGCCAAGCCACTTACACCGACTCGAATACAAACAGCTGGGCTCCAATCATCACTTGCCAGCACATGCCTGCAAGGTAGCCACTCAAGGCTTAGAGCAAATCACAATCACCGCTCTCGTTGCTATAGAACCCGAATCCAACGAAGAAACCTTTCTGCTCCAACCAATACTGTCATTCCCAATGCCTCGACGACACAAACCCAATCTCGACTTTAAGATACATGTCGACCCTTCCTGTTTAAGTGATCCAATGGACGAGGAAACGAGGTCACAGTCCGGTGAACTTGAGCAGAAGGAGGAGACCATTGAACCACAGGATTATATCCGTGCAGAGTCCCCAGAGGAGCACTCGGCAGAGGTCGACGAAGACGCGTCCGACTGCGATTCCGCTCACCACCCGCATTCGGAGGAGATACTACCCAGCATAGAGACCGGCGAGGGCGGCGATAGCAGCTCCCAGCACGAAGCCACTACGGATGAGGACCTGTTCAGCGTAAAGAGCCCTCGAAGTTCCCTCGGCTCGTACGACGGGGGATCGGAGTGCGGAAAGGGTCATGAATTTCTAGACAACATGACAACCGCCACCCGATCGCCAAGGATCTCGGACATCTCCCAGTACGACAAGGAAGATTTCGTCCCCACCATACGCGGCACACCGCGGTCACCTTTCCGAACATCATCCGACGTCCGCGCAATGCAGATGTCGTCACCCACCCAGTCCGACGCGGCCTCTCCTCGCTCGGGAGGCCGGCGATACCTTCCCACGGTGTCCCGGCTTGCATCGCCTTCCGGGACGACGCAGTACTCCCCCAAGCGGACCCCGCCGCGCCTGAAGCCGCGCAAGGAGGCGCCCCTGGTCCTGCTACACTGCACCCTGCTGCCCCTGCGGTGGGTGTGGGGCGACCTGGTCAACGGCCTCGAGGTGGCCGACCTGAGCGATGAGGCCAAGGCGCTGCGGGACGCGTGGCGCATCCTGCAGGACCGCATGGGGGACACGACCTGCGAGCGCGGCATCCTGCTGGGCCACCCGCAGAACGACTACGAAGTCCTCGAGGAGCGCCTCCTCGACGCGCTGGAACTGCCACTGCGCCGCCGTGCGCGCATCCTCGAGTGCGGCCACTACCTGGGCCCGGCCAACGAGCCGTCCACGGCGGGCGGCGGCGAGGGCGCGGGCGACTACTACAGCGACAGCGAGTACGAGTACGGGAGCTACACCGAGGACCGGCCCTCGGGGGCGGCGCGCAGCAGCAAGACGGGCGGCGACAGGCGCCACTGGTGCGCCACGTGCAACAGCGAGATCCGGTACGAGTCGCTCGGCCCCGGTCGCATCTTCCGCGTCAAGGTGTACGCGAGCAACGGGCTCATGAAGGCCGACGCCTGGGCCACATGCTGGCGCGAGATGGAGCGCGTCGACGTCGAGATCGAGCCCATAGTCCAGCCCGCCGTGCAGGACGAGCTCGTCCGCCTCGCCGCCTCGAAGCAGGAGGAGGCCGATATTGCGCACGAGGTCGCGCAGCAGTTCAAGGAGGAGAAGGAGGCGGCAGAAAAGGAGAAGCAGAGGGGCCGCAGCAGGGGGGAGACCCGCAAGTTCCAGGCCCGCGTCGACAGTCCTTCGGCCGAGGAGGCGGAGATGGAACCGCAACCGGAAGAACGGCGCCGCCGGGAGGAAGAGCGCCTCCGTGAGGTCTACGGCGACTCTGCACAGCCAACGGCGGATGAGCACCCGCGGGAAGCTACCCCTGAACCTCATCCAGACTCGTATGGCTCGCCTCCCGAAGAAGCATATGGGCACATGGAGAGCAGGCGACGGAAAATGGAGGGCGCGTCGCTGCCGCAGCTGCTACTGCAGAGCATCCGCTTGTTGGTGCAGGATCGCAAGAACATCGCCATCATCGTGCTCAGCGCTTTCGTCGTCCTGCTGGCGGTTCGATCCGTGCGGCTGGAACCCCTGTACCAGCCTGGTCTCTACGGAATTGTGGCCAATATGCCGGGGATGCAGCACGTGCCTGTTGCTGAGACGCCGCCTCAGGCCGACCTCCAGGATGAGGCTTTATATGTCGACCCCGAGTGGTCTCCTTCCCGGGACGATGCGTTCATTGAGGACATCCCGGCCGCTGAGGCGCCACTAGCCAGCATACCGGAGCTGGATGCCGTGGTGGCTTCTGAGATGGAAGAAGCTCCCGAGATGGACCAAATTGCTGAGGCCCAAGAGGCACTTGAGATTCAAGAAGTTCAGGAGTTCGAACGACTGCCTGCGATGCCGGAGGACCCCGTTTTGGAGGCGTCTGAAGAACCCGCTCCAGAAGAACCCACTCTAGAAGAACCTGCTCCAGAAGAACCTGCTCCAGAAGAACAGATTCCAGTAGTCGAATCCGTGGCAGCATCTGTCGAGCCACCTTCGGTCGAGGAGGAGTGTGTCGACGAACCTGCCGTCGAGGAAACTCCTATGGAAGAATGTTCTCCCAAGGTAGCCGGGGAGTCCGCTATAGAGACTGCCGAGATGCCCGTGGATGTTGTTTCTGACGAACCTCAGGTGGTTACATCCCAGCAGACACCTGCAGAGGCTAGCGTGCCGACTGAGAGTGCGCCAAGCCGTTATACTCGGTGTGCTACTCCTTCCTCTGCTCGCGAGAGGGCGGCGCCGCCAGCCGTATCCAAGGCGCCAGAGACTTACGAGACCGAGTTCGAGACGGTGACGGAGAAGACGTTCGTGAGGATCATTCACACCGTCACGGAGACAGAGATACAGACCGAATATGTCAAGGTCACCGCCACTGAGGTCATTCAGCGCCCCGAGCCGACAAGCAGGCCCGTCGACGTGATCGAAGAATTCGATTCTGTCGTCTGCGTCGATGGAGAAGAGGAGCAGATGATTGAAGCCACCGAGGAGAAGGATGAGCCGGTAGTCGAAGATGTGATTGAACCTGATACGATTGACGACAACGAGATAAACGTGGAGATGAGAGCCTGTGACCCCGAAATTATTGACGAAAACGAGGCAGCCGAGGCGACGAGAGCCTGCGAGCCCGAAATGATTGACGACAATGAGGTCGCCGAGGCGACGAGAGCCTGCGGCCCCGAGGTGGATGAGGAGCTAGTAGTGGACGCTGTCGAAGTGAAAGAAGAGCCGATAATCGAAGTTGCGGGTGAATACGAGATGGGGGAAACTGAGGCAGCCGAGGACATTGAAGAGCCCAGCGAGGAGGTCCTGTGTCCCTAAGGGGCACGGAACAGAACAACTGAAGTCATCATACCACGCCGTCGGTGGTTGCATAAGACAGTAATGTACATATGGGGAAATCTTGGAGTTGGAGTTTACGAAGCTGACGGGAGTAGAATGCGAGCCTGAGTCACGAAATTTTATGTAAGGGCCCAAGCCCGATATATGCGTTCATTTAGCACAGGATACAAACAGAGGAAGAAATCCCCATGAGGCCCACTCTCGCGAACACCCCTCTACCGCCGGCGTAAACGGTTGCTAGTGAACCCTTTTCCTCGTAGTAGGTTTAGCAAAACCGACCCATCATCAATCGTGACGACATGTCCATGCCCACCCCTTCAAATTCACACTCACCATGTAAATAGAACCCAGGAACAAGGGATGACTGACCAAGGCAGGTCGTCGACACAAATATTCGCGCACTTTACAACTGACCGTCCAACGACTCCTTGAATAATAACTTATTAGTTCCAATAGATAATTATATACGGAAAGCCCCAGGCTGTTGTTAATTATTCCCCTTTACGTAAATATATTTCTTCCCTTTTTTTATATATTATGTTTTCATACAAAAATCGGTTGTAAAATCTTTACACCGACGCCACGAACTTTCGTGTCAACTACCTGCTAGGGTCCATAGCCTCATCAGACAATCCTCATTCTTAGCAGAAGCAAGGCAGTGCAGGTTCGGAATGCTGATGCCAAAAGTGAATCTAGGTATGCCACAAGTCAGACAACACAAAGTCCATGGTCCGTTCAAAACGCGGTGGGAGATGATAACGACTTGGGCCGTATGAAGCTTGCGTATTTCCGGCAACAGCGGAAAAGTTGGACCAAAGCACTAGAACCTGTCAATCTCGGTGCCAAGCACTGTAAGAATGGTCGATTTGTCATCCGTAAGGAGTTACATCCGAAAAAGCAGACATTACGTAACGAGAAATCGCAGTTCCTGGCGTATGTATCCTTCGGGTGAGACCATACTGTTCCTCGGCGTTACTAAAATTGGGCTTTGTCAGCGTCGGTACGCATTGACATTGGTCAAGGGCACATAATAGGAGATGAGACGTGGGAACACTAGCCATGGTTGCAACAAAGTGGAGACTTCTACATGGCTGTTGCTTAGAAATATCCGAAGGCTGCCTTCCGTCTGAGCCGATAAATAAGACACGAAGTCAGCCTGTGCCTGCGTTCCAGAGGCCTGCCAAAGCACGAGCGGCGAATGAGTGCAAGATGGGATCAGGCGACTTGAACCAGGAGACGGACATCAGTACAACCAGACGGGGTGGCGTAGACGTCGAAGCAGTGTCATCTATGCCTACCCAGGCGTCCCAATCCTACGGTGGCACAGCTGAGACATCTCCGCCATTTCCAGCCAGCAATCAGCCGAACCGCAACAATGATGCCCCAATAAGGATGGCGGACTCAAAGTCCCCTATAACACGAGTGCTGGCCCCCGACCTGTTACGTGGGCTGTTGATGGTCTTGATGGCCCTTGACCATACCGTTGTAGCTCTCAACTCGTGGCAGCATGGCCAAGGTCGGGATGGGGAGGTCGACGGCGCTATCATCCGGAGGTGGAACTGGCCGCTTGCGTACGCCATTCGGACTCTTACGCATCTCTGCGCCCCGGGCTTTACATTCTTGATGGGCATGGGTGTCGCGTACTTTGGACGGTCGCGGGCACGGCTCGGCTGGACCTCCTATCAGATGATCCGCCACTTTGCCATACGGGCTGCGATTTTGACCCTCATAACCGTGCTCATGGGAGTGATATTTACCGCCGGCAGGTTGTGGTTTCTGAACGCGATCCTGTTCTCTCTTGCAATCGACTACTTCTTGGCTGGGTTGCTATGGCTAGTTATTAGCAAGACTGAGCCAGCTCTTCAACAACTGGGAGAACGTTGGCTGCCTGAATTCACTGAACCAGCTGTCACTCAACCGCTCTTGAACGAGTCGAGAAGAATCGCTACGCCCACATCGAGGGCCACAGCTCGTGCCAATGCGATTTCATGGCATGTTCATAATCTTGTCTTACTGGCATTGGCGGCTGTAACGATTTGGTGGAATATCTGGCTGTCACCAAACTCCGGTCATTGCCAAGCTGCGGATGTAAAGCCGGTGGTAGCGGCGTCACTTCCCCAGAACACAGCGGTTCAGATCTGGTTTCACATGGTACAGACTGAGAGGATCATTTCGGTCTTCCCTCCGCTCGCCTGGCTCTCCTTCGCCATTCTCGGCTTACTCTATGGTCGCCTCCTCATCGCACAATCGTGGTCCCCAGTGACAATCAAGTGTACCACCATTCTAGCGGCGTCAGGATTTGCGCTTTTGTTCGTTCTGACTCGGGTGTTCCACTTCGGAAACCTCTCCGAAGGCTGCTTGCAAACAGAAGACCAGACCACTCATCCCGGCTCGAATCAGTATCTCGCGTCACCCCAGTCATTCTTTTACATCATCAAATACCCGCCCGACGTCGCCTTCTTCTCATATACTATGGCTGGTAACCTCTTCCTGCTTGCCCTCTTCGACGTCATCCCGTTCCAAGTCACCAAACGCTTTACGCTCTTGCTAGCATACGGAAAGTCGGCGCTGTTCTTCTACATAGCGCATCAACTCACCTTGTTCCCGCTAGGGGCTATTCTTAAATCTGCGTTCGGCCACGAACTGGACTATGAAGATCCTATAAGTGGGAAGAACGCCGTTGGGGTCGAGAACGTATGGGTTTACTTTGGCCTGTGTGCTTCGGTGCTTGCGATACTATACCCCCTCTCTCAATGGTATAGTCAGTTTAAGCAGACGAAGACCCCGAATTCGATATGGAGGTTCTTCTAATTTCTTGCTGTACATATAGAGTGTAACGACACACAGTCTTTAACAATAGCTAGAGTCATTTTGTCCTCGGAGTGAATGGTATTAGAGCTTAACTCGGCGTTGACTTGTCCTTTACTCATGCTTGCTGGTGTCAACTCAGTAGATATCAGATACCCGGCTATGAAGTTTGCTACATAAGTGCTAGGAGATCCCGTTCTCTCTTCTCGTCGTTCCACTCCCCTAACGCGGCAGAACAGTTGCACATCAAGATGTCCGCGATAACTCGACCGCCAACAAGCCAAAACCACAAGGTCTTCGACCTCCCCGAGATCCTCGAAGCCATCCTGCTACACGTAGATATGCGGACCTTGTTGGTGTCCGCGTTGCGCGTCAGCAGGTTCTGGTACTTCCTGATAGCCAGGTCCCCGCAGCTCCAGCGTCACCTCTTCTTCCGGGAAGACGTCGCTGCGGGTCCGGCGGATCCGAAGACGAACCCGCTGCTCCGAGAGACGTTCCCGTTCTGCTTTCCGCGAGACGGCGATGGCGGACGCGCCCGCGTCTACGCGAAGTCGGAGCGCTGCGCTACCCACGGCCAGGGCGAATACCATAACTTCGCGCGCCGTACCGCGGCGCACATCCTCCACAACCCCGTTGCGTTTAATCGGCTGCAGGCATCGGTGAGAAGACCGCGACGTTTCGTTTCGTACCTGTTCCTCCCGTAGGCTCATCATTGTTATCGTTGAAAATAAAAACCATCCGGGATTCGACCCCTGAGATCGGGCTCACAATCCCCTATCTCTCTGTTATGATCTTCTACTGAGATGAACCTTACTGACCGATATGTCGCAGTGGAGACGCATGCTCGTCCAGCAACCACCATTGAAAGAGGTCGGCGACCTCGTCACGATGGCGCCCGACCAGCGCGTCCTCGCGTGCCAGACGCGCTCGCCGGACCTGCAGATGGGCGCGGGCCGGTTCCTGCCGTCCTACGTCCGGATGCCGGACGTGCTGTCGCTCGCGCTCGCGCCCATGGACGTCTCGTTCCCCAACATGCCCGAGGGCCCCGTCGCCGTGAGCTTCCGGGTTCTGTGGCGCCGTCGGCCGGGGGTGGTTCGGAACGGCGGCACCCAGGGGGGCGACCGCCCGGACCTCGTCGAGAGGATGGTGTCGGATTACGGGGTCGTCGTCCACAATATCGGCACCGTGGAGCCCAGCCCCTTGAGGAAGAGCGTCGCTAGGCTCCGGGAGATTCTTCTAAGGCATCCGGATCACATCTATGCTATGAACAGTCCCATATTCTGAGGGCTTTTCTTGTTGATGCTGTGAAGTAATAGACTCGTAGTAGTTGCTCTAGCCGAGAATATCCGGTGTGGTCTTAATGCGAGAGTTTTCTTTTGTCTCGCCATGTACACGCGACGAGACCCTTGAAGCGCTCATGCGATCCCGGTTGCACGCTCTACCGCTCGCCTGACTTGGCCAGCGAGATAAGCATCCCGCTCGCACAGCACGCGCGCGCTCGAATTTTCCCCTACCGCTTGTACTCCAGCTAACAGTGGGTTCTTGTGCAAGATGTTCAGCATCACCAAGGCCCCGGCCGTGGAAAGATTCCGCAGCGTGGCAACTACTGGACGATATCAGGTTGCCCCTGACTAGATAGCTGCTTTCTTATGAGCTATCCCAGAGGAGGGCGCTCTTCGTCCCCATCAACCCTGAGGCCATCACCCTCCTTGAACCAGTGACTGAGAGATTAGCATCCTTTCGCAGAGCTGCAGGACCTACCACGTACCTCGTATAGCCCACAAACGACACCGTCCAGAACGCACCTAGGTACGTAAGAGCCCACTCCATAATTCCCGCGAGGAGAAAGAAACCAGAGTACGAGAGGACTACGAAC
Organism: Monosporascus sp. MG133; assembly: GCA_004155925.1. NCBI lineage: Eukaryota > Fungi > Ascomycota > Sordariomycetes > Xylariales > Monosporascus > Monosporascus sp. MG133. Next base: position 40,720 of record QJNX01000129.1, on the reverse strand, counting down.
GCTAAGCCGATGAGGAGCTGGCTCGCCACCAGGATGGGATTGAGAATGCACCTACAGTATCCCCCTTTCAGCACGACACGTACTTTACCCCCGTACCGCCTACTGTGGCCGACGTCGCACGTGCCATTTCCGCAACCCCCGATAGGCGACGGGCCCCATATCTGATTCCACCAGACAGCCGTCGTGGCGACGGCGCAGGCGGCGAGCGTCCCGAAGGTGCCCATCAGCAGGTGGCGGTGGCGCACGTGGGCATTGCGGGTGTCGAAGACGCTGAGTAGCAACAGACTCACAGCAGCAGTTAACCCGGAAGCGAGGACGAGCAGGGCGGCGGCGCGCCTCCAGCCGGGGTCGTCGTCGTCGCTGTCGGCGTTGTCGTCACTTTTGAAGCGGTGGCACACGTGATGCATGGCGCACACGGCGCCGATGAAGCAAGTTCCGGTCACGGCCGTGCCGGCTACGAACGCCGGTTTGAAACCGTGCGGGGCGATGCCGTTGATGAACGGCACGTCCGGGTTCGCCTGTCCCGGGTACCGCGAGCCACCGCCCCAGCACCGTCAGCGTCAGCAGCAAGAAGGAGCCCGCGAGCAGCGGGAAGGAGGGAGGAGGGGAGGAGGAAGTCTCGGGAAGTCGAGTGCCAGGTGCGTGCCATCTCGGCTGTGAGTCTAGAGAGGGCCTTTCCCCTTATTAGAATGATGTTTTCCTCATTACTTCCAACTTCTTCTCCTAGACAGGCTGGCCCTGGGAGAGAGGCGGCAGTCTGTGATAAGAGCTCGGATCTCGATTCATTACGTCGGAGGAGGGTTGATGTCGCGTGACCCGAAACGAATGGAGCACTATGCCAAGGGAGTGATTAGCTTGCCGGCGTGTGACCGTATGCATCTGGATAAGGCCCATTGATCGGCGTTTCGATACACAGTACAACACACTGATGGTCGAGTGCGTGAGCGGAAACCTTTAGACAATTGTGACGTTGGAAGGATCCGGGTTCTCCTCTTGAAGATTCCTCTTCATGTCTGTTCGACCGACATATGACATGTAAGAGCAGCCTCGAAAAATAGTAATAATCTGGACAGAGCAAACTTCGGATGTGGGACGGCGTACGTATCTTGACATTGGGACCGTGTCACTAAACGACATCCCGACACTTCATATTACGGGACTCTGCAGAAACCGACCACACCACAAGTGGTAGGGAGAATGACATAGTTGGCTTTAAAATGAATAAGCTACCTAACGGATACACCGGCAACGAATCGATCCTGGTCTTTAAGTCCGTCAAGATACAACCAAGGTGGCGACAGCAAAGGCTGGGGGCTCGACCAGACCCAAAGCTCCAACATCAGCGCGACTGCTTGTGCTCGATCTCCATAGCATCCTCGTTGCGCACCGATGCATAGGCATCGACTTCGGTCTTAGCGAAGTTGCGAGCGGAGACCTTGTTGGAGAAGAGGATGTCCAACTCTTCGTACGTGCGGCCCTTGACCTCAGGGAGGCGGAAGAAGGCCCAGACGAAGATGCAGAGAGCCGTGGAACCCCAGAAGAAACCGGCCTTTCCCTTCCAGTCCCACTCCGTCAGGTTGATCATGTAAGCGTGCAAGACCTGCGAGACGATGTTCGTGACTTGGTAGGTAGAACGGGCCAACACGACCGACAGGGGGCGGAGACGGACGGACGACGTCTCGGAGATGACACTGTACTGTTCTCGAGGTCAGCGCGGAACATGGGCCGAAGCCGCTGCTTGTTGGCGAGAATACTCACGGTGATAGGCCCGAGCGTGAGCGAGTAGATGAAAAGCCACAAAACGCAAAGAGCGCCAGAGGCCCAGAGGCCCGCCTCTCCGGTGGAGACGTCGAGAATGCCGACGATGTACAGGAGGGCGGAAAGGCATCCTATTCCCACGACATAGATCGGACGTCGGCCCCAGTGGGTGATTAGCCACCAAGACCTAAGCGCAAGGGCGTTAGGACGCGACTTTGCACTGACAGAATCCGTAAAGCAGGCCAACTTACAGAAGAGTTCCGATGAACGCCATTCCTTTAGCTCCCAGACTAAGACTGAACGCATGCTTTACAGCCATACCGGCATTTGTGAAGAAATAGGTAGGCGTGTACGCGAAAGTGCTTCCGGACAGGATCTGACCAGCGAAGGCGACGCAGACGATCTCAGTGCGGCGAAGGTTGTCACCTTTAAAACAGTCCGCGTAGTTAGCGCCGGCGGTGGACTCCGCCTCTATCTTTGTGGTGTGCAGCATCATAGCCAATTGGTTGTTTATCTGGTCTTGTGTTTTGTTACCGGACAGTCTCGCGATCGCGAGCTTGGCTTCTTCAAGTCGGTCTGCGCGCACAAGGAACCAAGGACTCTCCGGCGCAAAGAATGCAATCACCATACAGGGAGTAGGCCACAGCTTTTGGGCGGCGAACGTGTCAGCGGTGGTCCTTACTAATTATATACTGAAGGTAATACGCACCCATTGGATAGCAAAGGGGATCTTGTACCCCATCTCTCCTTCAATGCTCAGGCACGCAGTGAGGACGCCAGCGGCGATAAGCTGGCCGATTGCCCAACAAAGGTTAACGTACGTCGTCAGATAGCCTAGTCCACCGGTATCAACATATGCCGGAAGGTTCCAGTATATACTGGGAAATTACCTCGCAAATTCGTAGGGCAAACCTCCGAAGCATACGCAGGAGCCAGGGTCGCGAAAACACCCCAGCTTAAACCGCACAATATTTGACCAATGAGGAGCACCGTGGCGTTGGGAGCGTAGTAGACGACGAAGATGAAGGCGTTCAGAAATCCCATTGCGACGATCAAGACCCAACGGTAGCCATATTTTGCGGCAAAGTAACCATTGAGTAATCCGCCTATACAGTGACTGTGTATTAGTCGGGATTTGGCGAGCTTCGGGAAGAACATACTTAGTTATACATACCGAAGATCGCGCCGACAGTGCTCGCCATGTTCAAGCCCGTGTTCCAGGGGCCGGAGATTTGCCAGCCCGTTTCCCCGCCGTAATCACTACCAAATTTCCTCCTGAATTCAGGATAAGCCATGAAGTTGCCCATTAAAATAGTGTCGTATCTTTCATAGGTCAGCCGAGACACTTTCCAGAGACCACCGCTGCCGGGGGCGCGCTCACCCTTCCATAATGATGCTCATGGAGATCATGATAGACCAGAAAGCGGCTTTCCGGTTCTCGGACAAAGCCTGCCTGAAGGTCTGCGCATGTTCTTCATCTGTGGCCTGCTTGGCGTCGCGGAGGGCGCTGTAGCCGAGCTTGTCCGCGAGTTCATTGTCAGCCACCTTCTGGGCGGTACTGACATGTACGGGATCTGCCATTCTGGAAGCGCGATGGACTGTCTGTAGGAGCGGTCGTCGTTCCAAGATGCGAGACGGCCAGTAAGGTCTCCAGAACCACCCATGGCAAGTCGGTCTCGAGGGATGGTCGAGGTCATATAATCTCTGCCAGAGTCACATAGCTTCTTGCCTTGGCCATGTACCAGCATAGGCGAACCAGTCGGGTCCTCGCAGGTTGGGTGGGGAAGATGGGGATGTTGGGGAAGTTGGAGTAGAGCCAATGCAATCGAAGCCCGATCCCCCTCGCCGTACGATCTGGGGAGGCCCTCTTTTCTCGGCCGTCTAATCCACATTTATTCCACCATTTAACGAACGGTGTGGACTGACGCGGAGTGGGGCGGTTAGCCTGTCCTTTTGCTCCCTCTTCAGCTGTGTGAGATGGACGTGTGAACAGCGTACATCGTGGACGGGGCGGCCGGTCTCCATGGGTGGTTTATCGGTCCGAAGTTACCAGGCGGAACCCTATAAGGGAGGCGACGTCTGGTGTAACTGCACATAAGAGAAAGATCTGCCTATGACCTAAGAAGGAACTTGATCCATCCGTAACCAGGGACTCGGAATGCAGTGGAAACCGGATGAGTCTTGGTCACCCATCGCCCCTAGAGACTCATTAGCGATGCTAAATCGGATCTGCGGGCCGACGAGAGCTGCTACGGGACCTATAAGCAACGAAGGCGGAGGCTGGGAAGGTATTGAGCCGTAGGATCGGGTCCATGCCCATGGGGTACCCCACTGATTGTCAGATGGTCCATCGCTACAGTTGGTCTTTTTGATGTTCTAGAGCTCTAACGTCTCCTTCTGAGCCCTCCCGAGACTTCGTTAGCCGTGTCTTTTCATCGGAAGAGATGCGGAGTCTTTATCATATTGGTTTCTGGGAAGCCCTCACTAGAAAGAATGGCAAACATAGTCGAAAGCAGCCACTTCTTAGGCTTAAGAAGGTATCTCGGGTCCCACTACACCGAGGCTGCCAAGCCGTATACACTGAGGGAATGGCTCGGCATCCCGACTGCTGACAGTAATAGTGGACTCAAGCCTCGTTCTTCCTCTAGATGAGTATACTATGTACTGTCATGAAATGGGTCGAGGAGCCGCACATACAGAGCACTATCGATTATTGGGTCTCTTGGCACGTAGTGAGACGCCCTGCGGAACATTCTACGAACGGGTCTCTATGAGAACTGAAGATATTCGGGTATAACGGCTTGAGGGTCACCGATAATCCAGCTATGCTTTACACGCGGCATACGTGCTGGGAAATCCGTAACTCTGTGTGGCAGCGTGGACGATGGCTAGCAGAACGGCCCGAAAGTTCTTAAGCCTTGTATTAACTCTGCATGTAACATGAGGTGCTGACGCTGGTGATGTCGGAACATCGCATTCAACAAGCTGAGCAAGGCAAGTGGTATCGACCAGAGCGCCGGTAATGCCTCAATGTCACAAGCATACCACTATGCTAGATTCCTGCCTAGCTAAGTTTGCCGCCAAGGAGCATGGGAAGTAAAGTGTCGGTCGAGTTAGCTCATACCGAGCCCCCCTACCGCAGGGAGTTCTACGTTGCCTGCATTTGACCAGATCGTATGATCGTTACTTTATGTGCAGATGATAGCTCCCCAAGTATCACTGTGACTAAGGCTAGAAGATATTCGATATGGAAATTTTCGATTCTTAGAGGAGAGGCTTCAGCTCGATTTTCCTGCTCCGTTTGCTACTTACTAGCTTGGGCATCGAGAAGTCGGCGTAAACTGCTCTAAGCACATATGGTTCCAATTGGCACGTAGATAGCTGCTGCGGATAAGGCGTGCGTACGGCGTCCATACTTTAGGCTAAATGAACAACAGCCGGTTCCAAGGTAGCAAAGCTGAACCTAGCTGAACCGTATCAGATTGGTAGTGGAATCGTTCGAACGTGTCGCCTGATTAATAGACCCGTGGCATGACAGGTGGACCGTTCCCAAGTGGGCGCGGGGACCCCATGTGGGTGGGGAGATCTATATAATGCTCGGTTCTACGATCTATGTCCAGGGTCGCGTGGGGTTCGAGGGGATATAGTGCGGGTTGGCAGACGAACTGGCATACTGGCATCACGATCTCCGAAAATAAACCGGACTCAGCCTTATCAAACTAAGAACCTCCCTGCGACCTGCTTCGATATAATGGAGGTAGTACACCTTTAGTCCCGATGAGCTGGGAGCTCGTGAACGCCTGCCCGCATTACCCTGAGTTAATAACAGCAGCCAGCATTGCATTCCGGGTTTCATCATGACGCTTTGGATAAGGCACCGTGACGAAATGTCTTTTTACTAGCATATCGATCAGGACATAACATTTGGTACTGGTATAATAGGGGTTCATAGGTAGGTCTGGATGATCTGCCGTTTACAAGGCGGTGCCGAGGGTTCCCGCAGCACTTCAGTAGTGGAACCGGTGATAACAATTTACCAAACATCAGGAATACGCACTAAGCCTGACTTGCGCTCTGATTGTGGTGGCTCACATGATAGCGACCGGAAGCGGTGCTACAGTCATGCAAAGGGGAAAAGAACTTCGCCGAAAGACTCGTTGTAAAAGAGGTTATTGGCTTTGAATTAATAACTGAGACATTGAGGGTATGCTTGAGCGCCTGTGAAAGAGTCGGAAAAGGCTCAGGGAATTCAGATAAGCCCCAAGACATATTCCTACGACGGAAGAACAATACTACCCATATTCGGGTAACCTGATCTGAGAGTACGGCGGGGCTTTGCTGACCAGGCTTGATATAATACAGATGACAATGCCAGGATGCAAAGGAGAAGAGAGTTACTATAGCCCAGCGAGATTATGCTGGCTTCTTCGCCCCCCGCCCCCCTTTTCCCCCTTCCTTCCTCTCCCTTTATATATATCGGTGTATTCGCAGTCATCCCAGCATCTCCTCCCTTCCGGACCAGGTGCTGCTTCGTAGGCTTACTGAGGTTATCAGTTACAGCAATCACGGTTACGAACGATATGCATGGTAGGCATCTCAAGTCCGTGTTCAAGATTAGGGAATTAGCGGGGTGAGCCATCGTTAGGACTGTATTACACCGCCGGAGCCGACGCCTACCAGTATCTACCCGGCTCGATAAGGGGCCCAATAGTTTCGTGCCCGAAGAGATTTTCTAATCATGGCACCGAGAACACCACCAATACCCTAGTTAGCTTCCAACCACAGCATGTCTTCATATTCTAGCGTGGTGTGGAAACCCTCTAACCCTCTTTTATCTACGCTGAACAAGTAACCCGGCATACACCTCATTACATCAGCCATAATCGCTGCTCACTCAGTCTCCTCGTCCGCCTTACCAGCCAACGCGACGACATCGGCCCACTCCTCCGGCCGCCTCCTGCCGCCTTCGCAGGCGCCGTTCAGGTAGCCCTCGGCCTCCCTGGCCCAGGCCAGGAGCTGCTCCTCGGCGCCCCACTCGCCCATGGCCATGAGGCTCACCGGCAGCTTCCCCCGCCCCGCCCCGGGCTCCGGGTCTGCGTAGCCGACGGGCGCGCTAACGGCGGGGCAGCCCGTCGAGTTGGCGAGCCAGATGTACATCATGTTGCGGATGGTCACGTTGCCGTCGCTGAAGCCGTACGCCGCGTCGCCAGGGTGGATCCGCCAGCCGGCCTCGGGCGTCGTCGGCGTCAGGATGAGGAGGCCCGGGTGCTTCTTGAACAGGAAGGCGAGGTGCTCCACTGCAGCGGGTGGCATGGGAGTTAGTGGATATTTCCCATCTCGTAGGTGGGCAAACAGTTCGGAGACTCGGGACCACCATTTCCGAATTCAGAGACCCCATACTCCCCCGGAGAAAAAGGGGCCGGGATATTTTATTCTCATGCAGGCCGAGACAAAAGGGGTAAGAAATAGGACTCGGGAAGGACTTACTAAGAAGTTCTCGGAGCTGGCCATACTTCAGCATATCAACCGCAGACGTGGAAGCCCCTATACTCAATAGGACCTTGTTGCAATGGTTGACCATGGAAAGGCAGTTGGAAGGATCCGCGGTACGACACCGCATACTATCCACCGCCTCGACGAGTGCCCACGCACTGTGGGCGTACTGGCCCTCCTCAATGTACGGTATTGTGATTTCGACAACTTCGTAATCTAGTTTCTCCGAGAAGTAGGCGATGGCCTTCTTGGCCGCTTCGAGTACCGCTGGCGAGGCCTGGTTGAACCACGTGGAGTAGATTCCGATTGTCTTCTTGGCCGTCGGGCTCGGAGGGACCGAGGGCGCGAAACCCCCTTGCACCGGATCCTCTGGGTTAGGCGCCGACATCAATCGGTATGCGATCGTCAGGTCCGAGGCCGTAGCGGCCATCGGGCCGATGACGCAGATGGACGAGTTCATCGTGTACGTCCGGTGGAGTGTCGGTTTCAAACCGTATATGCCGCAGAAAGCGGAGGGAATCCGTATGCTCCCACCGGCATCGGTTCCAAGCGCTATAGGAACCAAGCCGGCGCAGATGGCCGATCCCCCGCCTGATGAGGACCCGCCGGGATAGTACGACGGGTTATTCCAGTTAACCGGTGTGCCTCGCCGGGGGTTGCAACCGCTGGTATCAGACCCGAGTTCGTGCATGGCGAGTTTCCCGATCAAGAGGGCGCCGGCAGCTTCGAGCTGCGCTAAGGGCCACATAGTCTTCTTAGCTGGCTTGAAAAACGGTTCGGAAGGATCGTAGGCTAGTCCAATATGAGATATGTAGCCCTCTGCGTCGATATCATCCTTAGCGCCGATTGGAACGCCATCAAGGACTCCAAGTGGTTCGCCATTGGCATATCGTTCGGTAGACGACTTGGCGGCTGCAAGCACAAGAGGCTCGTTCATAGCAGCCCAGGCAGACTTATACTTTCCTTGCGTGGTTAGTGGGAGGAGAGCTTTTGCCACTTGGAGCGGTGTTAGCCGGCCTGACTTGTACAGCTCATGGTAGTCCGCGGCTGAGTAGAACCGCCCAGCTAGGTCCTCCGGTTGACGCTCACGCAAATCTTCCGTGATCTCTGCTTTGGTAGGAGCGCTGCCATCGGTTAGGAGAGGTGTGACGATGGGCTACACAGATTCGTCAGTCATCCCTTGCGGAAGTAGCTACCACCTCCCAGCATCTAGGGCGTTGCCTACTTGCAGCCGAGAGTTGTAATCGTCCAGGCCGGCGATATCTTTAGCTACTCCAAACTTCGCATTACTCCATAACAGCTTGGCAAGCCCCGAGGACCGAGTAACGCTTTTGTAGCTAGTAAGCGCTGGATTCTATAGATCGGGAGAGAACACTTTGACAGAGGAGCTCACAGATTGGCAGCTATGACCAAGGGCCAACCCCTCAGGGCCGGATTCTTGTCCTCGGAGTAGGCATATACCGCCTTAGGCCCCTCCCGGGCTGGCGGGTAGCCGGCAAACCGCTGCGCTGAAGCCATTGAAAGACGGTTGAGCAGAAGATCCCAAACCCTTACTTACCCTGAGGCGAGGGTTCGTTAAGATCGAGCGGTTAACGGCGGGCCGAGGAAGTCTACCTTATGAAACTGGAAACTACCCATAAAAGGATAAAGGAAGTCGAAAGTGCAAGAGAAGTCCCGGAGATAGACCACCGGTGGCTATGGAACCCGCTTAGGCCTCGGCGGCGGTAATTTTAAGCTTAGTCAACGCTGTTGGGTCAATGTTAGGTGAGCCGGTGGGGTTTAGATGGAAGCGACCGACAGGGAGTACCAACTAGCGCTGTTAGGAATCGAGCCTAACATGACAAGTAACTCCCACCTTGGGGTTTGTACTGAATTGCGGGTACTTCATATTCCTGTATTCGTAAGGTACGCAGTAGTTTCATAGTTGAGCCGCAGGCACCGTTAAACGTTAAAATTGTGCAGGTAGGTTACGCTTGAACCACTTACATAAACGAGGTTTACCAGCTGACGGATTGGAGAGCAAAAGAGGGCATACTCAAAGACGCTGTAAGACATTACCTTTTGTACCGGTAAAGGCTAGAAGTCCCGCACAAGATTCTCACAACGGTAGCTCGTTTGCTTCGGAGAGCGCGGGATGGGATGGGGCCGAGTGGGATGAGACGGGGCCGGGTCCGAAGCGGGAGACACGCGCCGACGGACCGTGCCCGGAAGCTACCTGATCGGCTGTCCGGCGTAAGTGTGGAGGGGTGCCAGGTTCTGGTGTGCTATCAATAAGCTCCGCCATGCGCCCGCTTGGTAACGGGATCTCCCGGGGCTACCGGGCGCGGAGCAAGAGAGAGCGGACGGGCGAAGTAGACGGTTCTACCGACTATGCGGCGTTGACCGTAGACAATTTTGCCCTGTGGACGTAGAGTCCGCGATGCTCAAGAATATCAGTCCGAATAAAAGAAAGATTTTCCCCGCGCGCGATATTCGAACCACTACCTCAGAGCTACAGTAGATACGACACATCAGCTGGTTGAGTCAAGACGAAGGTTTTAACAACAATATCTCACACAGAGTTACTGAGCACTCCTGCCACTCGATGGCATGTATATAAATCGTAAACGAGACATCATTCGGTCTCCATGTAGTTGCCCTCGCACGTCAATCTTCATCTCCTCTCAGCATTTATTCATTACCATTCAGATGCGTACAAAGAGCCCCTCTTTTCTCTAACACCCGAGATCTCATCAGGCTACAAAATCAGGCACGTGCAATGTCTCCCATAAACGCCGCCCCGTCGTCGTAGCCGCCATAGCCATGCATACAACCCCGCCTCGAGCACATAACTGGGATAAAAAAGCAACAGCTGGGGAAAAGAAGATATCATCGCCCTCTAGACAGAGAGGAACGTAAAAAATATATACATCCTCCATATGCACACGCGTTCTTCTTTATGATTTTGTCGTCGAATCATGATTGGCCCGGCGCCTCCGCCCCCATCCAGTCCTTGCCCCAATTACCGCCCTCGCTGCCGGGGGCCTCGTTGATATCCCAGTCGCGCTCGAGCTTCCAGGCGTCCCCGCCCTCGATGTCCTTGTCGATGAGGTCGCACCCGCGGTGTCCCCATTTCTCCGCGAACACCCTGCGCCCGGCGTCGATCATGATCTGCTGCGCCTGCTCGAAGCCTCGGGGATCCCTGTAGAACGGCTCGCCGAAGCCGCCCTCTTGTCTCGTCTGCCACGTGTTGCGCAGAAGTCCCTTCTGCTGGGACTTGACTTCCTGCATGCGGCCCGCTATTTCGACAAGGTGGACCCACGTCTCGCCGTGCTTCTCGACCCATCCCCGCATGTCGAGCTCCCGCTGCATCTCGGCCTCTTGGCCCGGCCGCTTCTTGTCTTCGAAAACCGGATCCCCCTTGAAGCTGGCGTGCGACCCGGGCAGCTGGAAGAGCGCACCGATATCGTCAAGGACCGTATTCACGTCGAATATTAGGCCAGCCTCGCTCTGCGGTTGCCAGTACCCAGCCCAATGTAGGCGAAGGTACATGTCGCAATCGGCCGCGTAGAAGGGGATCTGAGTGTCCCATGCGCCGACCTCGAGGAAAGCATCGCGCTTGACCAGGGTGAGATGGTCGTAGGCAAAGAAATGTGTGGACCATGGCGGCATATCTGGGCCGTTCAGATATCGCAGTAAGCCCACGGCGCGCTCGTAAATGGTAGCGTATGGGTCGGTATCCCAGTCGTGGTCGCGATCCTTCTTTTTCACCTCTTCATCCGAGAAGACAATGACGTCCTGGTGACTCCAGAAGAAGTACTCCCAGCCGCGCTGTAAAGCCGTGTGGAGGTAAAAGTTCTGCAACTGCGCGAAGGTGAGGAGTGTGGGCGTACTGATGACATTTACGCCGAGAAGTTCTAGGGCCGTCATGTTCAGGAAGAAAGGGTTCTGGAGTGAAAGCTCGTGCTTGGGGTTTGCGGAGAAGGTCCCCGTATTTTCTACCACGAAGATATCGGATGGCGGCCATCCTGCGGCGATGTAGCTGCTCACACACTGGAGCAGTAAAGGCCAATTCCTCGTGAACCCGATCAGAAGCGGTGTCTTCTCAGGCACATGTGGCCAAGGCGGCCAATTGTTCTCGTTCACTGGCGGCGCCTCTCGCGAGTGCGTTAACCAGGGGAAGTGATCTTCGATGGGAGCATGCTGTTCCGGCACCGGTTTGTAGACTTTTTTTTTCGGCGGCGGCGGAAGAGGCTGCTCTCTCATGGGCTGCTGGGCGTTCTGCTCCTTCTCAACTATACCTGGGGCAGGGCCGGCGCCGTCGGCAACTATCGGAGCGCCGTATTTAACAACACCAACAGGGTCTGGCATGTGCCCTATGCCGTCAGGCGGATGACTGGGCATAGAGACGTGTGCGAGAGCGGTTAGGATAGGATCGCGGATTATGTAATAGACGAGAAAGGCTGCAAGCAGGACAGCACCATAGCGCCTACCAAGCAGTAGGAGCCGGTTCGACACGGTTCGCATCATTGTGGGCATCGCGTTCATTGCTATCTCCGCAGTTCGGAGATTCTGTCGAGCATACTGGTCTCGTCTTCCAAGGACAATTTGGGATTATCCTCCGAAATCGCGACAATCGCACCGTATCGTGCTCGGGGTCGAACTGAATATAAAGCTTAATCCTTCAGTCTTGGACAAGGAATAGTTCCCCGACCATCTGAAAGTGGACAAGCGAGCGCAGTGCTCACAGCCTCGACACAGGTTGGCGACGGCCGGCTTAGTCCGTCGAATGGGCGAGAATTAGTTCAAGATCTTGAAATGGAGTTACAATGAGAGAAGAGACATGATGGATGTGAAACTAACAACAACCCGAGCTCCCTAGTATGTACGACAATGATAGTACGAAAATAACGAATTGGAGGAAAAGATTACGAACAAATTCCCGGTGCGCATGGCAGTGCAAAAGGTGTTGGACGCTGCAGAAGGAAATTGATTACCCGTATTACCAAAACATGGGTACATTCGTGATTGGTGGGTGGGCAGATATTGTATCTTGTTGGACGGCACAGATAGTCGGGATACGTGTAGGAGCTGCAAATGCTAGCGTGTATTGTACGGTACTATCTGCGAAATCCTAATCTTTACCTGGGGAGTTATATGCCAATTGCAATGGGGAGATAGGCTGATACTCTGGAGAGATCTACCTAACCTTCTCACCCAGGGCCCTCCAACCGCCAAGGAAGCGTAGACGGGGAGTAGCTCAGCTCTTGCCTGCTCCGAATGACCACTATTCGCTATCGCTGTTGCTTGATGGAGTAATAAGTCGGGACCTACCTAGGTACCTAATCTGCTGGCCTGCCACGTTTTTAGTACTTCAACGCTTATTATTCCGTACCTACCACGTACACTATGAAGGATCTTGTAATTCCCAGGGAATTGGCTGTCCCTGTCTACGTAAGACAGCCGCTAACTTTAAGTGCTGCAAACACAGCTTAGCAGATTTAAGCTCTAAGCCCATCTCCTTGGCTCGCCCCGCAAGGCTCACTATCCTTTCTTCTACCATGCTATGCCATGCTATTGGACTACGGTAACACAGGGCTTCCTGGGGCTGATACCCCGAAATCACCTGGCAGAGATAGGTATACACCCCAATCTGAAGACTCCGAGCCGGGATTAACTGAGCAATCTGCTGAAGCGAGGTCGTCATGAACACCATCGTTACTACTATCAACGCTCCCCTGACTAACTTATTGCCAAGACGGTATTTCCAGGCGAGTGGCCATTAAACGACCGGAGGAATGCGACTAGTCCAGGAGCCGTATCGCGAGGAACCCATCCCCCACATGTCACGAAGCGGCCCCGCTACCTTCTAAGTTGGGCAGTACGACAGCGATCGGCTTCGGCCTTTACTGAGACAGGCCGCCTCGGGAGCTGTAGCTGCGAGGAGATCGTCGTTCAGATGGATACGATCGTCATTCCATCTGCTCTTATGGTTATTGTAAGGGTGGCTCAGTGGGCGGATTTTTATTTATATGCGGCGGAGCTTCCCATTCGGACACAAAATTAAATGATGCGCAGGGTGGGTTACGAGACGTGATTGGGCGCAACGAAGTAGATCATCCTGGAGACAAAAACAATTGAGGAGAGCCTCTTGTTGATCCTCCACGGCCTACACTTGCTCCTTCAGTCAGGCACCAAACCGGCTATCGGTCCCCTTCACATCCTCCTTCCCATCCTCCCCTCGGCCCTCTCCGGTGTGTGTGTGCATGCGGAGCGGCAGCCGGCTTGAGACCGCGGGCATTACCAGAATGCCTTTCACCACCACCTGCTTGCATTCTTGCGAAGTATAAAATGCCGTGGTGTTCTGGCGATGACCAAAGATCTCAAACCCCCCCTCAGCTACTTATTACCCCTCAGCAATCTGGACAATTCTCATCATACCTTTTCTGTTCACCTTTTCTTACCTATGTAGATACGTTTATCACGCTTGATCCTGATTAATTGGCATTTAAACGACGGGTGAAAAGGAGAGAGAGCCGAGTTGAAGCTGCCCGAACCTCCGGCGTGCCTATCTCGCAACCTTGTTACGTAAATGCAAATGCCGCTGATGAGGAAAAACTCAGACGTCGCAATAAAAGGGTCTTATCCGCGCGATGGGGTATCTAATCTTCGCGCCGGTCATCACATGCAGGCCCGTCACTCTGGATGCACACGTACATATATATTGCTTGTACCTCTGTATCTCACATCAACGCCTCTCCTCTACATGTACTACGGTATCAGGCAAAAGTTTTAAAACACTGTCATGTAGCTGTGGCCCGCGCTAGTAGCCACGCCATACAAATTAGGTGTAGCTTTTTCATGGGCTAGCCCTCGATACATGACAACAAATTGCAACGCGATTCCACCTCCATAGAAGGCCGAATTGAAGCTTTCAACTGCACTAATCCAAGGTTGGCTATTTCCAGGTGGGCCTCATGACCCACATACCGAGCAGTGTTTTTAAACTTACCCATAACACCGTAGTACGTGAAGGAGGCCGGCGACCTGCATACGCCCACCAGCCCAATAAGCCGGCTTGGCACGAAGTGCCTAGTTGACTGCCAGCTCACCTATCCATGCCTTCCTGAAGAGGGGCAATTACCATTACGCCTGCCGGCTTGAGTTTAAGAATGCCTACTTGCCTAGGCTATATAGAATATATATTAGGAACCTACTATAGTAGGATGAAATGCAGGTCTGCCAAAAAGCAACCAACAATGAGCCTTGCCCGGATTTCAGACATCATGCCCATGTTGTAGCTTGCGTACCAACCGAGTCACTAAATCCTACATAATATATGTGCCCCAGGTATCCAGGCGCATGTAGGTAGGCATCTTCCCTATCTTGACCGGGTGACTACTAGAACCCATCTTTCTATGAACCGGCGTCGCGCTACGATAATGTGCAATTATGGTGGCGCGACCCCGCTGAAGGACCCCAGCCGATGGCCTACATCAATATTGGACGCACGGCGGGAAGAGAGCTTACCACGCAGCTTTATCCGTTGAAGCAGAGGAACCCGGCCGGATGTGATCTGGTGGTTAGGACAGTCCCATCTCCGCCTCTCTCGTCGCCGTGAGGTGTTAAAGGTTACGATAGACTTTCGAGTGCCTGGACAAGACACCTCTGGCATTAAAGATACAGTTTTGATTAACGAATGGGATGAAGTTACCTAGGACTTAGGATACGATGGTACGGAAATAGAACATCGCGTGTTTTAAAAGCGCCGCTTTCGATAGTCTTATGCAGCTACTTACTTAGTAGTAAACCAGTAACCAGGTCAACAGAAGTCTCGATCAATCAGTCAATCAGTCAATCACGAAATCATTAAACCCCCTCAAGGGACCGTGGTGCCACATGTCGGGTGTTTTAGTTGGTATTGTACATAGGTATATATACGTACATCCGGCTCGTATATACCACCTGTGTTGTACGCCAGACCATAAAAAGGTTGAGTGACACAGAGAGGACACTGGCTTGGAGGCGCCGACGAGAAAAGAAAACACGGTCGCCTGCCTGACTTCCCCGCCTGTCGTAGCCAGCGCCCGGGTCTTCTATCCAGGATACCTGTATCCGTCTTTCTCTTTCCCCCCTTTTCTCTCACAAGTCTCTCGTACTATCTTTTACTTTAGTCTCCATCAAGGCGGAAAATATCTTTTTCCAAACATCCTACACTACAGCTCCCAGTGCACTACGTAATGGTTTGGTATCTAGGTGAAAAGAGACAACAAACAAAAATGGGGAAGAAAATTTATACACTTGGGTTTGAGAACCCGGTCCAGACACGTGATATATGTACTCCTTGCCTGCCACCCCATCGTCATCCCTCTCCGTATTTGATTGATTGGTTGATTCCCTTCTCACTGATGGTGCTCTTCCTCTAATCCCGTCAGGCCGTGCTTGCTGCGCTTGGTCCCTAGCTTCAACGTGCTGAACCTCTTCCTGATGCTACTGATCTTCTTGACATTGTCGCTGCCGTCGCTGTCCTTTTCGTTATGCTTCTCGACCACGTCTTCTTTAAACTTCCGTAAACGCTCGGGCGCCCACTCGGAACTCGCAGTTGCGGGTGTACCGCTTGTGTATGTCGAACCAATGGGGCTGACATCAGTGTTGATGGGCTGGGTGTGAGCCCGGAAGAGACTCTTTCGGTTAGAGTTGTCTTTACTCCTACTCCTCAGGCTGGCCGATTCTCCGTCACCTTTAGGCTCCGTCGCGGCCGACGTATCACCATTCGACTGTTGCGTTTCTTTCTTCTTCCCACCGAGAAAGCTCAGCCTCGTCCCGCGTTGCCTGAGCGAGATCGGTTGGGCAGCCGATGCTTCTTCTATCACGCCTATTCCGTTTGCGTGTAACGCATTGACGTTATCCAGGGGTGGGGAATTCTCGACGACAGGATACGTTCGACGCCGGGTTGGCGATGGTGTGGCGGTCTCGCGTGCAGCTGGTGCGGGAGTGAAGATAGCTATCTCGGGTGCGAAGGCAGACTCGAAATCTAGGGAACATTTATGTTAGCAGAATTCAGATAGTAGTCAAGCTCTGAGCAGCGCACGTTTGTACAGATCCTCGTAGCCCTTTCTAAGGATCGGGTTTGAGCTGAGAGCAAAGCTGGTCAAGCATCTCTTGAGCATGATCGCATAGTCCACAAGGGCCATCTTGACGGCATTTTCTTCCCGAGTGAGCTCGACCTCTTCGTCTTCTTCGTCCTCTTCGTCACTCTCGACTTCATCCTTGGGCTTACGCGAAGGTAAGAGTTGCCGATAGCATACAACACTGCTTTCCGAATCCGAACTAACCGAAATGCTGATGGCGTCTACCATCAATTGCGCGACGTCATTATCGCCAGCGGCTAACCTCTTCTCAACGGCGACCATCTCCTGCGTCTTGCGAACAATGCGTTCCAAGGCCGCCGCTTTGGCGTTCAGTTTTTCGGTCCGGACTTCGACGATTTCGCTGCGACCCAGGATCGTCGGGAAGCGTTCCGCCGTTGTGTAAACCATCTTCTCAACATAATGCTCCTCGACCGGGCCACTAGTATTACGCTTGGAAGTTACCGAGAACATATGTGAATTTGCTGAGAGCAGATAATCTCTAATGGCTTGAGGGACACGAGCCCGCTGGAAGACCTGATGGCGGAGGTCGCGATACGGGCTGAGGGCTGAAATAACCACGAACTGTCCTTCGGCTTCACCATCCACATCTCCCGATGTAATGATCTGGGCAGATTGGTACAGCTCCTGCATACGATCCGTAAATGCTGACGTGCGTTCAGTGGGCGAGCCTTCATACACGAAAGCTTTGCCGCGTAGGTGGGAAGGGAAACCAAGACCCTTAAAGCCAACTTTGAAATACTTAGGCACCAGTCGGTCGCTCTTCGTCAGTGTCTCATAGATCGTTGCGATGGCTCGTTCCGTCCTTGCGAGCTTGGCGAAGTCGAAGACGTTGGTCTCGTACTGCACCTGAAGTTCCTTGTAGGCAGCAAGGGCACAACTCCACGCTTCACCGTCTTCAAAATGCTTGATCATATCGAAGTAGATGCGTTCCTTGCGCTCGAAGTGAGATTGCTCGCGGAGATCCGGGTTCTGGAGCGCCGGCACCCGCTTGGTCGGATCCCAACTGTACAACTCGGCATGTAGCCGAAGGGCTAAGCCTGCTTGGGTGTGATTCCTTGCTTCAACTTGCAGATCTGCGAGCTGATGGACATAGCGAATGAAGATCTCCTCTTTCTGCATGTCGCGGAGGAACTCCATGAGCCGTAGACGATTGATTAAGTTCGTTGCTTCGCCGGCGACATCTCCGCTATGAACGGCCACAAGCAAGTCCAGGAATTCCTCGACGGTAGCGACGAGATTCTTGACCGCGGCGTGAAGCGTCTCCCCTTCGATCGTAGAAAGCGGCTCGAAACGGTCCAGGAGCTCTCTGATAAACAACTTCTGCATGATGCTTTCGGTGATGGTCTTCCCCTGAAAGAACATGTCCAAATAATCAATCATGTCGGTCTGAATCACGGTAAGATCCTCGCTTAGTGTCCATTCGCTGACAATCATGGTTTGAAGAACTTCGACAGCCGTCTTCCTCAGACCTTCGTGGACGCTGAGGCAAAGCTCCACGATCGGGCCAACCAGACTGGGAACGTATTGAACCTGATAGCCGCCCATCCTTGTCAGCCCGTACGTCGACCGCTCATCAGGAGTCGTCTCCCAGCCGATAGCTTCCCAGGTCCGTCTCAACAACGCTGCACCGTGCTCTCTAACATCGCCCGCTATCTTCCAAACAGCTCTCCGCTTCTGTTCGGGAAATGTTTCGAGAGCTAAGCACCCACTGCCGACCAATTTAAGAAGGGTAGTAAAGAACATTTTCCAGAGCTCCGTGTCGAACTCCTCTGCGTCGTCGGGGTCCGGTAGGAAAGACTCCAGCAGGATGCTCGAGAGGTACTGCAGTGTCTCCATCGTGGATTTATGATGATAAATATAAACGCTGAGCCATGTGGATGGAAACGCTTCGCCTTGCAAAATGCTCATGTGCATTTGAAGCGTCTTTTTCACAAGGACTGACAGGTCTATTTCGGCCAGCTCAAGCTGCATTCCCGCCGTTGAATTTGAGAGTGCTGATAGCACAGCGGACAACTCGACCAGTGCTTCGTCGAATTGTATCGCATCGCCGGAGATTTGCTTGCTTGGGAAGGGGTACGATGTTGGGAAGAGAAGTGAGAGACAGTTCTTTGGCTTTAGCTCCGTGGCTTGGATAGCCAGGTAAGAGTCGATGATGTTTGGTATGTGGTCAGGGATCTCGGGCCCAAGAAACTCTGCTTGGCTAGCCAAAACTGAACAACACAATCGGACTTGCTCCCTCCACTGTTCAGTGACCTCCTCCGTCTCGCCCCAGTGGGGCGCTATCCATCTAACTGTGTTGGCGCCGAGCGCTGCACGCTGCTCGGATTGGGAGAAAAGATCTAGTTTGGAATAGTTGATGATCAAGACAAGCTTGTATAAAACCAGCTTGCCTTTTACTTGGGCGCAGGAGTCGATAAAGTCAATTGCGATATGCAGGATTTCGTCCGTTGTGAGCAAGCCGGTAAGCTCCGGCAACCAGGTATGGAAATGCTGTACAGCCAGAGTCTGACTCCCAATAAGGACGGGTGCATTGCTCCCCATCATCGAGTAGAGAGCCTTGAAAATGCCTTGGAGAAGCCGAGTGAAACCAGGGCTGCTACCGGTGATTCCAATATCGGCTTCCTTTAGCTTCTGTTGACCTCGCGCATGAGTTATGAACTTGAGAATATGACGCACGACTTTGAGCGTGGCCCGCAGTTTACGGGCAAGTTCTGGATCTGTAGGTTTCGAGAGCAGCCTCGTGAATGATCTGACCAGGCATGGTGTCGCAAAAGGATAGTTGAATTTGGTTTCAGCATAATGGTCCACCAAAGGACCTAGATTGAACCGGCGATCATGAACTATACCAAGCACCCGCACCAGTGCAGTAAACACCAGGTCCTCATACTCGTCGTTACCTTGGTGTTCAACTAGAATTCCGAACAGCGCGTCCAGCACATCGCTCAACAGCTTGACAACTTCGATCTCGGGCACGAAGATCAGCTGCTTCAGCAAGGAGGGTATCTCGTCCTTGGGCCCGTCCTTCCACTTTAATAAACCAAGAACGATACGCTCTTGAGAGAAGATTGTGCTACAGAGGTATGACTCAGCTCGAAGAATTGCGAGGGGGCCAGTCACCTCGCTAGAGTCACCGCGCGTACACCAGGGAAGTGTTAAGTATCCACCCCTGCCGGAGGGACCGGCTTGTGCGGTTTGCGTGTATTCGTCGAGCTTGTACAGAAGCAACGAGTGCGGACCGTCTCTCATAAATGCTTGTTGATCCCACAGGGGCAAGTAGGCCATTGCAAACGGCGCATTGGGAAGGTCAGCGACGGCCATGAAGACGTGGGCCATCGTGACATCAGCCGCAGAAAGAGAGAGTCGTAAAGTTTCATTCCACCGCCCTTCACGCTCGATAACATGTGACTTCCACACGCTCACCGCATCAGCGTTCGAAGACGGGTATATACAGCAATCGATCCGTTCGCCCGATCGTCTGCGGACCTCCAAGGAAACTCTAAGGTTATACCCCTGCGTATTCGGAGGTATCGACGTAGCGCTTCCCCCGTATCGTGATAACAGGTTCTGCCGGGCCAAGAGCGCGTCGTTAATGGTAATGTAGATGTCGGATCGAGGTTTCGTCGGCGCTCCAGAGAACCCCATCTTGTTCGTTTTGCTAATGCCGGAAAGCAGAGTAGGGGTCGCCTTGATCAGGGCATCCGCATCGGGGTCGTTGAAGGGTTGCATATGGACTTGGAGTCTCTCTGCCCGTCTCGACTTCTCGTAGTGCCCAGATTTGCTGTCGAGGAGATCCCGAATCAGATCGTCCCAATCCTGGTCTTTCTCCTGCTTGTCCGCATCGAATCGTGTAGACGGTGACCATACCGTCACCACCCGCTCCGTCTCTCCCTTTTGCTTCATGATAGGGTTGAGTTTCACCACACCAACGCCCACCATCCTGTCTGCCAGTATTTGAGTTAACTGCTGACAACCGTCTACGGAAGAGGGTGGGCCTCTGGAGCCAGCGGTGCTTGGGGGGCCTCCTCCGTCTCTGCTCTCGGTTCGACCCGTTCTCGGCCGGTCTTCGGGTTGTTCCGACAAAGGGTCGAGTTTTGTGCCTCCCCTAGAGAATGCAGACCTCGTAGAGCCCCACACGAGACTTCTCCTAGAAGTCTTGGGACCCCCAGACGAGGGGGGTTTATCTTTGGAGAACGGCGTGTTCGGCTGTGAATGAGATCCCGACCTTGAAGCAGGCTTCGCAAGAGTGATTTGCTGTGGCGCAAGAACTTTGACGACCAAGAACAGTTCCGAGTCGGCAGACGGCACATCCCCAATGTCTACCGAACTCAAGTCTGTGAACAGAGTGCGCATCTGAGCGTTTCTAGCCACATGTCCCATTGTACCACCCGAGGGAACATCGATTATGTAGCTTTCCGAAAGAGACGTCAGGGTGCCCCCGATAGACCTACTAACCAGGTAGAGCACGAGAGTCGACGGCTCATTGGAAGATCCAGCGAAGCTCCTCACATCGACCAACAGGTGGTGCAACGCTGTTGGTTCAACGTGTGGCTGCGGTGGTTCCTCTAGCAGACTCATAATAGACTGGAGCCGCGTGATGTCGACAACAGAATCATCGCCTGTCAGGACCCTTCCCCGCTCCTTCGGATCGCGTACGATAACCTCACCACCGCACAGCTTGTTCCCTTTGACCAGATTCCATACCGTCGTCTCGCGTAACACGTCATATTCATGAGTGGTAAGGAGGTTGTGCAGGAACTGCCGGCGCGCTAAATCTATACTCTCGATGAGCTGTGCCACCTTCTCCAGCGTCGAGTATTGCCGCGAAAGGAGGAGATGGTGGAAATAGGTAGAATGCCATTCGCGCAAGCACGAGGCGATCTCGTCGACTAAAGGCTCCGACATAGACGTGGGGGTCTCGTCGCCAATCTTCAGCATGGGGACTGGTGCAGGCGGCTTGGGCGCGCCAGGTTCACGCTTGAAGCGCGTAATTGCGCCTTGTGGCGAGCCGTTTGATCTCTTGGGCCGGCCTTGCTGGTCATCCTCGTGCGCGACCACCCCACTCTTGCCAGAATCGCTCCCGAGCCGTGGTGATTCCTCAGCTCCGACAAGGCTGCCGTTGTCGTCGAGGTTTTCATCTGCATCGTCGCCTAACACCTCGCGTATCTCGACACAGCTGCGCGGGAAGATGCCAGAAAAAACCCGGGCCTCGAGTGTTTGTCCCTTGACGGAAGTCAAGCCGGCCAGAAGCGACGGAGGAGCTAGGAGGTAACCGCGCAGCCATTGGTGGTCGGGCGTCTCCTCGATAATGTAGAGCTCATCTCCTATCTCGAGTGGCAGTTCATTGTCGCCCTCGGTGGTGAAAGGATAGGTCGCGACGGCGAAGGCGATGCGAGGCAAGGGTTGCCAGGGCATTGGGAGAAGTCGGTCGGGTCAGGGCCGGAATACTATGCGGAACGGTGAATGGCATGGGCAACAGGAGACGGGAACGCCCGCAATGATTTGTTATCAGGGTTACAAAGCTACAGGGAGCTTACGTCGCAGTCGTGGTCGTGGTCGCCGTGGTTCGAGTCCTCACGCGCTTTAACCTTTATGTTGATTGCTTCACCAAAAATTTAAAATCGCCGGGATGTCATCGGAAGAGTATAGGCAGGAACAGGAAAGAGTATGGTAGGAAAAGGATTAATCGGTTGCGCGATGTTGTTTTCCCACAGCGGCGGTCGCAATATCCCGTCAAGGTGAATAAATATTTAAAAAATGGTCGTGAAACATTGAAGAACCAGTGATTAAGATGGAATATGGCCAAAAGGACATTGAAAGGGGGGAGGGGTATAGGTAGGGAGAGGTAGAGGTAGTTTGAGTTGTTCCCGAGAAAATCAAGAAGATTAAATAAAGCAGAAGGACAGACTCTCAAGAAAAATGTGACAAAAGAGCAATGACGATATGAAATTTACTTGCAATTGAATGCTGAAGGAACTTGTAAATCTACATAGGTAATTAGGGTGCTTCACGTAGAGGCTGGCATGAGAGAGCCTCTACACATGAGAGGCAAGCAAGCAATGGAAGAAGTCGAGATAATAGATGATCGGAGCAATGATAGGAGGTTGTCCAGGAAGTAAGGTAAGGTACATACATGCATGTACTTCTTACAAAGTTCATGGATGGTATGAACGCAGTTGATCAATGGAGAGGCTCCATGTATGATAATGTGCTCCAGAAGCTCAAGGCTGGTAGGATAATCCTTATAATTGGTGAAGAAGGTCCAGGAGGGCCTCGGTATCAACTACGAATTGGTTGGCAGCGTCGAATGTATGGAGTACCTGCATAGTAAGTACAGTAGGGCGCTCATTAGCACCAGAACGCCGCCCCTCATCCCCTGAGCAAACAAGTACCTGGGGTAAGGAATGCTGGGTGATTGGGAGTTTCCGCCTGGATATCTTGGACTATGCGCAACCTGTTCTAAACTAAGATTCAACTAGCCCTGTAATAGGCAAAGCGCGTGCTGAGTTGAATTACTGTAGACTCCAGAAATAAGGGTGCAACTACATAACTACATATTTCTGTAGCAATAGAGCATTTGTGCGCTCGTATGTTACCTGCTAGGTACGTACTGCCTCTATGTAAGGTTCCTTGGCTTAACCCGAGATTGGAAGGATTTGCTTAATCGAGAGGTGGAAAGATAACGCGGAAGAAGGGATCGGAGGTCAAGGAACCATCCATTCCTACCAATCGAGGAGAAAACTAATCAATATCACTTAAGCAGAATGTGGGCCATATTGCGGTTCTGCGATAGGGATTCCTTCTTTATCAGACCCAAAATTGAAGTGGCTCATACTCTTGAGCTGGCCCATTTCTGTTCCCGCTAGTCCCCTATGGGGACATCTCTATACCGATATAGGGCAGACAAGGGGAAAGGTTAACTGTAGATCACAAGGCCGCCGTCCCACATACAAACTACCTTTAATACACTAAACTACATTACGATATAGGAAAAAAGTGGTTATTAATAAAAGCCACATCACCAATAGCAGTCTTTCTACCCGTGGCTTTCTACTCCTTTCTTTTCTGTCTACGTACAATAAGCCTGGTAACGCGATGTTAACTTCCAGCAGCACTGAGGGACTATTCGACCGACCTTACATGTAGGCAAGTCTTACAAGCTACTACATAGGGCAGCCAGAGGAAGTTTACTGTTCTTGGGCCGTTTCAACAACGGACCTAAAAAGGCCCCGGTGTATTACTCTACTCTTCTCTACGCCCGAAAAGCATTCTTTGTCAAAGCTCTGGGCCGCAGATCGACTTCGGCGACCAGTAAGCCCATTATACCCTCAGAACTTCACATGGGGACATTCATCGAAGTAGAGGTGTGTCACGAACCTAACGTCCCCGTGCCGCAATCCCCCCAGCATCATGAACCAGCCCCCAAGTCGAAAGCATGTTAAGTCGAAGGCGATCTTATTGACAGGAACGATGAGGGCGCTTATTCGACACGAAAGAGCCGAGTTTTGCCTCTCGCCCAAGTCATTGGCATTCCTCGAAGCTAGTTGGTTAGGTACGAGAAGGTATTGGGAATCTGGAGGCGGAGTCCGGTGGTCTGAAACACCTGGAACGAAGCAAGCCACCAAATCCCATGGGAGTTTTACCCCACATATGCCGCCTGAAGTTGAAGTAACCTTTGCCGGGGCCCTGAAGGTAGCTAACTCTTAGGCTTTTGCCAAAATCAAGCCTCCCCAGGCTTGCATACAAGATTTTAGACGATCTGGATTACCCCTGCCAAACGCGTAGTCGCAGCAAGATCTAATTGAAATCGTCGAGTTCGTGACGATGAAGCACCTAACTCGGTCAGCGACCCCTCACTGTTGTCTCGGGATCGCGGCGCCGAAATATGCTTGCATCGGCTGATAAATCTGTACCGTCTGTGCGCAGCCCTCATTCACGAACATGACGATTTCAGAGTCATGAACCACGAACTAGCAACCGGCTAGGAAAGGACTGCGAGGTAGGTGAGCAGCGACGAGGCTAGTCCGACTGGCTGGTTTCATTATGAGTGCCCTTACAGCCATGCGATTGGAGCATTTCAGTCTTCCGTTCATCCATCGTTTCCGGATCTCTAACAGGATACGCACGAGCGTAAGGCTATGATCGCCAAGATACGATTTATCTTGCCTCTATAAGTATATTAGAAGCTCCGCAGTAGTTGATGACAAAGTCATCGACACAGCTCGCTAGGAAATTCAAAGGGGCGACAATGAAATGACTGCGCCAACCGGAGAGAAACCGATCTCAGGTTCGAATTCGCGCTAAATTTGTTGCTCTCAGTCAGCACCTTACACTCGGGTACCTTTAACAGCGCTCGTAGACACGTATCTGGAATCCAATCCGTTTTTCAGCGTGTTACACACCGCTGAGGTTGAACTGGCCGTTAAAGTCTAAAATCATGCAGCTCCATCCATGACGGGAGTGCTAGTTGGAATCATGAAGGTAAGATGAGCGCGCAATGATACGCTTACCCCGTTGGCTCGCCGCCTCCGGGTATCAGGGTGGTCCGCATAAATGGGCCCAACGAATCCGGGACACCGCCGCTGGCTTGCCGGGGGGTCCAAGCAGCCTTATTACGGATCCCATCCCGAACAATGTCGGTAAGTTCGCGAGGCAGGTCCATCTCGACCTGATTGTACCTGGGTTCGACCGCCTTCTGCGTATATTTCGGAACCCTTGCGGAAAGCTCATTTCAGAAGCTCATTCCGGATCCCTCCACGTTCTTCCATTCCGCGGTTGTCTTGGTCAACCCAAATACATTGTTATTCATAATTTTTCTACATGTTGTAACCATCTTTTATGGAATCTGTTACTACGTTTTCCCAGGGTATATTTGCCCGGAGATGTGTTTTTAGATTATGTAGGCTGGTGAAGGGTTTACTACACATGGGGTGAGCATGCTTTGAGAGTACATGTCTGTGGTACAAATGGCCAACTTGGCGAACATGGGCTATCAGTCATCTGCAAATGACTTGCGTACACCTGCTTCAGACGGTGGATGGTGTGCCAAAGAGGTGGCGGTAGGCATAGTTATGTTGGGGGCCAAAATGAAGCCATGTACCTGCTGTAGCGCAGGAGATGCCTATTTCTTTCACGGGCTAGTCGGCTATGCATCTACATCACATGGTCGACTGCTTCGAAAATGTAGAACACAGGCAACCCAGGGAGAATATGTGCCTTGGAACACTGAACTGGAGAGGCGACATATCTTGTGGCCCCGACGGCGTCGCGCAACGGCGCAAAACGAGGTAGAGGTAATGCACCGATCGTCGAGTTCTCCAATCAGGCGTACAGCCGCCCCGATCCGGTTCGGTTGCCTAATGAGATTCCGGAGCAGCGGGCGGCGGGGTGCACGTATCACGCATATGCGTGTTGGATCCAACCATCCCGATGGGCCCCGTCATCTCGTCAACGCGAGCTATCGACCTGCCGTCGCCGCCTCCTCCTCCAAAGCCCAACCCTGTGGGGAAGAGCACATCAGTGCGCTTTCGCGAGGATGCGAGGACGGGTCTGTATCCGAGAATGCGATGACGACGGACGAATCATTAGAAAGATGACACTGCGAGCATGACGCAACGCGCGATAGCGCGGGCTGCCGGGTCCATGGATAAAAAGGGGCGATACGCCAGATGAAATATCGAAGGTTCTTAGAGGGATCTCAGACCAGCATCAGTCAGTCAACAAGGAGCATACATAAGTAGACAACCCCCGATTCGAAAGCATTTGCACGCGCACGCATCTCAAGCAATAAAGCGAAGCGCGCCACATGGTCCGCTCAGACAACACAAGCACGCGCTCAGGGGCTACTCAAGATTGTCAAAGCCGCAATGTCACAACCTACCCACACAACTAGTAAGAAACTGGGCAATGCGTTAGTGGACCGACGCCCACTCTTTTGGATACGCAGCGCTGACATCGCCCGGCAGGTCCGGCCAAGCGACTCAGTCCGAGATGATGAAAGACTACCTGGCCAACAATTCTACGGTAGTGGGGAGGTTGGTCTCCGGGACCACGGTCTCGGACGGAGAGATCCGTGACATCTTGAGGCAAAAGGCGGCACGGCTTGATGAGATGGTAAAACAAGCCCAGGTGCCTGCTTCCAAGTCCACAAAAATGTAGGGAAGAAGCGGCTGAAGGGACCATGTTCGACTGGCGTAGTGACTTAATTGACCGATGTGTATGAGAACAACAGCAGGGATATGTTAGATAAAAAGGAATTAGCAGGCAAGAGGCGTACGGGGTGTGGGTGATCTAAGCTTCTGAGTTACGCAAGATCTGCACACCCCTGTTTTGACACACGGCTATGCCTTGCACCCCCATGTGCATCCACTCGAGAGAGAACCATCGACAGCCTATGAATGTCCGCCTGTACTTCCGAAAGAGGAACCCATTGAGCATGTTGCGGGGGCCGGCCCCGAGGACATGCCGTGGGTGTAAGTCTGGGCATATCATCGCCTTGGCCTTCCCCTGCAGGACTCAATAGCGCCTAGGCTTCCATTGTAACGAGTTTAAGCATTGGAACGTGTGTCACTGACCCGTGTCGTTGGGCATCGCGCGGTGCTACAAATCGTATGTATTCGCTATCTCGGAATACTGAATAGGGGCTCGTCTAGTGCTGCTTCACCTCTCCCTCTATCTAGGATTTTGGCAGAAGATTAGGACATGACGAGACTCGGGCTCATTCATGTAGTATAATCTATCTAGAACGCAACACACAACTCCAATTTGTTAAGTCATCAGGTAGTAGCTGTCATTGATACCTTTAGCAATCATCGTCGCTGGCTGTTGTACCTCACCAGAGGCGGCGCAAAGGCTCTATGATAATCGACATCAGCGTCTCAACGACGTTCGTATCCTAAAGCTGTAGCCAGTTTTCGAGAAGCAATGCGCCCATTATGCGAAATTAACCCATAATTCCCGGGTCCGGTATACATCAACCACGAAATCGAGACGAAACCTATCCATTTCAAGCTTTTTTTTCAAGGCTCAGGTTTGACCCAGGGGAACTGGCAGTCTCCAATTCAGAAGCGACTAAATTTCCCCACGCTATTCCTTCCACTTTTCGAGCTCCAAATGAGTAAATTTGTCGTTCTTCGGTGCCCGAGCCGGCAGACGCATGGATACAAGTCACTGCGCGAGGTGCCTTCTAAGCAATCAAGAGAAGCCCTTGTCATCGATTGGGGAGTCATAGCGATAAAGACCCATGATTCAGCGCGCGGTGTAACCTTAGAATCAAGCATTTAGATGGTTTTGACCCAACTACATGTAGCCCGTGTGTAGGTATGGCGCGGGCACTGGGCTATCAACTTTACCCTCTGATCTCCTGACACTCTAAAGCTATAAGGCCTCAGGAAAGTGTTCTTTATACTACGATGCGCTGTCTGACGTTTCAATTTTGAAATCCACGTAAGCGTACTTTTGCAAAAGAAATATTTGGCATCAAGTGTCCCAATTGTTGTCCTGCCCCTTTTTACCCTGGCCTGCAATAACTTCCGATAGGAGATAACGAAAGTGGCATGTGATACTGACAACCGAGACATCCAAAGTCCCGGTTGGCTACCCCAGCTACTTGGTAGTTGGATGGCAGATGAAGCGCCTCCTTTTCCAAGTTTCTAAGTTACGATGAATTTTCTCCCTTTTCAGTCAGTGACATTCCAATCCTACTTAGGAAATACGGGTCGATCCGGAACACACTGAAACAAAGCGATGCAATGAAAGTGGATGCCAGCCTAGACTCAACTGGTTTCCCTGGTGTAGAGGCGCACCTAAAAGCCGCTACAAGCCTGGACATCAATTCCTTGCAGCTCCCCCGAGACTCCCCGTCGAGCCTCCGAAGACCTGCAACTCAAATGTACCGGGTTGTCCGTAGAAAAGAAATAAGGCTCGACCCCGTAGTTAGGCGGTAGCTGCTCGGTGCCTGTGAGCAGAGATGCTTCGCCAGAATCTGTTAATGGCGGGGGTTGGAAGTCGTCCCAACCAAAGTATGAAAGCAGATCCTCCGAAAGAGGAGTACCGGTGTCGGCCACAGCGGTAGCCTGCGATGCACCACTGGTAGAGGGGCCGACCTGCTGGGCCTTTGCAGACCCCGAACGCGAACTCCTGCGCGGGTCCGGATGCTGCTTGAGGGCATCGCCCAAAGCGTTCCGCACAATGTCGACAAAGTCTGCCTTGAGGCGGTCTTCGATAAGATCGAATCGAGCCTCCAGTGATTCACGGACGCGTTGCGTTACGTCATCCCGAAGCAATTCGCGGTAAGCCTGCATCGTGTCCCATTCCTGTGAGCTTCTTCCTTCTTCGTACTCATAATCTGTGCTGAAGTTAGCGGGAGAACTACACTATAACAGTTCCGCGGCGCTTCATACATGGAGAAGGGATTTCTTTGGCCTTCGGAAAGATGATCTGATAGATTTCGGTCCATTGCTTTGTGCTAGCTTTTCCCGCTGATGGCTTCTTCCTGAGCAGCTGGTGTTGTGCTTCAGTGATGTCGGCGTTATTTTTAGCATTCGATTTGTGGCAGGGGACGTCCGCGCGTTGATGTTCCTCGAGCTCCTCGGCGCATTTACACGCTTTATAGCAACGAACGCATTTATACCGCTGGAAGTGGCAGCGATAGATATGCTCCCTAGAAGCTCGTTAGAACAGAGCTTTGACGTAGTGACGAGATTACCTACTTTAGTCGTGAAATGGAATACCAACCGGGACCAGTGCAAGCTTGCTTGTGCTTGTGCTTCGAAGGGTCGTTTTTGAAAAAGGGGCAGGCAAATGGAGGGGCGCGAGGTGAGTCAACCCGGGAACGCTTGTTTCCACGCTCTTTCTTCTCGTCTCCATCATCACTGGGATCTGATCCGTCCATCCCACTGCCAGGCAATCCTCGTTTCGGCCTGGAAGATGAGTGTCCGGGCCCAGTGCCCGTTGAGCACGCGTCTCCTTTGTCGGATGCCGCACATCGAGAAGAGCTTGCCGGCCCTTCCTGTGCGTGGCGAGCAAAGGCAGGGTTACTATCGAGCCACTTGTCGAGAAGGGCCATTAGTCTGTCTATTGCGATACACTTCCTGTGGATCAGATATTCGTTGACTTTGCCCAGGTCGGCAAGTTGATTGTTATTCTGGCGAGATCGGGGACTACCGGTGATATCGCGAGAGCGCATCTCTAGTGAGTTATTAATGGTCAAGGCTTCATGCACCAGAGGAGTCGCCGTAGGGGTTGCTGGTGAATTCACGCCGGTGCCAGAATCCCGCGTCAAATTCTCATTCTGAGCACCGATCAGGGAGACTTGGCGGATATCCTCTCTCACACTCTCTTGGGGCTGCCCTTCGGACTATCCTATCTGTCAAATCCTGGCGGACTAAGAAAGATGGAAGTATCTCACAACTTGTCTCGTGACCAGAACGTATCTAGCGTGATGGGATTGGTATGTGCTGTTTCCTGTATTTCCCTTGCAATTCCTCATCCTTCGGAGGTAATCCGAAGTGCCAGCAAGGCTGATGGATTTCGTCCTACACTTGGACTTCTGTTTCAGTGACTGCGCGTAACACCAGGAGAAAGCTTCAGATGGGAAGCTGGAGGTCAAGAACGTAGTATTGCGAGTGAATTTATCTGGATATCTTGGAACTGTACTAAGCATCTTGCGCAATGGCGGCACAGTGTGGGTGCGTGATCCTCAGACGCCTTTGAAATTTCCACGAGGCATCATGGGGCATAGAAGAGTTCTTGAGTGCAATTGAGACCGCTTCGTCAGAGTGTTATTAATGTGATCTTGACTAAATTGTGTGGGGTCGAATTGAGTCAGAGGAAAAGAGCGTTGAGTTCGTCAGGCTGCCCACATTCGGGGGCTATTTATGCAAGCATGAACTCGCATTTGCGAGCAGCGAATTTGAGAAGCCCGCCATGGCGCACTCCAATCAGGAGTGCGGCAATTAATATATTCCGAGGTCACAATTGATTGGGACCCTCCTATGCGTTGCCAGTATTCGGCATCCGATATCGCGCTGTGCGCCTCAGCGTGCTCGGTGCCATGAATCCTCCTGGGTAAACACCAGGATCTCTTACCTAGCGCACGCGCATCTTGGGTACTTCGCGTTCGCCAGGAACGCCGATGAGGCTCTGGGACATGAGTTCGCGCTTTAGCGTGGGCTGGAAGTTGGTCCATAAAATGGGCATTGAAGCAGGTTCAGAGCGCAGAGGAAGAATCAATCAGTAACACACATTCCGGAGTCAATAAATAAATATACGACGCATACGGAGACCCGAGCCATATCGTGTGAATCCCGAGAGCATACATCGCTAGGTCCTGACTATATCGTGATCACGGCTGTCGATTGAAGCAGAGTCCAGAATGTCGCAGGCAATGGGAAACATTGTCAAGACCTCAGGTCGCGAGTAAGCCGCGATTTGAGATGCCATGGTAGCATGAGAGGCCAGCGACTGACTTGAGAGAATAGCGCTTTGAAAGGATCGAAGGCTGAGATGCTGAAGACCTATCTCACCGACAACGGCCCAACAGCAACGGAAAGGCTGGTGCTTAGCAGTCATGCATCCGACGAAGCGACTGGGAGGGCTATCAGTGAGCGACTAAGGCAAACCGAAATGCAGGTCAACCAGTGGGCAAAGCTGTGCAATGGAAACACTTCTCAAACCAAGCAATCAGGATAAGCGGTGGTAGCAGCATCATTCAGGTGGAGGCAATAGGCCCGCGAGCGAAAACATCGGTTACGCAACACGCTGTGCTAGATGTACTGAAGCGAATGTGTAAGAGAAAGGTGTAACATTGAAGTTGGAAGACTAGGCGAAAGTGGAAAGGAAAAAGGGGCCTGGGAACTAGACGTTAATATAAGCTATTCTTCACGCCACGCTAACCTCGTCCTCCCTGATTGCCTCACCGCCTCAGGGATGCATGCTTCCATCCACCAAATCAACCATGCAGGGGTAGCCACTTCCTTCCGCGCAATGCAAGGTCATAGTACAGAGCTATGCCATTTGTCGACGGTATTGTTCGAACGGCAGAAGGCTCTTTTGCATCTACTTCTTGCCAAGGGCTATAGGCTCGACGCCAGGAGCATAGTGGGGATGGATTCGTGGCGGGCGTAGTTGGGCATCAACAAGCTTTATGCGATAGCTCACAGGGTTATCATGAGCCTATCATATATTACTTTGCAGAAGGGTCGCATCTTTATGCGTTGCTTCACTTATCTATGAATGTGAACGCCCCTTATTGATCCGTGCTGTAAATCACATGTGACCAAACCACTCTATAATTAAAGACATTTTTGGGGGGGTTGATGGGTGGTTAGAGCGTTCCACGTGGGAGTATACCCTCCATCACGAAAATTCGGGTATGGCTATCAGTTAGCAAGTGAATCCACTGTACTCACCTGTCCCTCACGAATAAGCCCAAAATCGCTCGAAAGTGCTTCTTGCTTCCAAATGCTCACGCACAATGAGCCTCACGATAGTGTTCAGTATGGAGTTACACCCCGTAAGACCCAGTGGTCTGCGCCATACCCTTGCAGGGCTTATACCGCCGTTATTCATCATACCTAACCCTATTTGCGGTACGGCCGACCTTGGCAAGAGTACGGAGGCTCCATCCATAGGACTTATCGAGACGGGAAAAGAGGGAGTCAGGTAACTAGCCAGCACGTGAATCACGTCAAGATAACTAGGCTGAACACTGGAATCGCAATGGGGAGCGAAGTAAGTCGTAGAAGAGCGCCTTCGAGTTCGTCTTGATGAACCAGTACACTCTTGTTTGTAAAGCCCACGTCTATCCCCTATGATTTTAATGTACATACATGGTTCGTTTCCTAGCAAGCTTTCCTAGGACTGTATGTACGCCCTTGCAGGGCAATTTTGTTTAAGTACATCAGGGCGACGTAACATGCTCCTTATATCGAGTAGTATGATTCCATCGATACTATCCAGAGCCAGACTGGGCCGACGATGGACGAAGTCATGATCAGATGATGCCGATCATCCCGGCTAGGCACATTTGGGACATTTTCAATGCCCAACTACGCCCATCACCCAGTCGCCATCTCGACCACTACACCACCCCCAAAGCGATGAACTCCGGCTTAACCGGAACTCGTATCCATTGGATCAGCAGTCGTTTTCGCCTTGGCTTCGGCAATACGCTCCGCTTTCCACGCTTCTATCCGCATCCGCAAGTCGTCTGCAGGAACAACATCCTCGATCTTCATCGGTGCCCGCGTAAACGGGTCCAGCGGATTGGAGAGCAGCTGCTGCACAATGGTAGACCGATCGACAATGTTGCGGGATGGAAGGATAACCGGGTCCTTCATCAAGTCTCCCATCAGAGGGTCTTCGAACTCTTCGGGTATCTCGCCAAGATCAAGTTCAGCCTGGTCTAAGCGCTCCTTTGCCTCGGCGATCTTCTTCCTCAAGGAGTCCCATGCGGCGGCGGTTTCGGGCGCGGCATTCAGGTTAGCGCTCAGAATTTGAGACGCCGTCTCGAAATTGGCAGGCTTATAAGACCGGCCATCCCCAGCGATGGCATCAATGAAAGTTTGCTTTGAGCCGAGATTCAGGTATATATCAATGAATTCAGCCAGGAGTGTTTTGGCGTCGAAGTGGTACTTCTTGGGATCCTCGACCTTCAAATTAGCTCGCCGTGGTCCTACTAAGACCTCCAGGTTGTAATCAAGCATGCCCGCAAGTCGCGTGACAATCTCGGGGATGGTGAATGCATCCCGTAGAGCTGCAGTGAAGAGTTTCATCATGGCCATTGTATCATTTAGGAATGTCATCCAGTTCAAACACTGCGACTCTGTCGCTTCCAAGTCCGACGTTACCTTTTCCCTATCCTGAGCTGATAGCGACTGATCTCTCAGCTGCTTCTGGAAATCGTGGATTTTGTAAAGCTTGGTCAATGCTTCATCAAGCAAAAATGTCGCGTCGTTCAGCAATAAGTTGACGAACTGAACGAAAAACTGCTTGTTGACCCTAGAGAAAAGACGTAAGAGACTAGCTATATACTGTTGACGGCGTGATTGACTTACTTGCTCTCTCTGCTCAACTGATCCTGGTAGACCGTATTTGGCCAGATGCACTTTAGAACCTGAAAGATCTCGTAACGAATGTTGAACTTATCGTAGAACGCAGAGCTAACCCCGCTATGTTCACATTCTATAATCGTCAGCGAGAGTCCCGGCTGCGATCAGCACCATATCTTACCTATATACCACTTCATAAGAGCGTGAAGGAGATGTTCGTTGGCAAATTCAGATCCTGCCAAGGCATCCCCTAGCACACCACGCTTTAGATGATAGATCGGCCATGTGCCGGAGAAGAGTAATGTAACCAGCGAAGACTTCAGATACGGGTTCTTGATATATTCCGAGGATCTTAGGAAGGTGATGCACAGTGTAATAATCTCCTCTCCGACTGCTGAGATCAAGATTTGTGGTATAAATCTGGTTCTAGAAGTGAGTGATGATTCTGTCTCATGGTGTTTTTAAGAAGCATACCTGAAAACGAACTTGAAGTTGTCTACAACGTCCTGGAGGGCATATTCTGGTAGACAACTAAAGGCCTCGGGCTGTTGAGGCGGAAGCGGGAGCTGGAACAACCGACCCGGTATATAATCCGTGCCACTCGCCACCCTCAGGAGCCAAACCGAGACGTATCGCATGAACTGCAACGACACTGTCTGCATGCTTTGGTCGAGAACAACCCCTTCTATCGAATATTTGAGGGCGATGGCTTTCTCAACGGCCTGGACAGCGTTCTGGTGTTGTTTCTGGATGACTCGGTGTGGCATCGTATTCTACCATCATCAATACCATGACCCATTTTGGTGGGAGAAAGCAGGGTTGTGACTTACACTGGGAACTTTAGCCAGTTGTTCCTCGATATGCTTGATGGCACTCTCCACGTGCTTGATCTCTCTATCCAGGTCCTTCAGCTTAGAGTTTGTCGCGCCAAGACCATAGTGATGGGCGGCAAGAGCAAGGAAGAACACTTCGGAGATGAAGTTTGACTCTCCACCAACTTTCCTCCCGTAAAATGCTTCGGCGGTTGCCTGATCCGCATTCAACTTGGTCTCGTCACTCATGTCGATTCGGGGGTTCCGGCAGAGATAGTCAACATCGATCTTGGAGACTTTGGAGAAGGTGTTGTCCATGAAAGGTTGGCAAAGTTGATCGAGAACAGCCGTCACATTTACCATGAAACCGTCCGAAGCGACTTCATCAGATCTCACCTGCAGCGCACGTCTCTTGTGGTTCATATTGAAGATGAAAGCAAACCAGTCAAGAGTCTTGTTTCGAGCGTCCTTAACCCGAACAAAGGCGTTAATGATGGTCGCCAAATCTCCTTGATGAGCTTTTAAAGTCATCTGCAGAGCAGTCTGTGCTTGCTTTTTATGGCCTGCATCGATAGTCCTAGGTCCGGTGAAGTAGGTCTTGGTGACTTCAGTCTGCAATGGCGATATGCGGAAGAAGGGTCCCAGAATAGTCCGCTCTTCACTTGCTAGTGCCAGTTGCTCCTTCGCCATGTCTGCGGTCGGTGTTACTAAGAACTTGTCGTGGTGCGCAAGAGCTTGCAGGAGTCTCGGATATCTCGCGTATGTGACCAAGGACTAGGAAATTGTCAGTAAAATATAAAAGCTAAGCGACTGGGAAAGCCCTTACGGTGATGTGTGGTTTGTAGTCCTGGTTCATATTCATTGTTGCAAGTTCGTCACTGATCTGTACCATAGCCCCTGTGAACATGGGAAGGACCGTATCATCCTCGTCAACGCGAGATAAGGCCTCCTCAAAGAAATCGGCACAGATGCCATATTCATTGTCGCCGTGGCGAAGAAGGTACGGCTTCAAAGAATCATGGTCGATATTTGGATCTCGGCTGTTTACCGTGTTAGTGACTTTTAACATCCTTGTTGCTGCACTACCTACCCAAAATACTCGGGCATGGTCACAGCAAAAATGCAATTGCTCATGCATAACCGTTTAGCTTCGTTTAGCACTGCATCTCTGTCAGGATTAGGGCGCCGGGCCGTCGTCTTCAAAGCGCGCATCACTCGCTTCCAGCATGGTAGTAGATAGTCCAGAAGAGGTTTAGCGGCAGGCACGTATCTTGCCGCCTCGAGAATGGCGGCGTCGATGCTAGAAGTGGTCAACTTCGATGGCTCGGCGGACTGCTCAAGTTCGGATCTTAGCTCTGGTAGGTAGGTGAGCTTAGCACCGCCATTACCACGGCTGTCGACTGCGCGGGGCTCGTCTAAGGTAACCCGGAAGATATCACTTAGTACTCGGTCCGACCAATCTTCAAGAGACTCTTCCTTCGGCGCTGTATATAGCTTTTTGGGAGGAGGAGTCGCATTTGCTGAGGGCATGTCAACGACCGGCGCTGATCTCTTAAGGGTGCCATTGTTACCTGAGTCGCTAACTGTAGGTGTACCACTCCTGGATTCTGGCGTATTCTTGACGCCCAGCTGTGAGAATGGATTGCTAGTCGACGGGTTTGTGCTGGGTGAGGATGTCCCGGAGGAAGGAGTGATGTCTATATTTCTATTCGGTATCTCGGCCGGTCGTTCGTTCTCCTTGGCTGAACTTGAACTCGGATTCGGTGACGGTTGAGCCTCTTCCGAGGCCTGCGGTGGCGCCGGTGATTGCTGAGGCGGCGGCTGCTGCTGCTGTTGCTGCTGCTGCTGTTGGGTGGATGATGCTGCGTTATTTGGGCCAGCCAGTTTTGCCAAACGTCTCTGTCGCATCTATAGGGAGCATCGTGGGTTAGTTTCGCGTGGTAGAGAAGTTTGTGTTCAATGCGCCGTGCTTACCTGCTCCGCCGGAGGCAAAGTCGGTTCGGGTTGCTCATTCGGATCCATGTTCACTGCAAGAGCAGATGATTCCGTCGTATACCCGACTAATAAAATAAAAATAGCCGACAACTAACGCCAGAAGAGGACGCTGAGAAGAGATGAATGAAAAGGTGAAATTGTCAGCAAGGAAGTGATGGAGACCCAAGGAATCAGATGGATAGAAAGATGCGGCGAGCTGGATGAGAGGTCGTCGAGGCAGCAATGGGACTACACAAATGGGATGTACCTCAATTGCACTGATTACATTAGTAAGAGACCGGCGATGACCTACTTCCTATGTACCTGGGGTGATAACACCGCAAGATTATCGATAAGAATAGTGGCAGGCAGGGATGAATGATAACAACCTTATCAGCGCCCATATAGCGGGGTAAATGAGCTTTAGGTGGTACGGACGTCATGCTCAACCTTGAATTGTCAACTACTAGATACAGGTCGATACAAACATATGAGCTTTTAAGAAGTTCTTTAACATTCATACCTACATACCTAGGGTTAATCATTCAATACCCAACATTTAAAAGACTTGGCTCTTTGCATATTGTAGAATTCTTATACGTTAACGATTTATTAGGTACCTGAATTTGCGCTTGTTACCTTTTTGTCTTAGGCGTTTGTGGTTCGTGCTTACTAAACGGTGCTCGAATTTCCGATCCTTTCAGAGTGGTTGATTCAAACTCTTTCAAGCCAGCTCCTGGAGCTGTATACAACACACTGATTACTTGAGTATCTTATAGACTCCCGCTAGACCCATGGACAACTTTCGGGTTTTCAATGGGACATTACCCTTATTCTAGGTTTTAGGATCGATGATTGAAGACTTTAATGTGCCTCGGAATTAGGTGTTGCCAAAATTCCCTCCGCCGATTCTACTCAGTGCTGTTCTCATCATGCTCGCTACATCAGAGGCAAGAGCATTTCCTCTCGGTCATGGCGGCTACCAAGATAGGAGAGATGTTAGGATACCAATATACCACCAAAATCGACGCCAGAGTACTCACCGAGATGCTCTCCATTGACCGGCCCCTCTGTATTCTAGAGGACAGAACTCTACTCCAAGTACGGGATGTGGGGTGACGCGGTTGTCAACCGTACATGTACTGCCCCAATGCTATGTCGGACTCTGGCTTGCGATGATATTGGACTTCATCCTCCAGACAGCTGATTTGACAAAATACGCTGTCGGTTTGGTATTGGCTTAACCTGAGACCCAAGTTTTTGGCTCCTTCAGAGCCGGCATTCGGCATACTGCGCAGGGTCGATGGAAATACACCGAGACGTGGCTTACCAATATCTCATGCATAAGAGAATGAAATCCAGACAGACATGGGATCTACGCAGAAGAGGCAGCTTACACTGAGTTCAATTACGTCACTTCCCCAAACGGCTCCGTCCGCCGGACTACTCCAGAACTCTTCGAATGCATTTATAGGCGGTCTATTAGTCGCTACGCGGAGTGAATACGAACGCTCATCGCAATATTCTACCTATAGGCGGAAAGCTTGATAAAGTTACATATACGCTCGCCTTCGGGACGCCACATTAAACGCCTCAGCTGGGTTGCAAGCGGCCGTCCAATCATGTCCAAGTCAATACTTACCCGCTTCCACGTGAAGTCCAGCTTTTTATACGACGGCCAAAAATAACACCCGAACCCCCTTGCTTGCCAAGGTCGCCGACCATCTGCGATGTTTTCGAGGAGGCTGATATAGGACGGCTATACGGACTTGAACTATTGGCCGGTATGAAGCACACCACATACACGGAGAGCAAGCCTCTCTAACGCGCCCGCGATCTCCCTCGTCGACCGAATCCCTGCAGACAGACAGCGAGACTTCAGCCTCTTAGGTTCGTAATTCTGCTTGTCACAGTCGCTGGAAAACCCAACTTTTATGTAATAGTAAAGAGAGAATGCCTCCCGCAACGCCTCCTCCGAGTACTTCAACGAGTTTCCCAGGCCAATGCGGATAGGAGTCGTCTTAACCTCTGCACCCGGCCTTCTCCGGTACTTATGCTGCTGAAGTCTCACCAGTTCACCGTTCTGCTTACACTTAATATTGCAAGCCGCCCGGGATAGGAGTTGCTGTACATATTTCCTTTAGAGGGGCCACGCTCCACTTACCTAAAAAGGGGCAGTCGCCGGACAGTCATACATACATTCAATGCTCCATATTGCAAATGGCAAACATTGCAATTGGGAGTACGTAGCTGAACTGACAAGCGTACCCAATTATCCCTTAGCAAACATTTGCCCAAATACCGAATCTCTCTCAAACCCATACCATCCCCACGGGCATACAGTAACACGACACGAACCACCTACGTAGCTCGGAGTATCACAGTAACCTGTGGCTACTCGCCTATCGGAAGAACTTATTGGATGCGCGTTGTATCATCCTTGTTCAACGCAAGATTCATCATCCAAGATGGTTTCGTGTTCGGCGCCGGTTGTAAATCACCTTCACTCCTAAATCAGCACAATTGACCAACGAACTCAAGCCGTGGGCAGATGCCTTCTGGACGCTAGCTCCCGTACGCGGCGTCTATTTCGGCCGGTGCGACTCCTCAACTCAAGGTCTCATCGTCGCTGCCGTCGATCCAACGGAATGGCCCTGATCGCGCCTTAATCTCACCAAGCAGTGATGGAAGCCCAGAACCCGAACCCAAACTCACCGACAGGTATTGCAAGGAGTATTGAAGCCGAATGAAACGTTTCGATCTCTTCTGATAACCGCATCGTCTATCGTCTCGTGAGATGGGACCGCGGTGATCCGGTGTTGATGCTCGCCTGGGTTGCTGTGTAGATACCTGTGTAGAACAGCAGCACGCGATACGTAAGTATGGCGCATCAACTCCGGAGTCTTTCGGGGACCATCTCGGTCAATACCTACTCAAGCGATACCCACAGCATGCAGGTTTTTGTGAGAATATAAGACTCGAATCTTGGAACGCAAGTCCCCTCTGCAGGCCGTACAGGCTCTGCGGCCTCGCGGTCTTGCACATGGCATATGTCGGGGCTGTTATGTAAGGACGATCTTCCAGCATCTTTTTCTCTGAGTCTTCTCCGGCTTCTACAGAGGGGATAAACGGGTACATGCAGGCCTTCGCCAGCTCCCATAGGCGACGTCGCACACCCGCCACTCTAGATCCCCATACGAGAGTGTAATTCTCGTCGGGTACGGGAAGATGCAGGACCTGTGTAAGACGCGCAGCACTAGCCTGTGCTGGGCATCCTACGACCCGGTCGTGCCCCCTACGCCGTCCCATCCCAGTCAGTTACTCTGATCATCTTGCATCTCTCGCTCAACACAGCACGCACAGTAACCTGTCGCAGCTGGACGTCATCGTGCGGTGTCATCGTGGACCTGGAACGCCTAGAGGGACCCTTGCGGAAATATATATTCCCCACATGGCAAGGTTATTGCGGTGGCGAGGCCGGTACAGAAGATAGATAGACTGGATGCGGCCCCATCACTTTCTGACAACAATTGTCTCTCCCCAGGCCGCTGCTAGCCATACGGATAGCTGAGGCGCCTCTAACACTCGTTTACACCCTGATGTTGCGTTGATAGAGTATGCAGACATCATATCCCAAAATATGCCTCTCGTTACCTGCCGTCATATAATCGATATAAACCTGCATGCCCGATAGACGGATCCCAAGCCGCTGTTTTCACCATGGGACACCCAAAGGGACATGAGCGTCAAGTGACCTTGGTCAGGCTCGAGCACGCTCACGGTCAGAGTAATAATAACAAGAGAGATGGTCGTCCGAGACCAGAGGAGTTTGGCCTGAGGAACCCAACCGCCTGTATCCGCGCCTGCAGGGACCAATTCATCAGAGCCAGGTCCGGCGAGACCGGCGATAACTACAGAGAAATCTGCCGCATACTATCGCGAAGCGTGCCTAATGAGGATCTGTGGGAGCTATACACATGTGATTCAACTTTCTGTGGCGTGGCGAACTGCGCAGTTGATCAAGATCGTGAGTGATTACCACCCACCGCGAAAGCAAAGCACAAGCAGAGTAAGCCCAGTTACCAACCCTCAGCTGCCAGCCAACGTCGACCTGATCATTAACGTATGCCGGGGGTAAGTACCGCCTGCCCCTTCGACCAAGCCATGGGCGTCGAGCTGACAACGCCAGATATAACTATTATTCCATATTCGACCCGGGCCCCCCGCCGAGCCCCAAGCCCGAGATGTGCGCCAACGAGGTGAAAGTCAACCCAGACTCGGGGGGGTCTGCCCAACGGGGTCGGCCGAGCAATACAGCAGAGATGTCAGTAGAAGGGATGAAGACACTTACCCTGCAGAACGACCCGTCGAGCACGGTCTTCAGCTCCACCTCCTCTAGCGCCACGCCCCCGCCCACGCCCACGCCCACGCCCACGCCCACGCCCACGCAGCCGCCATCAGACGGGAACTCGACGAGCACCG
Organism: Monosporascus sp. MG133; assembly: GCA_004155925.1. NCBI lineage: Eukaryota > Fungi > Ascomycota > Sordariomycetes > Xylariales > Monosporascus > Monosporascus sp. MG133. Next base: position 22 of record QJNX01000129.1, on the reverse strand, counting down.
CCTCGCCCATCGTCAAGACGGC